>WBMZ01000079.1:0-103667 GCA_013400975.1 Atrichornis clamosus
GGCGCGCTGGGCGCCGCCGAGGCGGAGTTCTCCATCCTGGACGAGGCGCAAGTCCTGGCCAGCCAGATGAGGAAACTCGCCACCGAGGAGCTGCGGGTCGTCACTATGCAGGTACGGCCCGGCCCGGCCCGCGCCTCGCCTGGTTTTCCCTCCTTCCTTCCTTCCCTCCCTCCCTCCTCCACACGCTCTTCCCTATTCCTGCCTTGCCCTTTCTCTCTCCATTCCTTTCTTTCTTTCTTCCCCCCTCCCCTTTCCTCGGTTCTTTTCTTCTTCGCAAACTTTCCCTGCCCCCTGCTGCCCGGCTTCCCCCAGCCCGGCTTCCCCAGCCCGGTTCTCCCTGGCTCCGGCTCCCCGACCAGAGCCGCCCGCCCGAAGGAGAGCGGGGCCGTAGCGGCGGGGCACGGACAGACTCTTGTTTTATTTGCAGTTTGCACAATAGAAGCGGCTAAAAACGCTCTCCGCAGTCCCGGAGGGGTCCGAGCCCGGGCTCGGGGCTGCGGCCGCCGCGCCCCGGGGAAGCTCCAGGCTGGAGGCTCGGGGCTGAGCCGGTCCCGCCCGAGCATCCCGCGGGCAGGAGGTGCGGGCAGCCGCGTCCTGCCCGACAGCGCTGGGACCGGGGCAAAGCGGTGCTTCCCGGCCCGAGAGTGCGTCCGGAGAAGTTTTTTCAGATGCCGAATTCACGGCGGGGTTGCGGGGAGAAGGTTGTTCCGATTGCCGGGAGTTGTTTGTTGTTTGCGGGGTGTCCTGCGAGGGGCTGGTGGGACTTGCAGGGAGCGCTGGTACCTGCGGTACGGCCGGCGGCTGCCGACCCGCGCCGGGGGGGAAAAGTGAAATCGGATCCCAGGCGGCTTTCAGGGGAAGGTACGGTCAGTGGCAAATGCAGTTTTAAAAGCCTCCCAAATTGAAAAGGAGATACGTTCATAGGATCAGCGGGGGTCTCTACCCAAATGGCCTTTTATCTTCTCTAAACTGGCGGCATTCTCTCACCTCTGGACCATCATTGTGCTGGGCGGCCTCCTAGGGCTCGTTTTGTCCGGGCAAACACTGAGCTGTCTCTTGTCCTTGATGCTAAGAAGACGTGGATTTAAGTGACTTCACTTAGCAAGGTACATTATGGATGTACTAAATTCAAGGAAGTCACTTTTTTTTTTTGTCTTCTACCGTGCATATGCATGTATGTATTTCCCCTCGAAATAAGCATAATCCTTTGCTTTGGTGGAGTCTCTGTTAATGCAAATTAAGGCAGTATAATTGCATTGCTAAATCTTTTTCTGGTGCTAAAAAAAATTATAATACTATCACCTCCAAACATATTTAAAAAAAAACTCATAAAAATATGTGTTGTAACTGTGCTTTGATACACGAGTTAACCATAGGATGAGCCAGGTCTTCTTTCCAAGAATTGTAGTTATGATCTCAGCTCGGGAACATTTTGGATGCCAGTGCATGGGCATGCAAATGATGTTAAAACTGTGTTTACTATTAGTTGGATGTTTAAGGCCCAAAAGTAATTTAATGTGGTGAAACTGGTAGTTAAACTGAATCCCCTTTTCATACTGAGCTCTCTTTTTGTATGCTTTATATTTTGGCTCTCTTAACTCCCATCACGCTAATGCACAGCCTGTCCTTTGCTCCCCCCTGGAGCATTATTACAGCTGTTTAAGATTAAAAACCGATGGGAACAAACCTCTCCTGATTTTTAGAAGCTTCTTTGCTGACCTCCTACAGTAGAACAAAAAAATGTTATGACATGTGTCACTGCAGCCCGTGCCTCTCGCTTGGTTTTAGGGCAGAAATTTCCTAAGCCTGCTCAGGCAGGGCTGGGTGTCCTGGCACAAATTCCCCCTTTTTTCCATTTGTTCAGGGCTGTTGGTGAGTGGTGGTGCCAGGTTGGAGTTACCTGTGCTGCCGGCACTGTGGGGATGCTCAGGATGGTGCAAACAGGTTGTGCCTGGCAGAAAAGAGAGGGCTAGGATTTTGGAAGGAGAATGAGGATACCGTTGTGCTTTAACTGGATATAAATCCAAGGATGTTGTCCTGGGTTTAGAGGGTGACACGGAGGCAGGCCCCAAATCAGGACCTACTGAGAGGAAGTTGTGGTAGCGGGAGGAAGGGTTGATATCCAGCCATTAGTGAGCTGTGGTTTAATTTAATTTCATAAGCTACGGAGGAGGAAGTGGCAGGATTTAATGCTTCCCTTGCGTGCTCTCTCCATGCTCTCTGGTCCTTGCCAGTTGTGGCTCCCACATCTGCACATCCTGGTAATAGGCAGGAGGGGGTGTCTCCAGCCGCTGGAGCAGGAACAGTGGGAGAGGGCTTTGCAGGAAGGGTAGGTCTGAGCTGGAGGTGGGGAGGAAGCATCCAATGAGGGCAGGAGCAGGTGGAAATCCTTAAAGAGAGTGAAGGTGACAGGTTGGTTGGGGTGTGTTTGAGTCTGGAGAAAGAGGAAGGTGTAGACAGAGCCTCCATAAGTGCGGGAAGGGAGGATGAGATGGAGTCTCCAGAGCGGACACTGGAGGAGCAAGTGGAAGAGGTAAGAGGAGAACAACGGAATTTGTGAGTTTTAAATACCTGTGGAAAGGGGCAGGGAGTAATGAACGTGGAAGTTGTGAGATGGGAAATAAATTAGATTTCAGTGGGAGCAGCCCTCAGTGCTATAAACGAGCTCTGTCTCCTCTGTGCAGTGTCTCCTTCCTGTGCTACATTCTCCTCCTACCTGTGCTTCATGTCATTAGTCCAACAGCAGTAAGGACTTTGCGTTTCTCATTAAATCACATTATTTTGCATTGTTGAGAGGAACGAGGTACAGCTGTAATAGAGGCTGAACTACAGGAAGACTGAGGGTGAGGGAGCTTTCTGGTGCCAGTGTCAGTCTGACAATTGATTTTGGCACTCACACTGCTGCTTTCTATTTACAGAGACTTCATGAGTGCAGTGTCTCAGTGTTACCTTTGGGTAGTGCTTTGTTTTGTTGCCCATGCAAGTGCTCTGATTTCATTTATAAATTTATTCCTTGAATGGTACTGCATAGAGCAGCTGAGGATGATGTAGTGTAGGTGACAACTTGTGAGTTGCATCATTTGCTTGAGTGCTTTGTAGAGCAGCTTAATAGTCTCTAATTTAAATGTCCAGTTGGAATATACGTATTTGTGCCATAGCCAGTATTCCCTCAGTGAGAGCATGTGCTGGGCTCTGCTGTGCGTGTGAGTGTCTGTGTGTTACCATCCTGTGTGTTACTTCTCCAGGAGTGCTTGAATATAGAAAGTTCATCAATTGTCTGACTTCCTGTGATTAATTGTTGTTCCCCCTTGTTTGACAGTTGTGCCAAACCCCCAGTTAATGACATGGCTGTATCTTGATATCCCGTCTGTTCCTGTGTCGGGGTGTGGGTGATGTGTACGTGCACATGCTGACGTGGATTTTTGCCCTGAGCAGGGGAGGTGATCTGTTTATGGTTCTCCCCAGAGTGATTTCCCAAATCAACCAGAAACAGCCTCACCACAATCCCTTACTCTTCCCTCTCCCTCCTGCAGGACGGAGGGTGCTGGAAAAGCCACCGGATTGTGGGTTGTGCTGTGCCTGCAGCAGGACACAGCTGCTGCACCTGCAGTCACCTGTAACTGTCACCTTGTTTTCGCAGTAGCCACAGCACGTGTTGACAGCGTCCCTGTCATTCCAGGGAACACCTTCTGGCTCGGGCTGCACCCTTGGAAGGCAGTGTGCAGTCCCAGCTCTGCCGTATTCCTTGTCATTCCTCAGTACACTACATCCTGAATAGCCCGTGGCATCATTTGTAAGGCTTGGTCAATGAGCAGCTTGTGTGACAGTCCTGTCATATACTCTCCTGGGCAGAGCTGACAGCCTGCACTAATTAAAAGTTAAGAGCCCTTTTATACCAAAATTATAACGAAATTGGTGGTTGTGGCATGAGCTGATCTGCGGGTGGGATTTCACCATCTCCGTTACCTGGCTTCTCTGACCTGGCTGAAATTACAGGGTACGTTGTTGGTTGAAACAACTGAAATTCTTTAATTGGGAGGTGCAGGCAGGAAGAGAATAAATCAGAACTTTTGTGAGTGTTTTATTTGGTTTTGACGAGGTTTAACCCTCTAAATCTGCTCGGGATGCCCACGGTGAGGACTATTTTTTGATAGTGTGGGGCAAGGTGACGTTTCCATCTCCAAAATAGGGATATAAGGCTTGCAGTGAGAGTTGAAAGGAATGAGAAATGCTTTGAAGATGAAAAGCATTAAGTGCCTCTCTAACTCTCAAAATGCATGTTGATGTTTCTCACCAGAGTAACAAAAGTTGTAGGCCCAGAGGGCCTCGAATATTTCTGAAGGCAGCTCTGCCATCTTAATCCTTAACTCCTACTCCGTGAAGGAAGCACAGCCCTTTCTCATTGTCTCTTACTGATCTTGGAGGCTGGAATCAAAAAAATGCATTTTAAATCTGAAAACCAGCAGTTTGCTGGTCATTTTTTTCCTATTTTTTTGGTATTAATACTCTACCTGCTGCAATATGTGAATACATCAGGTGATGCAGTGATGTGTAAAATAGCAAACAGCTTAGTACAGGCTTCTCCTGATTGATTGGCAAGCATATTATTTATTTATTTATCTTCCTAATAGCTTGTCTGGCCATATGTTTTTCAAGAAGAACAGATTGTGCACAGACAAGCACGACACGGAGACGTGGAGATGTCCAGGGGTTTATTTGGGCTGAAAAATCCACATTCTTTGAGGATTTCTGGGTGATGTCAAAGAGTTGGAGTCGCTAGAAATGTCCATTTATTTAATCTCTTTGAAAATGAGCACTGACAGGATGCCGTATTATTTATTTTTTCCGATGGGATGGCCTTCTGGCTAATGGATTTACGACTAAGAAGAGATAAATCCCATTTTGAGCTGTGCTGCAGACCAATTAAAATGCCAAAATTGTGGTTCCCCATCTCTGAAATGAAGGGATTCACACATTTCCCCACTTCTTTTGGTGGATATTTATAAATAAATCTGTGGTGACTGTGAGGTGCTTGCACAGCAAGTGATAAAAAACACCACGTCCACTGGGTCTGAAACCTGGACCTTGTGCACCCTCAGCCAAATGACAGCACAAAAAACTGCTTCCCTTTTTTCTTTATTATTATTTTCAGCTTGTGAAGCTGAAATACAAAAAAAACCCTCATAAGGAAGGCTGAGAAGTGTTTGACAATACCTTTTTGGCTTATTTTAATATTATTTGGCAGTCGTGTGTGCTTCAGTAATAATTACAGAGTAGGAAGCGGTGGAGTAAACCCTCATCTGTTTTACATGATTAAGTCTTAGTTTGAATCCAGCACCAGCAGCTTTTTTCGAGGCTGTTTGAAAGCCCAAGACTGCAGCAGTTTTTCATCCTTTTCCACACGGATCCCTTTTTTTCCCCCCAACACGAAGCATTTCAAACAGACAGCGAGAGGTCCTGGTGGAAGGGCAGCGGGAACGGCTGCGCGGAGGAGACCCAATCTGAATTTTTAATTAGGCTTTGAGTTGTTTCTTCAAAGTGTCAGGACATCCTTAGTGATGTTGCCTCAGCAAAGCCTGACATTTCACTTCAAACGCTGGGAACGCAGCTGGCCCTGGCAGATAAAAGTTGGGAGTGTGGAGCAGCAAGGTGGGCTGGCAGATAATGAGGTGTCCCCTGCTCTGCTGTGCCCAAGGATCCCGCGGGCCTGGCGGGGGCCAGAGGGGTTGTTCCAGCAAGAAATCCAGATGCTCTGGGAAGTGATTGGGAATCTCAGCTGTGGCAGGGCTGATAACGTGTTTTTTAAGAAGGCACGCAAGGAAGTGCAGCCTGTGTTAGCCCACTTTGTTTTTTGGATTAAGCAGAGGAGGAATGGTTGGTGCCTGAGCTGAGCGTGGCAGAGAAGCTGCTCTGCTGCCGTAGCCTGGCCTGGCACTGGTGGGAAAAACCCCAGTGCTTGTTGTCAAATAACACTGAGAGTCTCTTCTTTCAGAGAGATGAGATGTGCTTGAGATTGGAAAAAGGGTTTTGTGTGTTTGTGTTTCCCAGTTATTCTTTTATATCTGTATAATAAAAGGGAATGTTAAGTATAAACAGATTTGTTTGTTTGTTTGCAGTTGTTGGTTTTTGTTTGCCAATTATTGGGGAAAAATTGGCCAAGAAATGCCTGGAGCCTGATGAGCTCAGTTCCTTCCTGTGTGGCAGTGCCCAGCTCTAAGGAAGTACCCCAAATTTTGGTGTTTCCACTGTCAGGACACGCCATAGATGGATCTGGAATACAAGGCTGCCTGAGCCTGGCTCTGTGTGAAGCCTGAAAAAGGCAACACTCATGGATCAGAGCTTGTGGAGGCTTTGCTGGGAACTTCAGTAAGGGTTGGATAATGTCCCAAGAATAATTTATTTGTATGTAGTTGAATAAAAAAATACAAATTTTCTTTTTTTTCCCTGTACTCAAATAATATAACTGAATAATTGAAATTTAAGTAACTTATCTGATGTATCAGCCTTTGTTTTGTATGTCAAAAGTTTTGCTGAGGTTTTGACTAATAGCTCTTGTATCATAGGTTTAATGCAGAATAAAGTGTAAAACTATAAAATACAGAGAGCTTGCATTCCTCAGTCATAATTTTCCTGTAGTTTATTGTTTTTCATGCAGTGTTAATGAAATCTGAAAGGATATCCTTGTGTTCTCTTTTCCATGGAAAACAGAGTGTAATAACATTAGTACTTGCCCAGTGTCTGTTGTGAAGATTTGACTTTTGTGATGTAAGATATAAGCCAGGTCATTGCTTGAATCCTGTGCTCTCTGTGTTCTTCCCTGTGCAGAAATCTGGATGAAATTAAATGTCTGATTTAGCAGTGAAAATCTGAGGTGACTTTTGAAATAATCCCGGTGCCACAAATCACTAACGCTCATTTCCAATCCCACGGAAAGTGTTAATGGAGTCACTTTTATCAGCTGCCTCTAAGGTCTCTGGAGAGTCTCCCAAGTGATTTTACAAAAGTATATTTGCCCAATTACAATAATTAGTAAAAGCAAACGATTCCATCTCCCTTCAGCAGCTTCCCAGCCAGGAGCAGCTGATAAAACCAGCTTTTCATGGTGCTGTTGCCCTTGGAGCTCACAGATCTGCACAACTTGGACTGTGTCATTTGAACCAGTAGAGCAGAAAACCCCTAACACCTTTTTGATAAAAAACCCTGTAATTTTCCTTTCAGCATGTCTGCAGAGCTGTCTAGCCAGTGTTCTCTGTCCAGTTTTGACCTTCTTTTGCACATATTCCTGTGATGCAGTAGGAATTTTTTCTGGCTATACTTAGGATCGTCACAGGTGGGAATGAGGCTAGGGGGGAAAAAAAAAGCTTTAAAATAGACACATCTGGAAGTTGCCATAAAAATTTCTAGAAGCTGGAATGTCTTAAGCAGAATTTCTTGTGTGTTCACGCTGGTAGAGCTATTTTTGTGCTGGGGTTTTTTTTTTGTGGATTTCAGACCAAATGGCACATGAAAATAAGTTCAGCTTGACAGAGACATTGTGGTGGTACCACACCAAAGGGCTGAGGTGCTCCCATGACCTCCCTGCCCCTGGCTCAGTCCCTGCTTCCCTCCCTTTCAGCAAAGGAAGGATTAGAAACATTTCCTCCGGGGCTGTGCTTTCACCTCAGGACTTCCATCAAACAGAATGGGGGGGGTGTTTGTGGTGATGGGCTGAGGGGGGAGAAGGGACAGACTCCCAAAAATAGCTGTAGTGGGAGCCTGTTTGCCTGGAGCAGGACCAGGCTCTGAGCCAAGGGTTTCCCAGCCCTTGGGAAGCCCACACGGAGCGCCAGGAGAGCCCTTTGCCTTTTATTTGTTGGGAAAGGAACCTCACACAGTGTGGAGCAGGAGTGTCAGAGTAGCATTTGATATTGAAAGGAACGGCAAGTTAGCAAGAGGGCTTGGATTTATCCAAATCAGAGCACTCTTCCCCAGCTCTTTCCCAGAAGCTGTGTTAGCACAAGGATCAGGGGCGTGATCCCCCCGTGCCGGAGGTCATTCCTTCTCCTTTTGCCCTTTCCACGTGGTGTTTCATGGATGAGAAAACTGGTCAAGCAGTGCTGCAGCTGCAGGGAGAGGTGCTGGGTGACAGCAGAGCTGTTCCGGGCCAGGGACCATTCCGTGCCTGCTGTGTGCCGAGTGCTCCAGCACGGAATGGCTCAGCTCCCTGATGCTTCCCAAACTTGCCTGCTGCTCTGGGAACAGGAGGGAGCCCGAGCCTTCAGCAGAGATTGCTTGTGTTTGACTTGCCCTTGGAAGAGCAGAACGAGTGGTGTGATGCTTTTTGGGCTGAAGTAGGTGCTGAGGTGTTGCGTCTGGAAGCGTGGGATGAGGAGTGTTTTTTGGGAATGCTCTACAACAGACTCCTTGGTATGGCTATGGAATCATGTGCTCTGTGGGAGCAAAAGTGAGTTTTCCTGAAGTGTTTGCTTTCGGTGGGAGCCTGGCCATTGCAAACCAACACAGGGGCAGATGCTGATGGAAAATGGGTCCAGAAGGTCACATCCAGGATATTTTTACTGCCTTGTTCATGGTCAGTGAATTAGCGTGTTGTTTTTTCTCTTTTTTTCTTTTTTCTGATATTGAATTCATACGAGATTTCTGACTTTCGATAAACACTATTTGGAGGATAAGAAAGAAGCAGGATCTCTCATTGACTGTGAAATGAGGAGGAAAAACCACTTCCACTCCGTGGATCCCAAATTGCAGTTCTGTTAGCAGAGGCTGAAGCTGGTGCATGATCTGCAGGTTCAACTTCCGCTTGGCAACAGCCAGTCTGGTCAAACTTTCATGGACAGGATTATTCCAGAGAGGCCAAAACAACATTCTGGAGATGAAATTTTTGTGTGGTACAGAAGGCATTGAAGGCTAAAAATAGAAGTGTTTTTAATTTGAGGTTGATACATGTAGCAGTTTTAACAATGAAAGGATATTTCATTTGATGTGCTGCAGCTGTGGGGTAGGTAGTTCTACTTCCTAGGGCACTTTGTTTGCCCAAAGAATTATCTGTAATATGAATTTCAGAGTTGTCTTTTCATTCCTGTTGCCAGTGGCTCTCCAGGACTGCCAGGTGTGATGTGGGATTTATTCCCTTGGTTTGGCTTGGTGGAATTCAGCTGCACACAACAGTTCAGAGGGAAAACTGCACTTTCTGGTGCAGGCAGGAAGACAGGAATGAGTACTGAGGATGCTCGTTTGCCACATGATGCAGCTGTGGTCAGGCATCTGTTTTTAAACTGTAAATTTCAGTCTTTGATCTGTTGATTAAAATTAGAAAATGTTATTCCTGGATGCACAGTCTCTTGTGTCTTCCTTGAAGGAGGTTATGATTAAAAAGATGGAAAAAAGTTAATATTCAAATATGTTGCAGGAGGAGGATGGAAATTGCAAAGTTCTCAGATTTTTTTTAGCTTTAGATGAGCTTCACTAAGGTGGAGATTGCAAATACAAACCTAATGGCACTTAAGTATCCAACTTGCTCTCGTGATTACTGCTCTGTAGTGTAACTGGGGAAAAAACAAAGTCTTCTCATTTTTTAAATTTTTGACTGAAATTAAGCTATAATTTTAATTTCCATTTTAGCTCTTCCTTCTGAATTCTGCTGCTGTTATATCTTGCAGTCACTAGATGATTTCAGCAGCTGCCCTGATGGATGTGCTGGATGGTCTTGAAGTTGGTAAATTCAATTAACTGATGGCCCAGCTGTTCTTGGCGGAGGAACCTCTGCTGTGCTGAGCTCGCTGCTGGGAACATAGGATTTTATTCCAAAAGTTGTGTTTGGTTTCTGAAATTTTAAATGCTAACATACTGATGATACTGTATTTCCATTAAAACTTAGGATGCAGAGCCAAAATTAAAATAACCCCAACACAGCCATGATAGGAGATAACTTGTTTAATAGAAATGACCAGTTTATTTCTATTTGGTAAGAAATTCAATCTCATGAATTTTAAAATATTGACTCACTGTGATGTCACATAAAGAAAATTTTGCCTCCCTCTTCATATTTATGTATTTATTCAGCAAGTGGTTGGCTGAAAGTCTAGAAATACATTTAAAAAAAAAAAAAGTTCTGGTAATTGCAACCTCAGACTTTGAAACACTACTTTTTCCTACATTTCCAAGAATAGAAACTCAGCCTCCAAAAATAAATGAAACCCAGCATCCATCGCCATGGTTTTCAGTGCTTGGAATGGTGGATTTCTCTTTGAGGAGCAAAGGTGCAGCAGCTATTTTGGGAAGGGAAGGTGTGGAGTCAGGGTGAAGTGAATGCAGACCTGCTCTGTGAAGGCTCCTTTGAAATGTAAGGCCTGCTGAGCGTGTTCTCTGCTTCCTGTGGGTCGGCTGAACGGCTGAATAGAGCCTGAAAATTCGTCATAAAGAGAAAAAATAGGCAGCTAGAAAGGGATGATAGCCATTAAAAATTTTGGAGAAGGAACACATTAATTTGGGATTCTTTGGAAGTGTAACCAAAGCTGTTGTTCTGATGTGTGTACAGTGCAGGTGCACACTGTAGGTCAGGCTCATTCCAGGCCCTGACCTGTTTTTTTATTAATCCACATCTTCCTGCAACTTTGATACGAAAAATATTACTGCTTGTTCGAGGCCTTTGGTCCCAAACCTTGACTCCTTGGGAAGTACAGGGAGTTCCCATGGAGTTGTACCTCAACCTCCTGTGCAGGTGGGGAAGGTGCAGCAGGGCTGGATTTCTGCTGCCTTCCCACGTTGCTCCACCATTTCCTGGCCTCTGGTTTGCTTCTTTTGTGTTGTTTTCACCATTCCCTGCTTGCCATTCCCTGTCTCCTTGCTTCCCAGTACCATGGGAGTGCTGGAGGCCACCTCCCTGCCCGTGGCCCGGGGTGAACATTTGGCCCCACTCTGTACAACGTTGGTGGGGCTGAGGGGGCTTCTTGGCAGCTCTGGTGTAGCAAGGAATAACATGATTGCAACAGATCCCCTGGAATTGTGTGCTTGACCAAGGAATGGTTTTAAGCTGAGAGAGAACAGGGATAGATGGGATATTGGGAAGGGATTGTTCCCTGTGAGGGTGGGGAGGCCCGGGCACAGGGTGCCCGGAGAAGCTGTGGCTGCCCCTGGATCCCTGGAAGTGTCCAAGGCCAGGTTGGAGCAACCTGGGATGGTGGAAGGTGTCCCTGCCCATGGCAGGGGGTGGAATGGGATGAACTTTAAGGTCCTTCCAACCAAACTGTTCCAGTGTTCTCTGTTCCTGGCAGGAAGCTGGATGGATGAGTGTGCAGACCTGGCAGTGTCTGCATGACAGAACCCAGCAGTTCTGCAGCCATCCCTCCACTCTTCCTCCGTGTCCACGAGGAGCTGGACTGGAGTTTTGCCACTGCTGCTGGGAGATGACATTTCATTTTAGTCCTCAAAATAGATTCGCAGCTTTTTCGGGATCCTTGCTCAGAAATGAAGTTAGAGCCGCTGTTAGCATCAGGCCCTAAGTCTAAAAATATATTTAAAAGATGGAAACCTTGCTATAGCGAGTTTGTGGCTTGCACAGGCTGGAATGTGAAGCTGGCCCACAGCCATACCCATGCTGGGGATGTTTGTCAACTTCTGGCCTTGCTTTGATGATGCAGAAAAAAAAAAAGGACAGGATTATTTTTCCTTTTTTCTTTTATTTTTTTGCCTTTTGGTGAACAGAAAATAACTCGCTTCCTCCCAGGGCTGTCAGGAATCTCTATCTACCATAGTTACTCAAAACCTCAGGAGGTGCTGAGCTCCTGTGGGCAAAGGAGAGGGAGGGAAAAGATGGAGAAAGGGGATAATGTGGCTTTTTACTGCTTTGGTGTTAAGAACAGGACTGGCATCTCACCAGTTCATCCTGATGCCACAGCACAAGAGCAGGAGCTGATCTATTATTTTTAGTTTCTAAATTTTTAAAAAACTTCCCTGTTTCCCCTTTCCTGATGCCACTGTTCTCTGAGTGTCAGGTTTGGTACAGGAACACTGTCTGAGCTTGAATCCTCCTTTCCATGTGTTCCTGAGCAGTGGTCATGATGTGAGGTGTCACCAAATAAAGAAATGAAAGCATTAAAACATGGAAAATCCACCTTCAGCTGTCCTTGTGGGTACCAGACCTATCTGAGTGTTACTCAGGAATTGTGCAGCATTCCCAGCTACTCATTTCAAATCCTGGTTTTCCAGTCATAGACTTAAAAATCTTATTGTGCAGCTGAGTTAGTGACTGAGTCTTCGCTTTATAATCACTTTATAAAACGTGTGCACATTACCAGGACGTGTTTAAGGGACACACGGCCCAGATGAAAGGGCTCTTTGTGGAAGGAGGCCTTTGTGCCTCCCTGGATCTCTCAGCAATTCCTGCCGAGCTTCCCAAGTCCGGCTGACACGGAGCGGCCGAGGAAAAGCCCTTCTGGCTTTCAGCTTGAGTGGAGAATAATGGGGAGCAGGCTGGGAGTGGGGGAGGGCTGTGCCTGGGGTGGGCACACACCAGTCCAGCACTGAACTCTGCAGTTCCTCCAAGCCCAGCTGGGGCTTTGCATTTCCAATGATCTCGGGCTTCCTGGGAAGCACAGCCAGGATTGCGGCAGCAACAGCGGCTTCCCGACCTCGGGACACCTTTTCTCAGTCCCTTTATTTCTCAGGTTTGTCCCTAATGGGACAAAAATTAGTATTTTTTAATTTGAGATCTAATGTTGGCTTTCGTTTTCTATTTAACCTCTCAGTGAGATTTTCGTGGGTTTTTTCTGTCTGTGGTTCCTAGAAAACCATTTTCTAACTTTTCCTTTCTTTCTCAGAAAATAAGGCTGCAGGGTCACGGATACGTTCGGTTTGACCTGCCAAACATCTTCATGGGAACAAGAATTTAGTGGCCGTATATTTAATTTTCCATTAGCAGAAAGAGCAAAACTTCAGCAGAAAAAAATCCTGACGTTCTGTGATAAAGATGTCTCCTTTTGCAGTTGCTGCTCATTCACGAGGTGCTCTGCGGGGGGATATGAACAAAAAAAGCCACACAATTAAGATGATGTGATTGGGATCCTTTGGAGCAGAGTCAGGTCACAGAATCATTTGGGTTGGGAAAGCCCTTCCAGCCCATGGGAGTCCAAGCAGTGCCCCATCCCCACCTTGTCCCCAGCCCAGAGCTCTGAGTGCCACATCCCGGAATTCCTTGGGCACCTCCAGGGATGGGGACTCCAACACCTCCCTGGGCAGCCCCTGCCAAGGCCTGACCACCTTTTCCATGAAGAAATTAGTCCTGCTGTCCATCCTGACCCTCCCCTGCTCTGGTCCCTGGTGGGAAAGGTGGGTGTTCTCTGTGCACTGAGTTTTTTCTCGCTGGTTGCTGTGCAAGCACTGCTCACGTATTCCCAAGAAAACATCCCAGTGAGGAAGAGCCAGGGACTCCTGGTGCTTGTGTAGCTCCAGACAGATGTGTGAGGATACCAGCAGTGCCTCTGGTGAACCTCACCTCTGCCCCTTGCTGCCTGTCTCCATCTGACCCGTGTGTTTGCCGATGGTTTTCCAGCTGTGCTGACACTGGAGGCTCCATCGTGACAAGAAGGAGCCAAGGTTGGTCTCTCTGGCTTGAGGTGAGCATCTGCAGGTTCCCCAGGGACACAGCAGTTGGTGGTGCAGTGGCTGAGGGTGAAAACCAAGGATTGGGATACACCCAGCTACCTTCAAAGGGCTTGGAAGGGATTAGTTGGAAAATGCTGCCAGAGGAACGCGTGTGGCCAAGGTGTGAAGGTGGATCGGGGTGAGAGGCAGTGGGCTGGGCTCTGTCTTCATCCGGGACTCGAAAGCACCTCCTGTCTCAGGATCAACCAAGGTACTCTGCATGGATGTCATTGATCTGATTGAGAATTTCATCTTAATAATTGGAAAAAGCTTTTTGAGACAAATCACTCAAGGCCTTTTTGCCAGCAGCCCCAGTGCGAGCTCGTAGCATTTCTCTGTGAAAACCAAATGAGCTCCTTTCCAGGGTTGTGTTCCAGCTACTGCACATTCTCCTCAATCTCCTCTCGCCAAAGGAAAGCTCTCACAGAAGTGATATCCTGGATTTAATTCCTCTCTAAGAGGAGTTTTCTGTCTTTCCCTGTTATCCCACTTGACTCTGTGTATAATAAAATGCATTACCTGGGTATATGTGCAACCTTATGGTATCTTTTTATCCCCTTTTTTTTCATCAAAACAGAAGAAATTCTGACAAAGGGCTAAGGTATTCTTAAGTCATTGAGTGATTTTAATTTATTTTTAACTATCTTTATTTATGACTCATCTGAAGGATAAAAGCTCCCTGGTTCATGAGATTTCCTTTTTTTTTTAAAAATTTTTATTTTGAGTGCTGTCCTTAGTAAATCAGCTAGAATGAACCTGAAAATTCTAAGAGAGTGTTAATTTAAAAAAGAAACAAGTATTTGTCTCCTGCAGAATCCAGAAATGAGATGGCAGTTACTGGAATTGGAAAATAGTGATTTTTTCCCCATGGATGCAAAGAAATTGGCAGTTTTCTACCACAGAGTGTCCATATTCCACACTTCTCCCAATTACAGCTCCTCCAAACTGTGCCATTAATGATCAGTTGGATTGTGGCTCATTTAATAAATAACTAAACTAATAAAATCCTCTTTTTTAGTACGTTGCACGTGCTAAATGTTCATGTTGGTAACATCTTGCCGCTTTCAGAGGAATAACCAAAAATACACATTCCATCCCTGCACATCCCACCCTCCACCAGCTTTTCCATGCCTGCTACATAATTATCTAACACCTTTCTATCCTACCTGCTCAGTGAAATACTTAAACACACTCTGTATGGTGGCACTGAGATGGGCTTTTAATTTTAATTTCTTCCTTAATTTCATTGCATATTTGCTGCAAGTTTTGTGTTCTGCACGTGTGATCTTCAGTATTTTAGGAGAGAGTTGAACATTGAATCAAAATCAATTTGTACTTTGTCAGATGAAGATTTCTCATGGAAAATAATATCATTTTCCTTTCCACACAGCTGCTGCCTGCTTTGCAGGTATAACAAGTATTCATTTTTTTTAATCAGAAAAAAACCCCCCACTATTCTTGTTATTGCTATTTTATTTTTGGTGACTGAAAAACTGAAACAGGAAATGACCCTGAGACACAGTTTCCATGACACCCTCTCACTTGAATCCAGTTTTCAAGGAGATGAAAGGCCAAAGCAGCCTTTTGATAGTGAGCAGCTAATTGGGTGGCTGATAGCAGCAGGTTTTTCTCTGGGAAAAAAATAAAGGAGCAAAGAAGTGGAACAGCTGTGTTTTGGTACATATGTATAATCCCAGATAAAACCCTCCAAGGACAAGGAAATACAGTAATACCTCATAGAAAGGAAAATTAAGAATCTTTGAAAGCATCAGTGTGGCTTTTTGGGGGGGAGCTTGTATTTAAAATAAAAATTGCTGGAACAAAGGCATTCATAAAGAATGAATTTGGAAAATCAGAGCAGAACTTCTTGCTCTGTGTGAGATGCGGTGTTGGGTTTTGTTTCCGTCGAGGCCAGAAAATGGCAGCGTGGGGGGTTTTTTGTGTTTTTCTTCTGCTCAGTAGGTTCCTGCCCCAAAAAAACGAGTGTGGCTGTTTCAGCTCATCTGAAAGCAGCTCGTGGACTCCTCACTTCTGTGGCTGCTCCTCTGGCTGTGTGTGTCAAAAATGCCACTGTGGAGGAGGAGATTGTAGAAGTTGGTCTTTTTGGTGGATAAATTTCAATCTGAGCAGCCTCTGCTGGTAGGGTGTAACACACCTGTAACCTCTGGGGTGAACACCAACCTTCCAAGGCATGGCAAAGGAGGTAAATATTTAAAATAGAGGGAAATAGAATCACAAAATACTGAGTTGGAAGAGACCCACGGGGATCATAGAGCCCAACTCTAAAGTGAGTGGCCCACGCAGGGATTGGACCCAGACCTTGGCATTAGAGCACGAGGACTTGTTTTTGATAAATGGTTTGGATCTCTCTGGGTTTGATTGGAGGGATGAATCCTGAGGGAATCCTCTGAAGGTGACTTGTAGGGTGAGCTGTGACTTTCTGAGTCAAGTGGTAGAGTTTGCTCCTGCTGCAGCCTCTGGGGGTCTGACAGGGCTTTGCCTGATGTTTTTCTTGCCCCTGTGCATGGATTACCTTTGTTTTCCTGGGAAGTTCTGAATACCTGGAAGGGAGAGTTGTAGGAACAGTTTGAGGTGTTGTCTTGGGACCTTGTGTGCTCTCCATGAGCACGTGGTACCCTGGTGGTGCTGGAAGTGTTTCCAGCTGCTCAGAGCTATTTCCATGGGTTGTTTCCTCCTTCTGAAGTTTTAATGCAGAATATTTCATCTTCGTACTTCAAACTGAGAGAAATAGTCTGGGTTTTATCCCCTGAAAGCAGGGCTTGGAGCATCCTGGTCTGGTGGAAGGTGTCCCTGCCCATGGCAGGGCTTGGAATGGGAGGTTCAAGGTCTTTTCCATCCCAAACCAGTCTGTGATTCCATGAATATCAAAGCAAGCCTTTTTTTTAAATGCAGGAGTGTAAAAATAATGTATAATTAATACACGAGTAAAGGGCCATGTCTGGCACTGTGGGAATGCAGGTGGGCTGGAGTGATGGGCAGGAATTTGATGGATGTGCTCCTGGAATCCTCACAGGAGCCTGGCTGCTTTCTGCAATTCCAGAGTTTTCTGGTATATAAATCCCAGAAGGTTTCACCAACTCTTTCCAGCTCTCGCCACTGAAAGAGCCTTTAATGTTATGGGAATTTTGGTGAGTGTTCCCTGAGAGTTTTGAGAAATATGTAGGTGCTCCCTGCCTTCAGAAATCGGAGGATATTTCTTATTTCTGAACAAGGTGTGCTGTCTGCTGAGGCTGTGCTGTGTCAAGGTTATCATTTCCCAGGAGCAGGGTCTGCAGCTGGCAGAAACTTTGGTGCACGTTGAAAGTTTGAAACCCCATCTCACGATGGTGCTGCCAGAGGAGCTTTCTTAAGGCACTCCTTTATTTTTCTAAAATTTAAATATTGATCCCAGGTTCCTTGTTTCCTCTGAAAATAGCCAATCCATGTGCACTGTGAGATGCTGAAATGAAATAAAAGTCAATTTGCTGTTGTGTGTGTGAGGCAGAGCCAGGGGTGTGAAATGTTCCTGTGACACCCCAGGGACCATCCCACTTCCCCTGACCCTTTCTTGTTGCAAATCTGTTTTATCTGAGATGAAATTAAATCAACCTGAAAAGGAAAAATGATAGCAAGGTGTTCTACAAGCAGTAATTCAATTATCATTTTGAAATCCATTGCAGTTTTGAAATGGTTGCTGTTGCTGAAATGCATTTATTCCCTTGAGTACTTTATATGGAAAACGTTTAACGGGTGGGAAATACGGAAAAAAAAATGTTGGCACATTTTTTTCACATTTATCTCCAGAACAGGTGGAATAATAGCTGCTTAATAGGGGTGTTTATCTTAAATGCAGCTATTTGGGAGGCTATGGAACAAATTAATTGGAGACTGAGCAAAACACTGTAGTTCAGCTACAGGGAAAATCAAGTTTAAGGCAAAATGGGAACTCAGGTCTCATTTGCACAAGTGCTGGTTTATGTCATGGGGTGGTGTAAGTGCCTCGAGGGGGCTGAAAATGTGATTTATTTACAGTGGGAGGGTCTTGTTGGAAGGATCTTGAGTACATATGTTATATATGTATTTTTTATATATATATGCTTATGTGCATGCATGTGTTACTAAATGTGTGTATAACTACACTGAGGTAAAGAACAATTTGAAAACCTGACAGTTTTAAAGATCATGGTTTGCAGGCTCAAAGAATTTCTCCTTCAGTGCCTTCAAGGAGATGGAATGAATGCTCAGAACACTGGGGGTTTTTATCACCAATATTTATGTTTTCGTCAGGGCTCTGTCAGCAGCTGAATCTTGCAGGGTTGGGTTTTGTTGGTTTGTCTGGGTTTGGATTGTTTTCCTCCATCCTCTTCCAGGGCTGTTTTGGTGCTTGAACAGGACGTGCCAAACTCTGAAAGAAAAACTCATTTTGCTAGTTGTAAACTTAAAACCACTTGTCTCGTTTTGTCCCCTCTCTCAAGAAGGAACGCATCCAAATTAATCCAGGAATCTTCTTTCCCTCAGTTTCTTCTACACTTTATGCATTTTACAGCTTCATTGTGGGAGTCTCCTGCTCTTTTTTGGTTATTTAAACGAAAGGATCCAATCACTTTTCTATGAAAAGGAGCTCCTGGTTAATAACAGTGGAAATGGGATGCATATGTCTGAAAAAATACCCAATTAACATAAGCAATTAGTGATTGCTGTGTTTATCAATTAGAATACCTTCCTAAAAGGTAGGTAAAAGGTGTTAAAATGCAGTAATTATCATTTATCATTGTCTGACGGGGTGTTTGGGGAGGGTTTGGTTGGCATTCCACGTTTTTTGGGTTGATGCAGAGGTCACCTCGTCATTCTGAACATGTGGAGCAGAGTAAACCAAGTCACACTGTGGTGCTTTTTCTGTGTGGATAATTTATGTTTTCATTAGATAATGCTCAGACTGGAAACTTTTTGTGGATGAGAGTGGGAGAACGGGGAGGAGGGAGCCAAGCCTGGCACTGCTGCAAAGCCAGGGATAATGTCTGGATTTAGGGAAAAGACGTGGGGACGTGGTGCTAGTGGCTACTTGGGAATCAGTGAGATTGTTACAATTGCCACATTGTAATTTTTACTTAAATTTTGCTTAAGTTCTTACCAGTTCTACTTACACACAGTAAGATACAGGCAGCTGCTTCATATTGCCACTTATTCTTCATGCATTTGCAAGTGCAGGGAGGAGCAGGAGCACATCCTATTATTTATAACCCCGATTTCATGTGTTATGAGACACTGGAGAAAGGACTTTTCCTTGTGTGGCTCTCAGAATTTTCAGAACTGAATTTTTCTTGGTAAGAAATTCAATATTCTGTGATTTCTTCCTAACCCTGAAATTCGCGTCCTTACTTCAATTTTATCATCCCTGTTTGAGGATGGACATCACTTCTTGGAATTTTTGGAACTTTTGTATTTCCTGATGCTTTTGATTTTGGAACCTTTGTGTTTGTGTCCTTGTTAGGAGTGAAAAGACATAGAGAGAATCAAATGGGGAGGTGAGACAGGAGTTTTGAGTTTTTCCCAGTGTCTCTCAGTTCCCAGCGCCTCTGTGGACTGGGAAACGCGGAAAGCTTGTGGAAATTAAAACACAGATTTCATGCTGAAACAGAGAGCTGAAGTTAATTCGTGGGTATCAGCAACTTCTGAAAGTTAAAATGTATTCATTAATTTGTGGAGATAAATTATCACTATCAGCATAATGAAAATTTTTCAGCCCATTAAGTCTTTTTTTTTCCCCCCCCCTTCCACTTCTTACAGTCAAATCCTGAGAGCAGTGTAGCAGTGACTGTGTGAGACAACAGGAATATTTATTCCCTGAGTAGCATTAATCTACTTCAGTTCTCCATTCAGAGGAGTGTTAATGCCTTTATTTCTCCTTGGAGCCTGAACTGGCTAATCCCGATCCCAAAGTGGATTATGGTGTCGTCCCTGCGTGTTCAGATGGATGTGCAACACACAGATAATTGCACAAAAAAGCAAAAGAAAGGGAATTTATTTAGTTGCTGAGCTGGAGGTGGTCTCTGTACAGCCTTAAATCCTTAATTCAATTTCAGGTTTGCCACTCAGTCCTGTTGGACTCCGAACGATTTCTAATTGAAAAACTGCTTTGCCTGATCCATATTTGAAGTGCATTGAAGCATCCTCAAGAATGAAAAGTGAATGGATGTTAGGAAATATTCCGAAACATTGAGATTTTCTAATGTCAAGTGCAAATACCTGCCTAGGGATTCTTGATTATTTTTAATGAAGATGACACTCCCCATGATCAGCACAAGTGCCTCTTAAATAACAGAGTTCATACAAGTGGCATCTTCTGAAGGAAATCACAGCAGAGATTTGTTTGGAGTAAACGAGCTGCCTTTTCTCCAGAGATTCCAAAATATTTTATTTAGACAAAGTTAAACACGACTTGAGATCTAAAAAAGAGGTCAAGTGATTCTCTTCTGTTTTGATAGAAAAATTGGTTTAATTGTGTTCATTTACCAGGAGCAGCGGAGTTTGCTTCTCAGTTTGTAAATGTTTTGTCAAAAAGCAGCTTGTAATAATATTTATACAAGGAATGAAAAATAGTCATTGCCTCTGTTACTGTTGGAATTTTCACAATGTGTGTGCACATGAGTCCTTTTTGATCTTTTTAATAGGTGCAACCCAACTGGCAAAGATATCACACCAGGAGAGGAATTAATGCTGCCATTGTCAACTTCCTGGATTGTTTTTTGGGGCTTTTTTTCTGAACAGCTGGTTCCCTCCAGTTTAAATTCCTTTTTTTTTTTAGAGTGGAAATCTGCTCTCACATTCTGTTGTCTGCTCTGTCCTGCAATATCTCGTGTGATTTAGGTTGCCAAACCCAAATCTGATACCAGTTTGGGATAGTAATTCCGTCCCCTACAGCTGGGATCGTGCGGTTCTCAGGCCGGTCTGTTCCTCTCTGGACTTGGAAGGTCGCTTTGGGGAGGTAAAACCAACTCAGAACGGAGGAAAAAGCAATCTTCAAAAAGCACCCAGGCTGTTTTCTAAACATCCTGAAAGCTGTTTTCTTCTTCCTCTGTGCTTTGCAGCTCTTTTGCATTGTGATTTTTCCTGCCTGTTTTCCTTTGTCTTGGATTAGTGACACTGACCTTACCAGAAGCCCAGTCTGTTCCAAAACGGGCAGTTTTTCCAAGCACAGTTGGAGGCTCAGACGATGCTCATATGGCAAAACTGCACACTGATACAGTCCCTTAAAAACTTGGACTTTGCCCAAACATTCGGAACTAAATTCCTACCTAAAGCAGTGTGGAATGACTCTGCAATCCTGGTAGTCGGGGGTGACTGGGTTGGACGTTTTCCTACGTCTTTAGGACCGTAAAAGGGTAATTCCAGAGGGGGAAGATCCCAGACTCATTATTCCATGTCTAGGTAGGCTAATGATCCTTTTAATGATCTGCATTTCAAGGTGCTTTCCAGTTTTGACCCTTTATCCATGTGCTTTTCCCTGTTGCGTCATGAGTTGAAAATGAAGGCTCTTTGGATGTGGTGGAGCAGGGTGGGGTGGTGTTGGAAAAGGGGACGTGGGAGTCTCCTGCACAGCATCTTCGGGAGCCTCTTTGGCTCTTTTGTCCTCAAAGTTGTGTCCACATTAAAGAGAATCATGGAATCACAGAATCCTGGAATGGTTGGAGTGGGAGGGACCTTAAGGATCATCCAGTCCCACCCCCTGCCATGGGCAGGGACACCTCCCACTATCCCAGGGTGCTCCAAGCCCTGTCCAGCCTGGCCTTGGACACTTCCAGGGATCCAGGGGCAGCCACAGCTTCTCTGGGCACCCTGTGCCAGGGCTTCACCTCCCTCCCAGGGAACAATTCCTTCCCAATATCCCGTCTATCCCTGCCCTCTGGCAGTGGGAAGCCATTCCCTGTGTCCTGTCCCTCCATCCCTTGTCCCAAGTCCCTTTCCAGCCTTCCTCTGTGCCCTCTTTAGGTACTGGAAACTGCTGAAACCCTGTGTTGTCTTGTTTGCGTTTTTTTAATCTTCAGAAGCCAATGAATACTCAGTTTTCTTCGATTAAAAACATGCTTTTTTCTCTTTTGGTAATACTTAAAAACCTCACCAACATCCCCATAAAACCCTTTGCATCTTGCAGTGTTCTTGCTCCTTTTCTCAGTGTTTCACAAAGAAGTTGAACTTCAGAAATAAATAAGATTATTTTCAAAGGCCTGAAAAATCCCAGTTCCCGAATGTTGCCATCCCTTTAAGATTAGAGGAGGAACTCAGGAAATGGAGAGCAGGTGATGGTACTCGATCTGCAGCTTGTCTGCAAATTCAGGTATAAATGAGAAGGATTAGACTTCATTGTCTTCTTTTAAAATAATTCTATCTCTTTTCAGCGAGTGAGAAGGAAATCACACAGAAATAAATATTTGCTGGACCTCCAACACCTGTATAATGGTATTTTTCAGTGTTACGTGTGCATGTGTTTGGTGTTCTCACCAAATGATCAACCTTCCCTGGTGAGCTTATTTTGCAAAGACTTCTTAAAATAAAAGCTTGCAGGAGTTCGTGGTAGTGCAAGTCTGCTGGAGCTGCAAATAGTGCATTTCTCCCTTGAAAACTTGAGGATAAACATTGGGAGATCTGGGATAACCCCACAGAACACTCCTGCAGACTCCAAGGGTGCGTGGATTGCACGTGGAGCCAAGAGCATCCCTGGCATTGAAATAGCTGCAAAAAACTTCTCCCTTGGCCGAGGAGGAGAAACCTGAGTGCAAACTGAAAAGGTCCTGCATTGTAACCTGAGGTGCTGCGTCTGGACGGGTGAAATGTCTTGTGAGGTTGGGTTTTTTTGGGGTGGGGAGGAGTTTTTTTCAAGTTTCAGCTGTTAATTTGAGGCATCGGTTTCCACACGCAGAAATCATTCAGGGTTGTTAATCAGCAGCTCACCAGAAGAGCACATGCTGTGGTGTTTAATTTGGAGTTTGGATTTCTTGCTATTTAGTGTTTGAAAAGTAAATCTATTTATAATAATTTCAGCAAGGAAGGCTGGAATCATAACCTTTACTTAGGATAACCCGTATTTCAAGAAACCCTCTCCGTCCCTGCTGTGGTGGGATCATCCCATCCTCTGGGATCCACAGCCAGGACCCTGGAGCCCCCACCCTTGGCTTGTTTGGAAAATAATGAGGGGGCAAGAATAAAGGGCCTTGCTTTGCACAACATCTGATCATTTCTTTGCTCCCAAGGGCTGGATGTAGGAATTCCTGTGGGATGGGTTGGCAGGAGTGCTACAGAAAGCACTGAGGCGAGTTTTGCTCCTCTCCAGCACCTTCCCTCATTAAATCTGGAGCTTTCTCTCCCTTTTCTGGGTTGGAATCCTCTCTGTGCTTGATTAACACTGGAGGTTTTGTTTGAGTTTAGGTTGTTGGTTGTTTTTTGGTTTTTGTACTCCCCTCTCTTTCATGTAAATGATGTCTTGGCTATTTTGCTTGCTTTTTCCCTTTTTTAATTAGAAGAATAAATGCTTGCATTCATGCACAAATTGCTTTGAAGTGCTGTAAGAATTCAATTCCTGAGCTTCCTCTGGTCTCAATTTTTAATTTTTTTTGGCCAAGTGATAACATCTAATGGCCCTGCTCTTTCCAGAAGATCACATTTGTTTTCTGGGGGCTGCTCTGCCTCCTCCTGTGCCCCGAGATAACGACTTAAACACCAGGAAGAAGTTAATCAGCCAGCTCCCACTGAGCATTCCCAAGGCTTTGTTTCACCAGGGGTGACTCGTGCTGGGCCACAGCTCCCTGAAGAAACGAGGGAAGAGCAGTCCCAGGAACTCAGTGGGGTCCTCTGGATCCTGTGGGACATCTCAGCTCCCTGGATGAGCCACTTGGAAAAGTGGCTGAGCAGTTTCTTCCAGGGATTACCTTCTCTGCTTGACTGACCTAGGAATTATTTGCTGCTTTGCACCTGTCCCATTATTTTTTGGGCTGCAGGACCCGGTGTTTGCTGCTGCTGTGGGTGTTGGTGGTTCCAGGGGGAATTCTGGCTCATGGAACACCATGGGAAGAAGCTCTCAGATGATTAATCCAGCAGTGTGCTGGTTCTGTGAGTTCATTCCACCCCTGTCCTGGGAGTGGAGGAAAAATATCCATTTCCATGCTGGTTGTTGAGTAATTCTCCTTTCATTAGCACCGAAAGGTAGCAAAACGTTGTTTCCTGAAGCCCACAGAGACTCCCACGGGATTTCAAATCCCAAGATCAGACAAATGCAGTTTAAAGGGACTTTTCTCTCCTTCTGGAGGTGTTTGGTGATTGAGCCAGGATTTAAAGGTGGGGCCACAGCCCTGGGGTTGGCCTGGTGTCCCCAGGGAACTGGAGGAAGCTGAGGTGGGACTGGACCTCCTGAGGTTCTCCAGCCCTGCCAGGCCAGGACACCTCTCCTCTTGTTCTGGGTCATTTTAATCTCCGAGGCAGTTTGAAATGTAGCAGTTATTGGAAAATAACTCTACATCCAGCTTGGAGGGAATCCTTGATAGAACTAGTGCAAAGTGTTTGTCTACTTGAGTTATTTCTTTAACTTCTTTTAAAATTCAAGTGAGAAATCAAACCTAAGAATTTAAAGTGGCACAGATTTGCTCCCACTCCTTTGTGCTTGAAGAAGGAAGGGTGGGGGTTACCTCATTAAAATTATGCAAATGAGGTGTTCAACAGGTGGCTTTTGTACTTATTAATACTAATAATTCTATAAATGAGAGTAACTTGTACTTCTTACTACAAGCAGCGACTCACAGGAAGGTAATTATGAACTGACAGCCTTTTCCAGGTTACTACTCATCCTTGTTTTTTTTTGACAAAAGTGTGGGAGTCTTGGATGGAAGCACCTGCAGATGGACTGCAGTGTTGGTGTTAAAGCTTTAAATTTGGGTGTCTCTCTGAGTGCAGGCACCGGGAGACAGCTCCTGTTCCAAAGAGATTCTAGGGAAGGCTGCTGGGGTATTTATCATGTGTATGTTGATGGTTCCTGCTGAGAGATCCTGAAAAATGATACTCTTGGACATTTAAAGAAAACAATTCTGTAATTACGTTGCCCTCAGCCCATTCATTTCACGCACAGAAGTTCAGTGCCATGATTTATGATCTTTAAATCCCTGGATTTGAGATTGTCTGCTTGGGTATTGTATTTTTCTGATTCAAGCAGTGTTCCCGTGCTGCAGAGTTTCTCCAAGCAAAACCCGTCAGCCCCTGCCTTCGTGATGTTCAAATGCTCAGGAAACAATTACATGTTCTCAGTGTGTGTGTCTGTCCCTTTGTGCTTTGGGATTTTTCCTGACTGAAGTGTAAAATTACCCAGTCGTGGCTGGAACATTACATCAATTGATCCATGGGTTTTTTTTCTGCATGCTTGCTGTACATTGAATTCCTGACCAAATTGGACAAGCACAGTAATTACATTAAAACGGTGTCAAGCCCTTCTGGCTCTCGGATTGCATCTATTTACATGTCTTGGGCTGCTGCTTAAATGTTTCCCCACTTTTAGTCATTTTGACATGAGCTTGAAAGCAAAGCAGAAAAATGAAACCCGGAGTTCTCCCAGTAGAATGAAGGCTCAGGTCAATTTTGCTCCTGATAAATGTTCAAATTTAAATTCTCATAAAGGGAGAAGAACCAACAGAATGCAGCGAGATAAAAACAGTTCACTAATCAAAAAGTTCTCAACCTGAAATAAAACCCCTAAAATTTTAAGTTTCACGTCCTAGAGGCTGGAATGAGGATTAAGTGTAGGGAGAAAAAATCCAATCCCATTGAGAAACCCATCTGCTTTGTATTTTAAGGTTGGGTAGCATGACTTTATTCTTTTCTGAAATGCTGCCATGTACATTGTCATGAGAATAACCTGAGTCAGGTTACACTGGCTAACTGAATAATCTTTTTAACATGTGGAACTGATTTTCTTGGGAGATTTTCCCCTCTCACTCTTTTTCCCTTCCTCTCCTCTGGTCCCGTGAAAAAGAAGACAAAAAAACCTGTTGGTTCCTGATTGCATTTCTGGCAGTTACTCAGTTTTCCATAGTTTTCTCTCCTTGCGAACGCCTGAAGTTTTCCAAGGAGACAAATTTGTAAGAATTGTGCTCCACTTTGCTCCTTCCCAGTGCTGTACCCACTCACCATCTCCCCTCTGAGTCCTGAGATGATCCCATGGGATTTTACCTCCCGCAGTCGATACATCAGTGTTAACTGAGGTGCTTTGTCCTTCAAAATCAAGATCCAACTTGAATCCCGGATCTCCTGTTGTCCCTCTGTGTTGCCCCAGACATGTTCCAGGGCTGCACAGATGTGATGGGCGCGTGGTGTAAGGTAGGGGTAGCTTGAGTCTTAAATCGGGAGTTGGTGAGCATTCTTCATTAAGAGAAAAACTGGGAAGAGAGATGATGTTTTCCCACTTAAAGCCTTAAATATTGGGGAATGTGTGCACCCAAAAGGTGTGTTCTGACCATGTGGAGATTCTGCAGTGTTCATTGGTTCTAACTTACATAATTCTCTTTATTAATTAGTATTTTGTCCTCTATTGGTTATTGATTTCTCACTTCTCATGCTAATTAGTCCACAGTTTTCAGTCTTTTTAATATCTTTTTTCCCAGACAGGGCGTTTCCAGCTGAATTGTCTTTGTTAGTCTGTTCTTTACCTTCAGCATTCTGCAGCATTTCCTTGGAGGGCTATAAATTCTGCATTCTGAGTGTCCACTTTTCAGGCTCATTGAAGCTTATCAAGGTTAGTTCAGCAAAACTTAAAATCTCAGCGATTTTCCAATCAAACTCTAACACCATCTGTGGGAAGAAACTTAACCTTATGTGCTGGCTAAAGTGGAAATCACACTGCTTATGATTAATGGAAAGAATTGATTAGAAAAGTGAATTAAAGCCATTAATTAGAAAACTGAATTAGGAAAGTTACATCATTTCCAACAGCCTGTGGAAGCACCCACCGGCCTGAGCTCAACCTGGGAGCTCAGCATCACATTTCTCTCTGATAGAGGCAAATAATATAATGAGAAAAAGCTTTAATTAGTTAAACCCCTTCTGAAAACATGTTCTTTTTTGAAAGCCACAGGAAGAGAGAGGCATTTGCAGGGTGGTGTTGGGATATTCCTTTCAGACGTGTAGCTGCTGCCAGCAGTGCTCTCATCCCACTGGATTTGCCTTTTGCTGTGTTTTCCTCCAATTTACTTCAGCTTCTTCCATGTTTTATTGGAAATTCATAGAAGAAAACACGAAGCATGTCCCTGATCTCGTGGGAACCCACTATTTAATGTTCCTCGGTTTTAGAAAATGGTAACAAAACAGAACCTGATAGGGCTTCAGACACTGCAAAAATAAACTCCAGACAGAAGCCACAGGTTTCCCTGAAAACAGCCTCACTCGGTGAGTTCCATCAGAAAAGGGATTTGTTGGATATTTGTTTGCTCACCACTTTTTAAAACATTAACCTTTCAAATAGGAACCAGACCCTGGTTAAAGGCTGCCTCAAGTTTAAGAAGTATCACAGCCCAGCTGAGCTGATCCTGCCACTATTTTACACACGTGCATTTTGCCATTCTGTATAACTTTTAAAATATTATTGATTTTTTTCTTTGAATCTCTGCCAAAATATGACAGGTAACAGCAGTCCATGCCCTAAACCTGCTGAAAGATGGTGGTTTTTTCTCTTTTAAATGTCTTGTAGTATAGATGGTAAAGCAGCTTCAGTAGATTTGCAGCTCCGTGGCCATTGTACTAATCCTGTGTTTGTTTTCCCTGATTCTCTTTGTCTCAAAAAATGTTATTTTTGTCTGTAGGGAGATGGATTCGTATCTTGTCTGGCAAATAAAGTGATGTGCAAATGGTTGACTGCTCTGCAGAGCTTGTGTTTGGTTGGGGACCTTGGAGATTTGGGGGTGGTGGCTTTTTTTGTTTGTTTTGATGCTGTGCTGTCAGACTGGGGCTTTTTGAAGTGATTTCTCACTGCAGTGCAGTGCAGCTGAGTTAATTTTAATCTCGAGGAACTGGGGGAACAATCAGTTAATATTTCACTTTTTACGCTAAGCTTGGTTCAGAGTCATCTCCCAGATTTAAAACTGAGTTGCCTTCAGCTTCAGATAAATAAAAGTGTCTTAAGCCTTTTTTAAGGCTTAAGGACACCACAAAGCTAAAGTCAAGCTTATCTCTGGCTTGGAGGGAAACCTGACTCCATCCTGTGCAGAGATGTGTGTTTGGGTGCTGGGTCCATCCATCACTGTCAGACCCCACCTGTGTGAGGCATTAGACCCTGGTGGCCCAAACCTTCCCTGTCCCAGCCCCCTGCCCCTGGATCCTCTCATTGCTTCCTGGTTTATCTCACTTATCAAATATTTGTCCTGCTGTTCAAAGCTAAAAGCTGCTGGCACCGAGAGCAGTTCAAGTCATTAAAGGATATATGGAGGCACCACGGAAGAATTTCCTAGGAAGTTGCAAGTGCTTTGACTCAGGTGATTAAAGAGCTTAGGAAAGCAGGAGTCTGATGCTTTGGAAATGTGAGCTTAGGAAAGCAAGAGTCTGATGCTTTGGAAGTGTGTGTTTGTAAAACAGACCCAGCTTTCTCAGGGCTCCGTCCTCTCTGGGCTCACAGGGAAGCATCTCCCGGCTTTCCTGAGGAGCTGCGTGTCTTGACTCTGTCATGGATCGCCAGGAATCCTGCAGTGATCCCTGCACACACTGTGGTTTTCTCTGTCTAGGCTTGTGTTTGTGTAGCTAAACAGGAGCACCGTGTGGGATAAGGGAGGGAGAGGATTAGGAGCAGGAATGATGTGCCTGGCATCGTGGGCAGGATTCGGGTGCGCCAGAGGCTCGGAGGCCCCGGGGATGGCTCAGGGCTTTGTGCTCAGCCCCTGCCAGCACCACTGAGCCTAAACCTGAGCAGAAAGGTGGCAGGTACAGCCAGACAGGTGCTATTTCTTTCCAGTGTTTGAATAAGTTCAAAAGAATATTTATAAAGATTATCAGAAGCTTTGAAATGGTAGAATTAGAGAATCATCAAGGTTGGAAGCGACCTCTGAGATCATCAAGTCCAACTGTCAACCCATTAAACCACATCTCCAGATCCAGAGCACCTCCAGGAATGGTGACTCCACCACTTCCCTGGGCAACCTACTCCAATGCCTGACCGCAAAAACAGTGAAATTTTTTTTCTAGTATTTAATCTGAATCTCCTGTCTCAGCTTAAGGCCATTTCCACTTGTCCTCTACCTGTCGTGGAAAGTGTTGGGATAAATCAAACTCTCCAACACTATTTTTTAATTACAGAAAGTAGGAATTGCTTTAATCACAGCGCTGGGATAGCTCCACCTGGATGTAAAAATTAAGGAGTTTTTTCCCAGTTAATTAATGCATACAGAGGCAAATGAAGGGAAATAAAATTAAGATGCTGTTTGAGGGCTTGAGATGGCGTGTGATGAAATGTTGGGAGTGGTGCTGGGGATGGAGATACTCCATGTCTGATGGAAGAGCAGCTTGGAGGGAAAGGCTGGATGCTGATCCATGGGAAAGGCTGGATGTTGAGCCAGTGCAGCATTCCCACATAGGGAGAGCGAGTGGTGATGGGTTATGGCAAATAATCCTGGGCAAGCATCTCATTAACCACGTGTGTGATTGTTCTGGTGGAGGGAGCTGAGCCTGCTGCCATCTGCTCCACAGATCCAAATAAACAAGAGGGGTGGGAAGAATAAAGTCCAGATGCTGATGTGCTGTGTAAACTGCACGGGGCAAGTTCTCCTAAATATTTAGACTGTTTTTCTAAGGTCGTGGAACTGACTTTCTGTCCATGAAGTTCCCTCAACTTCATTTAAAGTTGCCACTTAGCTCTGATTTTCTGCTAAAAGTTAGGTCACTTTTTAAAGTTAGTGAAATCAGCTTAAATACAACAGGGAAGTGTTTTTGCCCTGGGGTGGAATTCTGCATAGGAATTCTTGTGCAGGGACTGTACCCAGGCAGGGGCTGAGCAGTTCAGGTGTAGCCTGAGGGATCACGTTTGGGTGGATTCTCAATCCTTACTCGGTTTTTGGTGTTGCTTTACTCATTGTCTGTGCTGGCAGTTGGATTGAGAGTCTCCTGCTCCCCCACCTCTGCCACGCACAGTGCTTTTAATGAAAACCACAGAATATAGCAGAGCTTTTGAAAGAAATTGGTTAAATTCAAAATCAAGCAAAAACAGGTGAAAAACCAAGCCAAGGAAATTCCTGCTGGCCCTCTGGCTCTTAGATAACCATGGATGATGATGTCTGGCATTATTTGGCAAGTTCATAAACAGGCTACGTGTGAAAGGGGTGGAAGAAGGGTCAGCTTTGTGTTAGGGACAGAAAGCTCCATTCTCAGTAGCTGACAGTTTATTTCCTCCTTATTCCTTTTGATGTCTGCAGACTAAATGCTGCGTGGACAGAAAAATTCAATTCATTTAAAACATTTTGCATCAAAATGACATGCTTTAATGTATTTCCTTCTGATGTTTAAATTATCTTTTCATCTCATGAGGGAGAGAGGGAAAAAAAAAGCCAACATGTTTGTAGTTAAAGTACCCAAGCAGAACTTTAGACAAAGGTCTGGATGAAGAGGAAGTCTCAATGTACAGGCAGCTTTTAAGAGTAGATGCCTTTTTTTTCCCTCCCCTGCCCCCCTTCTTGGCTCTCTGAGACTTGTAAACCGAGGAGATTTATTGCTGCCCTTCCAAATGCTTCTTCAGAATTGAAGAGTTCAAATTTTTGAAATTCCTCAAGTCCTCAGGAGGGAGAGGGATAAGGGAAAGTGATGATGGTAAGTGGAGCAGAGCACACCAAAGGATTTTCCAGCCTGGTTTTGCCAGTCATAGCTGCCTGTAGCTTTACTGGGACGAAATCTGCTGAACCTGCATCAAAAAAACCCCCTTTGGAGTAGTGGATTGCAGTGGATTTGGATGAAATTTAGACTTCTGTGGTAATTGCAGTTGTTATTGTTAATAATTCGGAGAGCTGGCTCTGGCTAATTGCGTGCTGTAAGCACGAGTCAGTGATTTCACAGCTCAGGGGGACACTGCGCAGGGTCTGCCTGAATCCCTGTCCTCTGCCAGATGCAGTGTCATGTGTGTGACCACTCCGAGGGATGTGGAATCCTTTCCCAGTGAAATCCCAGCTGCCCTGGAGGCTGCTGGAGAAATGTGTGACAGCCTAAACAACCTCCATTTATTACCAGTACAGTTATTGATACCACTTACTGCTATTAAGAGAGCAAAGGAATATTTTAGGATGTTGTACATTTTCCAGTGGGGATGGCCCCACTGTCCCCAAAGGGAAAGCTGCCCTTGGAAATGAGAAATCTTGGAAGAGAGACTTGGGTGATCAGGCAAACTCCTTAGGAATGCTGTCGGTGTAACCCCAAATCCTTCCCATCTTATTTTTCAGTCTGGAAGCAGAATATGAACAAGGTGTTGAGTTGGAGGGGTTTTTTGCTCCACATAACCACTGTCTGTAAACAGGGATGTCAGGGTGGCTGTCACCTCTGGGAACCGATGGGAAGCTTTCCCAGGGGAGGACACAGCTCTCACTTCTGTCTTCTGATAGATCCTTTTTTTGCCATTAATGAGGTTGATCTGGTTGTGTTCAAAATTGGATCTCACTTGTGTCTTTTCTAGATGTTAAATTTGTCTAAATTTGGCTCACAGCCTCTCGTGTTTTAGTTGGAAACAGCAAGTACTTTTAAAAAGAGTTAGGTTGGGTTAAATGTTTAGCAAGAGCAGGGTCATAATTTGCACGAGGAATGCTATTTTTAGCGCCTTGTGTCAGTTTGGTAAATTAACAAATGTTTGGAAGAAAACCCCTGTTACGTGTTTGCCTCCCAAAGCAGCCTCTCCATGCGGCTCCACCCGTGGTAAGCCTGGCATTGGAGACTCCCCAGGCCCTTTTCTGACCAGATTTCCTCACCCACCCACCTTTTGGAGCTGCTTTAATGTGACATTTGTGACACAAAGTCTCTGACCCATCCTTTCTGGTTTTTCTTGCAGAGGATATTCAACTCCTTTGTGTACACGGAGAAAATATCGAATGGAGAAAGTGAGGTTCAACAGGTGAGTCCAAAAGGCCCTTCCCACCTCCTGCTGCCCCTGGCAGAGTCAGCTCAGGGAATGCAGCTCTGGCTGGATTTGTGTTCCCTTTCCTGACCTCAGATAACAACCAAAGGAATAGATGATAAAATGTAAGTGCTGACGATGCTTCTGAGAGTTTTGCATTGCCATGAAAAGCTTTTCCATCTGCTTGGATGGAGCAGTCCCTTGGAAATAAAAGAGCCCTCATGTAGAATCTCCCATTAATTGACAGGCTTTGATGGGGGAAGTGTCTCTTATAAAATTTAAAATTCAAAGCAGACCCACTAATACTGTTCTGATGTGGAAATGGTGGCAGCTGCTGTGTGGAAATGCAGGACAGCTACAGCCTGGTGCATGACAGGTGTGGTTGAGGGGTTCTTACAGTTTTGTGGGGGTCTATTTAACATTTAACTCTTCAATTTAGCATGTAGATAATGCTTTTTGCATTTTAAGATGTGTGTATATCTTGAAAATTAACCTTGGGTTCGTTTTCAAACAGGTCAAATAGATCACGTTTTATTCTTTAGGAAATTAAGGTGCCGGTTGTGTTTGTGGGAAAGGTGATGGGTTTTGGTCAAAGAAAGGGAACAAAGAACCAGCTTTTCTTCCCAGTTTAAGCACGGACTCACTTGCACAACCTTCAGCGAGCAACCCGACCTTCCTAGACCCCAATCAAACCAGTTCTAATGTGCAGTAAAAACAAAAGTACCTCAGAGTGGGGCTTTCCCTGGGGAAAAGGGAATTGCTGTTCAGTCGTGCAGGTAGCCTGATTATCCTGGTTTCCAGGAGCAGATCAGTGCATGGCATGTTCTGGGCATTAAAATCGCTCCGGGAATATATAAAAAAAAATTAACAGTCTAAGTTGTGCTTCCTGGAAATGGTGAAATTTCCAGTCTTTTTTATTTTTTTACCAAGGGAAAAACCAAGGAGAGCTGGTTCAAATGGGATTGTGAGGAACATTTTCGTTGGAAAAGACCTTTAAGATCATTGAGTCCAACTGTTTCCCATCATTGCCCCGTGTCCCCAAGTGCCACATCCACATGGCTTTTCAATCCCTCCAGGGATGGGGACTCACCACTGCCCTGGGCAGCTGTGCCAGGGATGGACAGCTCTTTCAGGGAAGAAATTTTCCCTGAGATCCAACCTGAGCCTCCCCTGGCACAGCTGAGGCCGTTCCCTCTCCTCCTGTCCCTGTTCCCTGGGAGCAGATCCCAAATCCCCCCTGGCTGCCCCCTCCTGTCAGGGACTTGTGCAGAGCCAGAAGGGCCCCCCTGAGCCTCCTTTGCTCCAGGCTGAGCCCCTTCCCAGCTCCCTCAGCCACTCCTGGTGTTCCAGCCCCTTCCCAGCTCCGTTGCCCTCCGCAGGCTTTGGCTTCTTCATAAGCATTCCCAGGTGGGTGCTTGCATTCCATGGGACCATGAGAGTGTAATGATCACCTGGCTTTAACAGTTTAAATCCCAAACCATCCCAGCATCCTTAGAGATGGTTTCTCTGGCTCTGTGCTGTGCAGGGCAGCGTTTTCTGGAGTGTTCCTGGGTGGTCTGTGCAGAAGGGCCATGTGGGCTGCATTAGACGTATCAGATGGCTTTTGAAAGGCAAAAAGTGCTTTTGGGAAACCAAGAAACTGGATTAAAACTTCTTTGATGTCCCGACTATGAGTTCTCCACTTGGGAAAAGACACTCCTTGTTTCCCAGCGCAGATGTCCCGTGTTCATCCCAAGTGGATTTAAATAGCTGTCCAAACACTGGAGGTGGGCTGATGGATTCGGAGCTGTCAGGGGAGAAGAACAGGGCCCTGGCGAAGTGTCATTACTGTGGTGAAAAGCTCCACAGTGAAGTGGATGCAAGGATAATCAAGCACTTCTGCTTCATTAATAACCAGATCTTTTAGCCCTCATGAATCCACACCAATAGAACCAGAGTTTTAGGAGTGAGGGCAGGACGTGGAATGGGATCGTCTGGAGCAAAGGCAAACAAATGGAAGCAAATGAAACCCCCCTGTCTCTCACTGCTGCTTTTGTCATTCATTAGCATTTTCTTAGCCACTGATACCCAAAAGCAATTAATTAGGGTTTTATGTCAGCTGGGATTTTTTTTCTGGCAGAGCACTGAATTGTTGTGGGGGTGGCTTTTTTTTTTAATACCAAACGGTGTAAATAATGACTTTCAGTTTATTGAAAAAGTGAAAAATTCCAGCTGTTGGCCTTCAGGCCTAACTGTTCAATACCTTTGGCTTTTTTTGTGCCACACAAGGAGCAGTGCTACCTCGCCATGTTACACTTTTAAGGTCTGCAGTTACAGAATTACTATTGTACCTGACAGATAAAACCTTGATTGCTTTAAATAGGTTATTCAAAATAGGATGGCAATTGCCAAAAATAGCTTGGATTTTTTTCCTTGTAAGTTATTTCAATATCAGAGAACTCACACATGATGTGAGAATGTAGTAGTGTGAGCTAGTGATGTAAATAAAGGGGGAGAGGAGGAGTTTTATGAGGGGAAATTGTGCATGAGCTGATTTCAAGGAAGTCAGTGTGTGTTCACTGTCCTGCCAGACATCTGGTTTCTGTGGGGAGTGAGGATCTGGGCTCCACAGAGGAGAGAATATGGTGAAATGGTCCTGAGTAGGAGTAGATTCACCAGCTCTGAGGAGAAAAGTCTTGAAAAACTCAGACTGTGCCCCTGTGTGTTGGGTTGGGTGTTTTGTTTGGTTGATTTTGGACTGGGCAAAGAGCTCTTTGGAGAGGAAATACATCTGAAAAATGCTGAAAAAATTGCATTTCCCTGTCAGGTACAGTTTGTTGCCTGGCTGTGAAAAGTGGTATGTTCACGTGATATTGAACTTTACATCAATGAATTCTGTGATAAAATGCAATTTTAGTGTGTTTAATGTATTTCCAGAATGATTCAGGAATTGTGGCCCTTCTCTGGTTTTTGTGTGCACCCTGTTTAACATCTTCCTTGGAACAGGTCTTGGGAAGCTTTGCCAAAGTTGCTGGCCAGTAGAAAACCTCAAATGAGTGCTGGTTTCCTTGATGAAATGCACATTGGAAAGCAGTTTCCTGCATCCTGATGGAAATGCTCGGGAATATCTTCTCAGTGTCATGCAGAGAAGTGGGAATGGAGACTTTCCACAAGGAGAAATGGCCTTAAGATGAAGGAGGGGAGGTTTAGATTAAAAATTAGGGAGAAATTCTTCCCTGTGAGGGCAGGTTGGCACAGGTTTCCCAGAGAAGCTGTGGCTGCCCCATCCCTGGAAGTGTCCAAGCCCAGGCTGGACAAGGCTTGGAGCAACCTGGGCTAGTGGAAGGTGTCCCTGCCTGTGGCAGGGGTGGAATGAGATGATCTTTATGAGCCCAAACCATTCCAGGATTCTATGAATGGTTTGAATCCATGAAATCAGAGGCATGGGAAGAAGCTGGAGGTGGTTCTGTGATCTTTCCTTGAGCCATGTCCCTGCTGACCTCTCTGCTCTTCAGGGGGGGTGCAGAACCAGTGGTTTCTTCGAGAGCCAGATGAAAAAGAAATATATTAAACATTTTCTAGGGTAGGAATCTGTGAATGCACAGTTGTGAGACAGCAGGAGGAGTGCCTGATGGGTGTTGGAGAAAGGTACTTTTTTCCCAGATTTTTCTGGTTCACAGAGGGAATTTAAACCTAAAAATTAAAACTAAACTCCTCCATGTGTAAGGAGTCCTTTCCAAGGAGTGACAGTGTTAAATCCCTGGCTGTGAGTCCATTCTGGCATCCGTGTCTGTCAACCCCACTGATGCATATTTTATCTACAGTCTTGAAAACATGAAAAACACCTTGGCTTTCAAGCTACAGCCAGAAATAAAACCTAACCTTGGAGCTCTGCTTTCCCTCAGAGCTCCCAGCAAAGGGAAGACTTCAGAGCTGTGGAGCTTTTGAGAAGGAAGAAGCTTTAAAAAAAAGCTCGAGGGAACGATGCAAATGAGGGAAATGTCTCTGGGAAAATTAGAGGAGCTCAGTGATGTTGTGATGAAAGGTTGTCAGTGGAGGTGGTGACAATTGAAGTGCATTACCCAGGGGTGCTGCAGTAATAGAAACAGGTGTTACAGTCCAACCTGTCTGCAAACCCAAGGGCTTCGGCTGCGTGGCAGCTGCCAGAGGAAATCCAGGGAAAACAGGGCTAATGGCTGCATTGTTCCGAGGGAGCACTCCCTGCTTAGTGTTTTGGTTATTAAAACGAAGGGGGAAACACAGAAATCTGAAAAATGCCAAGGGAGGCTTCCCCCTGCTGTTGTTTTTGAGGTGAGGTGAAAAGCACTTTGTGTACCAACCTGGGGATAATGACATTTAATGTCAGTCTCAAGGTATCCCGATTTATTTCAGTCTCCATTAAAATGGGTGAACTGGAGCATTTCTGTGGGAGCAGGAAATGTCTGTCACGCCTGGTACCCACCCAAGGGTATATGCCAGCGTGGGATGTCAGCTGCCTGCCCCTTTTGTGTGCATGTTTTCCCATTTTGCCTTAAAAATGCCTTAACAATTACGTAAGGATGGTTTAACAGTTCTGTGTTCTGTCCCTTCATTATTTGTTATCTCTCTTTCTGTACTTTGAGGTTTTGTAACCAGTGCGGGTCTGGCATCCATCAGTATCCAGCAGCTCTTCAGCTCCAGGCAGATTAAAAAAAACAGGGAATATGCTGGATAAAAAATTTAGGTTTTTATTTAGAGAGAGGAGAAGGTGATTTAAGCCTGCAGCTTTTTTCTGACAGGCTCCAGCGGCTGAGTCCATCACTCTGCAAAGGGAATAAAGTTTGGGATGGGATGATGTGCATGGGCACGCCAGGCAGTGGGGAGGAGCTGGGAAGGATGGATTATCCCGTGCTGTTGTTTTAATCACTGAGGGCTGGAATGCCTGTTCACTGTCACGGAATTTTGTGCTCCAGTGAAGCCCAACTGTGGAAGAAACACTAAATTTTGTTAGGCTTCATCAGGATGATACTTCTCAATTGGATGAATTAGAACCATTTGTTCTCAGTATTTAATTTCTGTGTTACCCTTAGTTTTTTTAACACAGTTCATTCATTTTAAGAAATTTTCAACGGAAAATTATTTTTGGATCCTCTTGCCATTGGAGCCTTTTTTCAATTCCCTGTTTTTGAAGTGGTTTGGACTGTTGGGAGTATTGTCTTGCTATCAGAAGGGCAATACTTTTGGAGTTCTTTAGATTGGACAAATTCAGTGTTTGCAGTGGGCAGGGAATGGTGCCTGGAGCTCTGGGAGGTTTCAGGTCGCTCCTTGCACTTGACTCCCTGCCCCGACCGAGGCCTTGGATCCCGTCCCATAAAAGTAACGTAATGACTTCGAGCCATTCCGAGGTTTTTCCACGGGAGATGCAGTTTGGGAGCAAAGCGTTTGCTTTTTGTCGGCCTCTGAAGTACAGGATCTTCTGAAAAACGCCTTTGTCAGATCTTCAGACTCGGCGCAGCGGGGTGAAATTCAAAGGCTGGGGGGTGCTTTTATCGTTCAACCTAGAAGGTGAAAACTCATCAACAGCAAAACCTCCTCTTGTACAGTGTTCATTTATCAGAGAGCAGCCCTGATTCCAAACCAGAGTCCTTTTGTTCTGGGGCCCCGTGACAGTTTTACGACTGCTAATGATGCTCAGCAAACTTCAGCTCTCTCCCCTCTTGGTGGGAAACCAAGAGGGAAATGTCAGATTCGAGTGTCTGCTTTACTTTGGGCTTAAGCACTGGCGTTTCATTGGCTTGAATGCTTTTGATTTAGGAAATTTGGCTTGTGTTTGTTTGAGACCCTGCAGAAGAGCACATTTGTGAAGTACAGCCAGACAAAAAGAAAGTTTCCTGGAAAACAGAAAAGGATCTACCCTTATTACCTAACAACTGGGAGCAATTTAATGGTGCTGGATGTCTAACATGGAGGAGCCCATTAGTAATCCTCGGGTGCCTTGGCAATAAATCATTCCACAAAACTAATTAGGTATAATTCTGCAAGTCATTTGAGCAAGGTCCTATTAAAACCTGTGCTCCTTGGAGACCTGTCTTGGAACCACAGCATTCCCTGGGAACAATGGATGCAGAGGCAGTGCTGTTATCAGTGTGGGCCTCCTTGCTCACACAACAAAGTAAATCATGACAAAATGGCCTGTTGGTGAGAGTTAGGAAAGACATTTGTTAGTCCAGGGGGTCTGGAAAAGCCCACGGTGTTTCCCAGCACACAAGTGCAGCAGCACTGTTAAATCATCCCTGTAGAGTTTGGGGTGTGCAGGCAGCAGGAGAGAGGAGTGTTACGGATTAGGGAGCTGATTTAGCTCTGGAGAAGTTTGCAGAAATGCAAAATAATATTCCTGAGCGTTCAACACCTCAGTCTGGTGCTTAGAGCTTATTACTTCATTTGGGATGTGTCTGTCTTCGGATTAAATACAGTGGATGTGCTGGTGTGCAAAGGATGCAGAATGTGCAGAGCAAAGAAAAAAAGCCTGATGCATTTCATTAATTCCTCACTCTGATGAAAGACCAGGAGCAAAAGCCTCAGTAATGTTCCTTGTAGAACCTGATGCTTCCTAGGAACTGTGTTTGCTCTCACGTCTGCTCAAAGAGCAGCCACAGATTTTTCCCTTCCCGTTTTCCCTGGCAAAGTCATTAGCCAGGCTCGTTGTGAGGTGCCTAATGAAGGAGCTCTTGTGTGACAGCACAGTCCCTTCCACAGCCTGGGATGTGTCCCAGCAGGCTCTGCCCTTGGAAACACCGGGAGCATTCCCAGCGCCTGGAATCTGCCTGGCATGGGGAGAGCAGAGGGCTCTGCCTGCAGAAGGCACAGGCACCACCAGCCCTCAAATCACACACCAGCTTGGGAGTTCTTGCCGGCAAAGTTGACTTATTCTTACTTCTATTTTAATTCCTTTTAAAGAGCTGTTTAAGAAGAAAGGCTGAACTAGCCAATTTGCTCTTTCTAAAATGAGGCACTCTTAATTTTTTTTTAAGGGTCTGAGAATTGCAGGGGAGGGGTGACAATCTGTTTGTTTTCACTTTCTGAAAGGAGAGGAATTGGCTCTTACAAGAAACAGGGTAACCTCTAAACCTTGTCCTGATTTATAAGACTTTGACAACAAAAGGCTTCAGGAGGAATTTCACCAGTGCAAGACTTCTGTCATTATTTTCTTCCAGTTTTATTATAACATCAATTAGAGATTTTTCAGTTTGTAGTTGAAGTTTGTGGCTTGTGAGCAGGGACAGTGAGCTTGGGATCGGTGGAGAAAATCACTCAGGCAGTGCTCAGCCAAGAGCCTGTGGAACCTCCCAGGAAAGCAGCAGGGAATACAGTGGAAAAGGAACAACTGGGATGGCTTGTTTTGCCCTAATCACAGAGAGGAGAACTGCGTGAAAGAAGTGGTGAAATACTTCCAGATATCCTGTAAATCCAGATATCCAGTACAGATCCACCTGACTGAGGAGGCTGTTGAGGAACAGAGAGATATTCCTGGAAGTATTTGGGGTTCCTTGGATCCTGAGGCTGCTCCCATCAGTGGGGGATTTACTGCTGGCTCTTTGGAGCAGTGGGAGTTCTCTGTAGGTGAAGGCATCTGTAACACTTACTGGGGCTTTCCTTAAGTGTCCATTTACAGAACTTCATTAAACTGATTTGTGGCCTGCTTTAGTCTCCACCACATCCTTGTCAGGCCTGGGAGCACTTCAGTGTCACATCCAGCTGTCAGTTCTGAATGAAAGGGAGGTTTGATGTGATGGAAATCACACTTTCCATGCATGCAGAACTCTGTGTTCAAGCACCCATTGCTGGATGGGAAATGTATTTTATTTTCTTGTATAGTCTCCTTCCTGTGGCCAATATAGTTAATTACTTAACTTACAGTGCTTAAGCCACCAAAATAAAAGTGCAAGGAGCAAATCCGACAATTACCATCTTTAACATACTCACGCTTGGTTGTTAAGGAATGGGGTAATACAGGGAAATTGGCTTAAGCCTAAGATCCCTTTTTTTTCTTTTTTTTTTTTCCAGTTGGCAAAAAAAATCCGCGAGAAATTTAACCGGTACTTGGATGTTGTGAACCGGAACAAGCAGGTGGTGGAAGCGTCATACACTGCTCACCTCACCTTACCCCTGACTGCCATCCAGGACTGCTGCACTATTCCCCCGTCGATGATGGAGTGAGTATGGAATTCTGAAATCGCTTCTGTCATGTAATCTGTGAAGAAAATGAGGATTTCTGTGCAAAACAGGCTGTCATTTCGGCTCCTTGTGATCAAAACGGAGAGGGCAAAACTCCAAAGGTGCCTCTTATCTTGTCCTCGTGTTTTTCTACATTTCTGCCACATCAGTGTTTAATGGTGGGCTTTAAACCAGAACTGGCAATCAGCTGGAAGCAATAAAAGGAGAAGAATGTGTTCAACACTTCACAGTGTTCTGTACAGAATGAGTCTGTTTAGATCCAAGACACTGAGACTCTCCTTGCCCTGAATAACTCCCCTCACGCTGGTCATGGGACCTTTTTTCTCTGAAGTAACCAAAATCACGAGTTGGTCAGTCCATCACATGCTAAAATCACTGTGTCACACTTTAATCAGGTTGACATGCTGCTGTTGGATACCCAGAGGTTTGATGGAATTGAGTACATTGCTTGGAAACTGGATTTGTTCATGTTCACTTTGGTTTGGTTTTAAATCCAGGAGTTTTGAGTTGTCTAAATCCAGGCAGTTGGTTGTCTTTAGTCATGTTCTGTTGTGTGGGTATTTGCAGAAACTTAATTGGATTTTCTAAGTGTAGAAATGTGTGATAGAAAGTCTTGATTTTTTCAATAAAACTGGAATAATTTCCTTGAAATGCCGAATATATTAAACCATTTCTTTCCATGTGCACTTGAAAAGAACAAGAGTAACTTCCTCTTTATGCAGACCTTGATTACAGACTGATTTTTATTGTTTATACCAGTCTGATTTAAAAACATTTTAAAGGGAGGAAGGAAATTGGGGTCATCAGGTGACTCCAAGGGCGTAGGTTTGGAGGTCTCAATGCAGTTCCTGCTGGACAAGGTGCCTGTGGAAAATGCTGGCACATGCAGTGCTCAATGCCACACTGCTGGCAGTGTGAACAGGAGGGTCAGGAATTCTCTGAGGATGAAAACCTTTCAGCCCTCTGATCAGAATATCCATGCAGGAATCACCAGCCAGCAGGAAAGCCTTCCAAGGAAGGGCTGAGGAGAAGGAGAAATGGGATTTATCACCCCCTTGGCAGTATGGCTTAATTTTTCATTAAAAAGAGATGTCTGCTTTTAGTCTGGAACCTTTAGTGAACTCCCTTTCACTTTGTCCTCCGAAGTTACGTAGCTTGGAAGTCCTTAGAAATTTCCTTGGTGGATTTGCATAAGGATCATTCCTGGTAAGTGGTTTAAAACACAAGCAGCTGGCAGAGCAGAGAGGTGAATTTTCTGTGTGCAGAGCTCTTCATTCAGGCTCTCCAGTATGATTCTCACTGTTCAGTTACTTGGATCAATAATTAAGTGTGCTTTGGTGGTTCCCAGACCAATTTATCAGCGTGCAGGATCTGCTGGGCAGCACCGTGGCAAGACCTGCTTGAGGCTTGTCTGACCACTGAGAGACCCAGTGCTGTCTGCTGGAGATTGTCTGAAAGGCAAAAAACCAACGTAAAAACATCTCTTCCCTTTGAAACGTCCAGGTTTTATCTCCATGCTTTGTTAATTGCCTGGTTTGTCTCAATGCTTGTGCCATCATTTCAGTTTTCGCCTCTTTCTGCCTCTCCCATCTGCTGCTCTTCATTTTCCTTCCCTGTGCCATCGCCCTTCTGGGACATTCCCCATTTTGGTTAAAATCCAGGGGAAAGAAGCTGATTGAGGTGGATATTGTGATCGTATTTTGAATTCTTCCACGTGTAATTCATGGACTAACTCCAGCTGTGACGAGGCCTGCACTTGTGGGAAGTTAAATTGGATGTGCTGTTGCTGATAGCAGCTTATCCTTGGTGTTTAAAATGGGTTTTAGTGTTGGTGTTAAAGCAGCAATAATTACAATATTTTGGTTAAAGTATTTATTAACTGCTGCTGCAGAAGAGGTCACATGGAAAAACACACAGATTTGTCTGTGAAAACTGCTTTTTCCAGGAGATCCTTTGGTTTAGGTTGGGAATGTCTGTGTCCTCAGGGCTGTGGTCTTTGTTCTGGAGGGTTGTGAAATGTTTGTGTTACAACTCCTTAACTCCGGGTGTTCTTTTTCCTGCTGTTTCCTCTTGTGGCCTCTTGATCTGAGCAAACATTTGGGGCAAGAACAGTGTCAGAAGCACGTTATCTTCAGGGTGTATTTTTTAGGTGGATTTAAAGGTTTGTCCCTCCGTATTTAAGGCTGTTTATCATGTGGTGTTCAACCTCTTATTGTCCAGCTTCTGGCGTTGTGTTGGGAATGCTGCAGGTTTGGATTGGGTTGGGGAAAATTCACTTGGGAAGGATGAACTCTTCTGTAGAGAAAGGATTTTTAAATCATTATTATTATTATTTTTAATGGTTTGCTGACTTCAGTTTGTATTTGTTGTTACCATTAACAGAATTATCCATGAGTTTGCTTGTATTTATCCTGAAAATCCCAGCATTGGCTTAGAAGATGGTTTGTCACGTTGCTTGGGATAAACTGTGAGATTTCCACACCTGATGACTCTAAATAAATGATTGAAAACAGCACCTAACAAAACACAAACTGGGTTAGAAAACGACCCTGGTGTTTAAATTGCTTATTTAGTTGAATAGTGAGATACGATGGGGAAAGCAAAATTAATTTTACTGCCCTTACGTGGTGTTGGCTTTTACAGTGAAGAGCCCAGATGAGTGAGTTCCCACGTGACTGATTCCCGTCTGGATTCAGATTCCCAGGCGGACTGTGCTTGTGGCTGCTGTGTTGCACCCACCGTGTGCTGGTTTCACTGGTGTACAAGCAGCAGTCGTGTGCCTGTGCCCCCACCAAGGCAGGTTTGGGCAACGGAACGACCTTGGTTTGGGAAGTGGTGCGGATAAATCAGTTGGAATACGCAAAACCAGCTGGATGAGGCAGCACAGCTGAGTGGTTTTGGCAAGGGATTCTTCCCAAAGCCTTCATTCAACAAACATTTAATCATAAAATTACGCTCATCTGGTTTCCCAAAGGCTCTAAATTGGTGCTTGGGCAAAGGGAAATAATCCCACACCTAAAGAGGTGTGCGGGGACTGCTGAGGAGAGGTGAACAGGGCAGGCACTTGGGTTCCCCTCTAGTTTTTGCTGATCCTTTCTCCAGATATCTCTGTTGGCATTTTGAGCTCTACTGAACCAAAGTTTGGGAATGGCACCCAGGGAGAGCAGGGCAGGCAGAGGGCAGAGCTTTCCAACAGCTCCCGAGTGGCTGGCGTGGAAATGTGGTACCTGCCCAAGCATCCAGGCTGTGTCTGTGTCCCTGGGCTCAGAGCCTGGGATCCTGCTCCTTTTCCCAGGCACTGAGGAAGTGCCCAGAGCACTTGGGAAGAGGCTGCTCCAACCAGACAGAGTTGATATGGATAAAGTGCTCCAGGCTCTCAGCAAAAGAGACTAAACCGATGGGAGATAAGGAAAATGGATGTCAAGTGACATGCATCTTCTAATCCTTGAAGAAATCCCTGCTGGAAAAATGAGGCTTTTTGTTTCCTCCCCAACAAAGGCTGCTGGAGAAGCCATGAGAAACAGATTTCATGCTCCCTCCAGACATTCCCTATCGTGATTGAATTGGGTGTTATTTACAAGACAGTGTTTTAATTAAAGTGTCCTTCTCCTTAAGAGGATAAATACCTTGGTGTACAAGACAGTGACTCCTGGTTTTCATGCCTGAAAGCCCTCAGTAGGTATTGAGGAAATCTTGGATCTGGGACGGGCTGATGGTGCAGATGGGGCTGTAGCAGAGTGTCAGCAAGAGGGTGAGGAAAGAAGAGAGAGTGTTTATTTATCAGAAACCTTGAGCACCTGCAGTGGGAACTTCTGGCATATGTTGTTTGTTGTGAGAGGTGTCTGAATAGGGATTTAAGGAATGAAGTTTGGGCAGCAGGTTTGGAAGCAGTAGCTTTGTTTGGGGTTCTGACTTGTGAGTGACACCTGAAATAACTTTATTCATAGGGATGGTGCTGGCCTGGATGGCAACAGGCAGATAAAGAGGTGGTTTATATTGATTATTTACAGATGACAGGAAATCAAACTCCTTCCACTCTAATATATGGGTAATGTTTGAGAATTTGTCTTCTACGCAGTATTCAAAACACTTTTTTCTGGAGAAGTTGTGATTGATGCTGTCTTGTAGGAGACTTCCAGAAGTAGCTTTCTTGCCAGGTAAGCTGGTTTTGTTAGGGGCCGTAGAGCACCTGCCAGTGATTCCTCAGCATAGCAAAGCCCTGCATGGCTGCACAGCATCACCTTCCCCAAAAAAAAGTTATTATTCAGATGGATTTGTGAGGAAACACCCAGCTGTTCGTACAGCTTGTCCAACAAAAAACCAGATGTCTTTTAGGCAGACAGAAAATCTAAACTCCTCTCCTGCCCAGCTGTAAGACCCCCCACTCTGGTGTGCTTCAGCATTTCATGTCCTCAGGTGTCTGGGAGAGAAGGCAGGAGATGCAGTTCCCTTGGGATGTGAGCAGGGAGGGAAGGGAAGAGTGGCAGCCCCAGGAATCTGCCCCGTGTGTCCCTCACTGCACCTCCTTGTTGGACATGGATGCACGTGTGTCCTGGGGGAAGCATCCCCTTCCCCTTTGCTTCCACCCTGGAGGGCACAAACGAATGTCCCTGCTGGGATTTTTATGGGAAGGTGCCACAGGTCTCCCAAATCCATCTGTTCCTTAAAGCTCTCACTCAGGCTGCTGAGCAGCGTGTGTGAAGGCAGCTGGAAATCTATTTTTGCTCTTTATTTAACTATGCTGATAAGAGCTTAGGGAATGCATTTATCCAAATTTGTGAAAGGAGATGGAGTGGAGCAATATTTGTTGGTAAAACACCCTACTTGGCAGTGTTGCATTGCAAACATTAATAGAGCTGTTTGAATAAGGGAGTTTACAAACCTCTATTTGAAAATCACTTACTCCCTGACTGTGATACCGCCTTCAGAAGTGGTCTGGTTTTTTTTTTTTTCTTTTTTTAAACAGATGGTTAAATATTTGCTAATGCAGTTCAATTTTATGGCAGCTCTTTCTGTGTTTATCTTTCCTCTCCTGAGCAGTTAAGTGGGAGATAACGGGAATCCCATTCAGTTCCTGCAATATCTGAAGAGCTGCACTTCCACAGGAGGAGTGGGTGGGCCACACTAAATGAAATTTAAGATGTATTTGCTGTTCTGACAGAGTTTCAGACTGCATTAATGCACAGGGGTTTCCATAAGATGTAGGGAGTGTGCACAGTCCTGGTCTTGGCAGGGCCTTGCGTTGTCCATAAACTGCAGCAGGTATTTAGGAAATTTCTCTCCTGGGTTCTTGTTTTACTTCTAATGTGGCCAAATTCCTGATGAAAAAGTGGAGTTTGGAATAGAAATTCCTGATGAAGAAGTGGGGGTTGGATTAATTTGTGTTACTGGGTTGAATCCTCCTTGCCACAGTACGCTCTCTTTACATCTGAGAGCAAGTGTACTTGGACTTTTTCAAGGATACTTGAAATAATTGCAACAACTTCAGTGGCTTACCAGAAGAAATTGGTGAACTGAAATATCAGTAGCTTTTTTTTTTTTTTGGTTGAATTTATTCATGAAAACATTGTTTTCCAGCATTCTATTTAGATGCAGTGGGAACCATATATTTAAGTATTTATGTAAAAGATGAGTGAAAGTCTTGCCTTGCAATCAAGCAAACAAGGCCTTAGTTGGGAATTTCAAAGGAAATGCTGAATTTTGAGCGAACTTACATAATTTCATTTGCATATTAATGACAGTTTGAATTTGTATGAAGAGAGAGCAATGAGTGTTAAAACAATGTGAAGCCCCGAGCAGCTGCTCGAGTGCCATTTTTATACACAGCTCCTGGAGTTTTTCCCTAAACTCCAAATGCACAAAAGAGGTTGATTTCCACTGTAAATCCAGGCCGAGCAAAATCCAATTGGAGCTCACTCGAGCGCTGTTTTGATGTAAGATTCAAAGCTCCTGCAAATTTATTTTATCTCCTCCACTTGCTGATCTCCTGCTCGTAAATCCTGTTGAAGGGGAATAAAAATGAGTGCGGCCTGATGGGAATTTCATGTGTGAAGTTCAAAGCAGTTTGTACATCAGAGCCAACGTCAATCAAGTGAACATCTTGGAAGCCAGGCAGGGAGCGTGGTGCTCCGTGGGGAGGGGATCAAAGTGGGAGTCACAGCTCTGTTTGCTCCCTCGGGATGCAGCTTCGATCCCTTCTTCATTAAAGTGAATCCAGAAGGAAGAGCTTGGAGAGAGAAAGAGAGAGAGAGAGAGAGAGGGGCAGGGAAAAGGGGGATGGGCAGAGGGGGCCTGGCTTGGAAATGAATCTCAGCCAATGTCTTTGGCTCGCTTGAAATAAGTAAAAAAACCCCAGATGATATCTAAATGCAAGGTTTCGTTGTGGGGGTTTTTTTTTTGGTCAGGATTCCCAAGCGTTGGCTGTGGTGTTTTCACCTGGAATATTTGGGGTCAGATCTCAGGGAGGACCGTGGCCATCGCTGCTTTCATCCACCTTGTCATTGGGCTCCTGGCAAAAGTGGTGGAGATTGGTGAGAATTAAGGGAGGCACTGGTGAAAATTAAGGGAGACGCAGGTAAAAATGAAGGGAGGCATTGGTTAAAATCAAGGGAGGCACAGGTAAAAGGTAAGGGAGACATTGGTGAAAATTAAGGGAGGCGCTGGTGAAAACTAAGGGAGGCGTGGGTAAAAATAAAGGGAGACACTGGTAAAAGTTCAGGGAGACAATGGCAAAAATCAAAGGAGACACGGGTAAAAATTAAGGGAGACACGGGTAAAAATTAAGGGAGACACGGGTAAAAATTAAGGGAGACACAGGTAAAAATTAAGGGAGACACAGGTAAAAATTAAGGGAGACAATGGTAAAAAATACACTGGTAACAATTTAAGGAGACACTGGTAAAAATTGTCTCTGTGCAGAGGAAGGGTGCTGATCAATGCTTGTGTTCAAATATTAAAATACAAATAGATTTGGTATTTTAATTTCTTTCAAAGCAAGTGGTGGGAAGGTTTGTGCAGTTTGGAACTTGTGTGGGAAATGTGTAAGGTATAAATACGTGATAGGAAAGGTAAAACCAGCTAAGAATATAAGCATTTGTTGTAAATGTCACTTGGCAGTGTTGGGGCTTTTGTTTTAATTGTGGCTTTAATGGGGAAGATGCTCAAATATATTAATAACACATTTTGAATTAGACCAACTTGGAAGCACCCAAAAGATGCGCGTGGAAAATTCTCCAATGTAATTAAAATGATCACAAATATTGCAATGGAAATTTGCCACAGTTCCTGGACCTGGTTTTCACTTGTGATGGGAGCTGGTCTCTTCACAATGTCCTGGTGCCATGGAACCAGTGACACTTCAAAAATACGCTCCATTACAAGGTGCAAAAAGTCAGTTTTAAGGCAAACTGCACCTGAAAAGAGATTTGAGGCAGACATCCCACCCAGCCCGGTCTGGAGCAGCTCAAGGATGGCAGGTGTGTCTGAGGGCCGGGCTGCCATTTATGGGATTTAAAACAATCCTTCCTATTTTATTTATGCTTTTTCTCCCATTATCTGTATTTGCTTTTTGCTGCTTGTGTGCTGTACCAAGAAGGAGGAGTGGGATGGGCTGCAGTCATTTTTTTGTTTCCTTCTCAAACCCTGCAGATTTTTCAGGCATCCAGGTCTTCATCTTTCTGGTGGGGGACTAAGACTTGCTTACTGAGAAAAGCTGAGGCCTTGGATGATTTTTGGAGCATGTTGAAGCATTTTTTGCACTAAATGAGTTATGTTGGTTGCTAACAAGGCATCCTGTTGCCACTGCTAATAGATTTTGATGGGAGCACTGGGACAATTGACATCCTGAAAAGTCATTATTTTCCACTATGGGTTTGTTGTTTAGTCTTGCTGGGGAATATTTCTTTAGCGTGGAGATGTTTAACATGCAGGTTTTTGGGTTTGGCCCAAGATAAACATGATTTTTGTGGAACCCATCCGTTATCAATCAATCTTGGGCTGGAGATTCTTCAGCCAACAAAAAATCAACAAGTTTTGCTCGCTTGGTAAGAGCTGTGATTTTTTGAAGTGGTTCCATTTTAGTGGGGGTTAGAAAAGCCACAGCCTTCATCTGAGAGCTGCGTTCCTGGGAAACGTCTTTTCCTTGATGCAGAGGGCTTGGGAGAGTTCTCCAGGAGCCAGTAATGACAGCAGACAGCTCCTGCAGAGTGGATGAGCCTGTGCAGAGCTCCAGGTTTGGCTGCTTTGGGTGTCTGACAGAGAATCCCACCCTGATCTGCCAGCCTGGGGCTGACCACAAGGACAGGAGGCCGTTGTGTCCATCTGTCCATCCATTTCGCACTCCATTCCTTGCTGTGGAGAGTGAGGATAATGCAGAAGGTCGAGAGGGGCTTTTTCCAAGGACATGCAGTGACAGGACAAGGGCAGAATGGCTTTGAGCCAAAGGAAGGCAGGGATAGATGGAAAATTGGGAAGGAGTTGTGACCTGTGAGGGAGATGAGGCCCTGGCATGGGTTGCCCAGAGAAGCTGTGGCTGTCCCTGGATCCCTGGAAGTGTCCAAGGCCAGGCTGGATGGGGCTTGGAGCACCCTGGGATAGTGGGAGGTGTCCCTGCCCATGGGAACAAGATGAGTTTTAAAGTCCTTCCAAGCCCAAACCATTCTGTGATTCCATGATTGTCCAAAGCTCTTTTCCCTCTCGGAGTCCAGAACCAAAACCCCAGCCAGCGGAGTGCTGGTGGTGCTGTTTGGGATAAAATTCCAAAAGCACCAAACGTCCCTATCCAACAAGGAACCTGCAGTGCTTTTGGTAGAGCAAAAATTTTACAGTCGCCACAACTGAGGGTATTTCTCCAGTGATGAGCAAGTTCTTAATTGTGTGTGTGAGGCGGAGGGCAGGAGGAGTTAAATGTTTGTGTTTACATGGGGTAACCCAAATGTGTCTTGTGGGAAATATTTGTCCAGGGATGAGAGAGGGAATTTGTGGACAGGCTGCTCTGGGACTCCCTGATCCCAAAATTTGCATTTGCATCTCTATGGGAGAAGATGTGCAACTGAAAAATATATTTGTCCGCAGTATTTTTATATGTATATTAAAAATATTGACCAAGATAGATACAGCTATATTTAAACTGCATTTATTCTATGTCATTTTGAAAGTATACAGAGGGCAAACCATTATTTCCAAATATACGTGACTTTTTCCCTTTTTAAAAAAAAATCTTTCCTTAAATCTTGGTTTGACAAGGGACTAAAAAATGTTGGTTTCTCAGTAATTAACTGTTCACTGGTAGTTTCATTTATCTCCTTTAGGAATAACACAGTTTAAGATGCACACAGTGTTTACGGATATAGATTAAACTAATTTTCAAGCCTGCCATTTTTTAAGGAGACGTTGTTTGTATTGATATTTCTATGTGGCAGTGATGATAGTAAAATGAAGGAGTTAGTAATAAATAATGATCACCTTCTGCATATTCAAAAATTCAGTTTAATTAAAGCTTCTTCAAGTGGAGCTCCTAGTCTGATGGGCCCTAACTGTGTAAAATGAGACTTCTGTGACTCTGCAAGAATCAGAAAATTCAATGTAAAATGAGACTTCTGTGACTCTGCAAGAATCAGAAAATTCAATCTGATGTAGAGACCCAAGGATTCAGTGTCTGAGGTTTTGTTAGGAGTTCGCATAAAGGAGAATTTTACTTACTTGTAATTCAGAAAATCATTAAGGAATTTAATAGGAAGTTCTCAGGAAGTGGCCGCTATACTCCAAGAGCAAATTTCTCAGCTTGTGAGGAGGCTGTACTGAGATTTTCGCTCGTAACAGAAGTTACACCTCTGTTTTAAGCCAAAAAAAAAATGAGCCCAACCTTAAATATGGTTCTGCTGGCATGGACCACGACCGAGAGGGAAGTTCATGGCCTTTGTGTGCACCTTTGCCTGGTTTCATCAGGCTAAAATTCCTGGAAGTGGATCCTGTCACCTCCAAAGGTGCTGATCTTGAGCCAAACCAATAAATATTTTTCTTTTCCTTGGTTATTTTTCACTTGTAAGTCCTAAAAGATTTTCCTACATCCTGTGTGTGAGGTCCCCACCAATCTCAGCAGATCCTTCATCTGCAGCTCTGGCCCTGCAGAACGAAATTACTTTGAGCTGGGCTGAAAGAAACTATATTGAATTAGGAGAGGTTTAGTTTGCTTAAAAAGACTGACTTCCTGTGGTCATAAGTTGAAATTTCCTTGTGGTAACCAGTTCCATGTGTCTGCGGGTTTTGTTGCTGCTAATTGTTGTTTCAAGGGGATGATTTGGAAGGGAATTGTTTTATTGTCTGTGACTATAAAGCAGCCCTTACAGCAAGCACAGGACCAGAAACTCAGTGTTTTGCATCCCTACCAGGCACCATATTGGTTTAAGTAGGTGGAAATCCCAGTTTTTGTCTTCACTGTGTTGAACAAATCCCTGCTCTGCCCAGTTTCTCCCCAAGATTTGTTTCCCATCAGCTTTCACACAGAAAAGGCTCTTTAGAGCTCCTGGTCCAGAACAGGACGTTGCACAGACCTCACCTGGTTGTCATTTCTTAGGAATAGGTTGATGGTAGAAAAACATTTTGATAGGAATTGAATATTTTTTGTAAGAATAATCACGCTGTCAAATGTCACCCAAATATTCAAGGTCACCGAAATATTATCAAATAGAATTGGCCTCTGTAAATGATACAAAAACTGCATTTCAGTCCTCAAAAGCTTCAGAAGTGTTCACACTTACTTATAACCCTTTCAAATATTTTCTATTTAAATTTTAAGGTATTGGTGTAATGATGTTTTCTGATTTTGTAATTAGAACTATTCACTAGAATACTTTCTACATTAGAGATCTGAATGTGTTTGAATAATTTAAGCTAATCAAAGTGTAGCAAGACTTCAGATTCCTTCTGCTGTTTTGGAGTGTGAATCCCCAAGATTTGGTACAGAGAACCAGGGTTACAATTGTTCTGTTACCATGGAATCCCAGAATCCCAGAATGGTTTGGGCAGGGACACCTTCCACCGTCCCAGGTTGCTCCAAGCCCTCTCCGGCCTGGCCTTGGACACTTCCAGGGATGAGGCATTCCCAGCTTCTCTGGGCTATTAGATCTCAATTAGATCATTTGCATAAAGACATAAAGAGGAATTCCTCTGCATGCAAGGCAATTTTTTTAAAAGAGCAAGAAGAACTCATGGCACCGGCGAAAGATCTCTTGTAGGAAAAGATCTGGTTTAACAGCAGGAGGGAACAATTCCCGCGGCACCTCTGGATGCTGAGCACATTCCCAAGCTGGAATCTCTGCTGCTTAAACCTACATGAACACGCACCACTGTCATGATCCCACCTTTCAAGGATTATTGTGGAGGAAAATGCAACATTCCAGTGTAGAGATCAGATGCAGATCCAGCTGTGACGAACTTTCCCCCCCTTGTTGGGGGTTTCACAATTTTCCCCGGCCCCATAAAATACATACAAAGTTGGAGTTTGCAAAACAAGTATTTACACTGGAAAAGCTGTGCTTGCAGGGCTAATAGACAACATTTGATTGCTGATCCTGTCGTTATCTTTTCAGATTTGATGGGAATTTCAACACCAACATTTCCAGAACCATCAGCTGCGACAGACTCTCGACCACTGTCAACAGCAGAGCCTTCAACCCTGGACGTGACTTAAATTCTGGTGAGCAGGACAGTTCTACTTTGGGGTGGTTTGGTTTTTTTTTTTTCCCTTCTGTTGTAGGTTTTTTTTTCCCATTAGACCTGAACATTTCCTTGGCACAGAGAATTTGCATTGATTGCCATAGCAACAAGCTTTCCTTTCTCCTTGCAACTGTCACACTGCTCTTAATTTGAGATTTCATGATTGAAAGATGATACCTAAAGTAATGCCCTTAGTCTAAGTACTTCATAAAAAAATGTCATGAAGATTTTATTCCAGCCTACCGTGGATAATTTTGTTGTGGTTTCTGCACTTTTTATTTCTTCCTTTATTTTTTTTCCCCAAGCCTGTCTGCTTTGGCGTCAGCAGTGTCAGCTGCTGGAGGGGCCACGCAGGGAAGTTCCTCTGATCTTCTTAGCTGGGTTCAGCTAATGTGAGGCTGCCTGCTTTTGCAGTGATATGCAAAAACTACCAAATGTTTAAGAAGTGCTACTTCTTAAAATATTTCCTCGCTTTGTCTTGTCAGGGCATTTTCTCGACACGTTTAAGGACTCAGAATTATGCTCAGAACCAAAATACATATGGCTTATCCTTGAAAAATTCTGTTTTTGGGCCTCTGGTGCAGCAAGGTTTTCTCTTTTTTTGCATCCTAATCAGTGTGGATTAATACAGGGTTGGGTTTAGTCATACTTTTGTCTAGCTGTTCCATCTTACTTTTCAACTTTTTATGGTGCCTCAGTGTTGTAAATTAGAGAACATTAATAGACTTTGGTTGTGGATTTCATTTGGGGGAGGTCTGTTTATTAACTGGGTGGGGAAATAATGCAGGCATGGGATTTGATTTTATTTTAATTTAATTTTCAGAGGTCTTTTGGAATAAAATGCTGATTTATTTTTTTAATTGGACTGATAAAGTGGCAGCCCTGCCATTCCACCCTCGCCAAGCACAGAGCATTTGCACATCTTGCAACAAATAGGAGGAAAAAACCCCAAATTTTTATAACCTCCCTTGCTGTGCATCTCCTTACAGCTTTGCCTTCTGGATTTCTAATGAAATATTAAAAAAGAAAGTGAAAAACAAAAGCAAAATGAACAGTCCCTGTAGATTCTTTTCCATCCCATCCGTTACATTCCACATCTTGGATGCAGGTGCTGGCCAGGCTGATTTCCTGCCATTCATCTCATCTCCATGATTTGTGTGGTGTTTTCCATCCTAAAGCCAGGCAGTCTTTATTCACTCACTATGATTTGCTGGGCTTTGTTTTATTCATCTCTTTATTATAAAAACCAAACCCAAACAACTCATTAAAGTAATGTTTGAAATCACATGCAGTTGTTGATTAATCAAAATAATCTTTGAAAGCAAATTTACAGGCGCTGTTGTAAGAGCAAGGCATTGAATGAATCACTTAATGGTTTTTATTTAAATCAAATAAAAATATTTTTGTACTGCAGAAGATGGATGTAAAAAAAAAAAATTCAAGAAATATTCCTTATTTTTGAGTGGTGAAAAATAAATTATCATTTCTTGTAAACTTCCTTTAAATTTCTGGTTTGAATTCTCACAGAAACAAAAAGTGAGTGCACGTTCAAGGTTCTTGCTGTCCTGGCTCAGCAGTGAGGCTCCAGTGCCTCCTCTTCCCTTGCCTCTGGCGTGAAAGCTTCCTGATGAAAGGAGAACCTTCAGAACATGGCCCTGGCAGGAAAGGGCAGCAGGAGAGGAGAGGGAATTGGAGGGAGGGTAGGAACAGGGAAGTGCTTCAGGATTTATTGACAGCAGACTCTGCTCTGGCTTTCCTCTTCCAGCCTTAGGGGGAGGTTTTGGTGAGGGAGGAAATGTCTGAGAGAGAAATGGGATGGAAAGAGTGGGTGGATGCAGGAAAATGGGATGGAAGCAGTTGGTGTGGGAAACAAAAGTTGGTGCTGGGTGCACATGTAGTGAAGAGAGGGTCGGTTTTCCGTAGGTGAGGTCCAGGGAATGTTCTTGCTCCTCACCTCGTTGGGTGGAGGTGTTTGAAAGTCTGGGAGATCATCACAGAACCACGGACTGCCTTGGGTCTGGTTAAAACCCATCCAGCCCCACTCTGTACCGGGGGCAGGGGCACCTTCCACTGTCCCAGGTTGTTCCAAGCTCCATCCAGCCTGGCCTTGGACACTTCCAGGGATGGGGCAGCCCCAGCTCTGGCTGATGATGGTTCCACCTTCCCTTGCTTGGTCCTCAGCTGAGAACATCCCAGCCACGAGAGCTCCACCACCCCAACCCCACACACTAATTAGTGTCATCTGTGACTTGAGACTCTTGATTTTATTAATTTTATCTTCCCGTGGCACCGCTCTCCTTGGAGGGAACCCTTGGGGCAGAGCCCCCAGTCTGCACAGGAGCTGATAATCAATCAATCAATCAATCAATGCACACACATTAAACTAAAACCACCTTTGAGCGAATACAGTGATCAAATACAGAAAAAATTCCCTCTAATCCCATAATTTTCTTTCTTCTCTTGCAAGTGTCCTCATGCAGGGCTGGTGAGGAATATCTGCTGCACTTTGGCTTTAGGCTCTGCCTCAGCCTCAATTCTTCTTATACTTTAAAAAGCCCAAGAGCTGTGGGTACAGCTGGGTGTTTTCATCCTGAATTTTCTCTCCTGCCTTGCTTTCCTTGTTTGGATTTAGAAGCAGGATTTCCCAAAAAATCTTGTCCTAGTGTCTTTCCCACTGGATGCAGTGTGATGGGGAGACCCCACACTCACCAGCAAGGCTTTGAAATCCTTCTGCTCCTCCAGCCCAGGAACAGAAGTTCCCATATTCCTCTCTAACTTGCCTACAATTCCCATCAACCTGCTTGTCTTCCTGAATGGGTTCATCATTCCATTCTTAACAGAAAAGACCAAATTCCCACGTGCATCCCTCTTTTCCCACACGAGTTTTGCAGTTTAAATAAACCTGCCTGTAAAAAGCTCCTGGCAAAACACAAATTTCAGCTCTGCTCGGCTCGACCTTGATCTCAGTTCTTGAAATGTTAATTTTGGCCCTCTCTGTGCTCAGAGTCAGAAAGTGGGACTGGAGTGGTGAAGTTGTAGGTGTTGGAAGGGAATGGAATTTGCACCACAGGCTCTGGGCAAGCCACAGGAGCAGAGCCTGGGAGAGCCCTGGTGTGGACAGCAACCCCAAATTCCAGGCTGAGCAGGCTGTTCTAAAGGGTGATGGAGCTCAGGAAACTTTCAGGTAGATTTTTTTTTTTTTCCAATACTGTTGGATTTTTTATTATATAAAAGAAAATAAACAATAATGTTACGGAAGGGAGGAAGAAGGAAGAAATAGATGTGTCTCTTCTCAGCCTTTAAAAATAAATAATGCTTTTGCACTGTTTTTTTCTTGATATTAGGTGGCTTTTTTTAATGTCCTGAAAAGATTTTATTTTATCTTAATTTGAGTTTTGCATTTGGATTACTTTTAGCCATTACTACAAACGAGATAAAGAGAAAGTCTTTATTCTGCAGATGGAATCCCAGGCTTTGGTTGGTTAGATGAAGAGATCTGTCCTCACCAGTCTGAATAGTCCTTTATTTATGAGATGACAAAATCTCACCCAGACCCAGTGCATTATGTTATCAGATTCCTTTGGAGGGTTTTTTTTTTTGCCTTTTGAATAAACAGGGAACCAGTAAATCTTTGTCCTTCTCATCCTTCAAAGTGCTGAAATGTCTGCTCCAAGTTAGGCAGCTTTAGCAGGGTGCTCCTCCCCAGAAATATGCAGAGGTGGCACCGAGGTGCCCGATAAATTCTGTCTGGTTTATTCGAGGTGTTGATCATTTCAAATCTTAGAATCATAAAATAGCCAGAGCTGGAAGGAACCCACAAGGATCATCGAGTCCAGAATGTGGAATGCCTTGGTCATGTCCTTTTATTTGTGTGCTTTAAACTGATTTTTGGGTGATTTTAAATGGTTGGGAGGTATTTGAGCAGAAGAATTAATAAATACACCTCCTTCCAAATCCTTTTAATCAAGGAATTTGGTCTCATTCCTTAAAATGAAAGGGTTTTTTACTTCTTTTCCCTTCAGAGTCCTAAGGATTGAGCAGGGCTCTGTCCTGGCTCATGCCACCAGCAGAATGTTAATTGTGTTTGAGCTGCAGAGCTTTTATTCCTGGTGACAACACAGGAGCTGGAATAGGGTTTGACTCGGAAAATCCTGGATCAGACCTGCAGCTCTGGAGAGTTAGAAAATGTCTTTACTTGTACAATAAACACATTTCTTTGTGCCGTTTCTGAGGAGCACTCAAGGAACTCCACCGTGATGGTTTTTTATGGAGGGACTTGTCAGGGGAGAACTGAAAATTAAACTTCCCTGGTTTTTGTGGGATGGGAACCGGGGTCGGCAGCTCGGCAAATGTAATGCTAGAGAGGAGGGCTGGAAGAAACCCTTTTATAATGAGCAATTATGTTCAGTAGTTCCTTTTTTTTTTTTTTTTTCCCCTGACTGTTTGTGCTGTTCTTTGAAGATTAATTAGTTAATGATTTGACTGTGCTTTGAAGATGTAAAGTGGTATCTAGGAGTGCTAAGTGTTATCATATTGCATTCCCTTTGAAGTTTTATAAACTCTATCACACAGGGCTTTCTTCCTAAAAGTCCTTTTTGCCTTGTGAGATATTTATAATTAGAGGGAACGATCATTTCAAATGCTGTCATGTTAATACTTTCCAACTTTCCCAGTCTGCCGCAGGGTTTGGGGTCAGACAGTGCTGCACGGGAAGCGGAGGGGACGGAGGCTTTGGAGTGACTTGGCAGTGCCGGCTCATGGGCAGTTGGCCACTTTTATTCCCAGTTTTTGGCAGGAATTAAGGGATTCCACGAAGATTCCTGGGGCTCTTTGCCTCCTCCGTGGAGTGTGGGGTCAAGGCTGGGTCTTTATTCAGTGGTGGTGCTCGTTTTAGAAAAGCAGAATCGTTACCTGTGCTCAGTAATACAAAATCACAGCCTCATAATCACAGAATCCCACAGTGATTTGGGTTGGAAAGGACCTTAAAGTTCATCCCATTCCAGGCCATGGGCAGGGGAACCTTCCACTATCCCAGGTTGTTCGAGCCTGGCCTTGGACACTTCCAGGGATCCAGGGGCAGCCACAGCTTCTCTGGGCACCCTGTGCCAGGGCCTCCCCACCCTCCCAGGGAACAATTCCTTCCCCATCTCCCATCCATCCCTGCCCTCTGGCAGTTTAAAGCCATTCCCTGTGTCCTGTCCCTCCATCCCAAGCCCCTCTCCAGCTCTCCTGGAGCCCCTTCAGGCCCTGGAAGGGGCTCTGAGCTCTCCCTGGAGCCTTCTCCTCTCCAGGTGAGCACCCCCAGCTCTCCCAGCCTGGCTCCAGAGCAGAGGGGCTCCAGCCCTGGAAGCATCCCTGTGGCTCCTCCAGACTTGCTCCAACAGGTCCAGATGTTTTTTTTCACTGGGGGCCCCAGATGTGCTTGGGATTAGAACAGGGAGGTGGATACCAGTGGATACCAACTTATATTTGCACAAATCACTCGAATCTGACCACAAAATGAACAATTAAATGACTTTTTGAGTTAAAGTGGGAACCAGCCTTTAGCTGTAGGCTGGGCAGGCAGCTCATCTCGCAGAAAGCTTTTTATTGGGATCCTGCAGTTGAATAAGCTGTCCAGGGGCTGGTTTTTCTGGAAGGAGGAGGTGAGAATAAACTACAGGCACTGAAGGGGGGGAAGGTTTGGAGTAAGCGAGGTTTATAAAAAAAATCATCTCCTGTGTGTCCTGGCAAGGACCAGGCATTGAGGAAATATCTGCAGGGCATTCTTAGAGCTTTAGTGGCTGGAAAACCAGAATTAAAGAGAAAAAGCCTGTATTTTTCAGCCATGGTTTATCTGCTGGGAGCTTGTCTGCTGTGGTCATAGGAAAGAGAAAAGAATGGAGAAAAAGCAGAGTTAGGATAAAATTGGTGGTCCCTGGGGAGGGTGTTACTGAGCTAACACTCACTGAAGGAAACATGAGCACAACTGTGTGGAAAGGAAGAACAGCAGAGTTTGAGTTTCAAACCCAATTGTTTTATGGGGAAAATGAACTCTTTTCAAATCCAGATACTCTCGTGGGAAAATAAATACAGCTCGTGGCCTTGCAGGAATGAGAAGTTTATCTTTAATATAGCAAGGATTAAAAAAAGCCAAAACCTTTAAATTATAAACTTCTTTATTGTAATGCTGTTGGTGAAATGAGACTGGACAAAGTTGTTTCGTCCAGGCTTTAACTGCAGTGTTCACAGGTCAGCTTTGAAAAGACGTTGCTCAAGTTCTGTAAATCATAACAAAAACTTAAATACCAGAAATTCAGCCTCTTTATACAAAACAACTTCACCTCCAGAACGATGAAATCCTGGTGGCTGGACATGAAAAGAAGGATTTAAATGTTTTATAGTCTCATGGCCCCCCTGCCTGCATGGCAGTGCCATCACGAACCCAAAGTTCAGAGGAAAGTTGACTTTGGAGGGGGATGAGGACAGGAATCTCTTGATCCATCAAGACACAGAATTCTTCTCATGAAGAGCTGCATTTTTGCACAGAACTCAGCAGTTCCAGCCCAGGATCCCACTGGGACTTGCAGGCACTGTGGGAAGTGCGGAATCCTGTGGCAGAGAGGAGTGGGGAAAGCCCAGGGCAGTGGTTTTTGCAGGGTAATTACACTGAGCTGGATGTGGAGAGAACATCGTGGCCACAGCCAGGCTGGGAAACTTGAGTAGGTGCTAAAGTGTGGAGGATGTTGAACTCACACTGTCCTCAGTGTGGGTATTTTGTTGTAGAGTGTCTGGCTGAGGTTTGAAATGTGCCCTGCAGTCGTTTCCAACCCAAATATTGGCATATTTGATAATGAATGAGAGGCAGGGGATGGAACTGGCCTATTTTCAGTGTCAATCCCGAGGGAATGCCGAAAGGAAATGCTGAGCAAAAGGTGAAGCACTGGAAATCAGAGCCCCCCTCTGCCAGTTCTCTGAGTTCTGCAATCAAAGAACATGAAAGGAGAAATGGCAAGGAAATACTTTCTTTTTTTCATGCATTTTAAGCTGATGTGATCCACTTTAACTGTTAGATAGAAAGGAAAGAATGCAAACATCCAGGTTTTATTTCCAGTGTGCTCCAAGCAGAGAGGATGTTTTGCCCTGAGTGGAAGATAATCCTGTTACTGCCATGGTGGTGAGGGGTTTGTGCCTCCCATGCTTATTACTTCCCATTCCCTTCCTCCTGGGAGCATTCTCCTTTTGTTTTAAGGGACTCAGCAAGCCCACAGCTGCCTGAGATCCCTGGCGTGGCAAAGTTGGTGATTCCATGGGATGGACATCAATCCCTTGTCTCTCCAGGCTGGCAGGGAAAGCAGACAAGGTCCATGGGACATTCCCATCACACTGCGAGGCAGAAATCCCAATAGGCTGGCAGGGAAAGCAGACAAGGTCCATGGGACATTCCCATCACACTGCGAGGCAGAAATCCCAATAGGCTGGCAGGGAAAGCAGACAAGGTCCATGGGACATTCCCATCACACTGCGAGGCAGAAATCCCAATGCCCATGGGATCTGTTCCCTGCCCAAGGCAGGGGGGTGGGATGAGATGACCTTTAAGGTCCTTTCCAACCCAAACCACTCTGGGATTCTGTGCCGCCTCTGCCTCAGGTGATTCAAACACAACTGTCCCCTCTGGAATGCTCCCAATTTCCACACTATCCGAACGCTCCCTTGGTTTCCCTTGGTGCATTAAACACCTTTATAAGTTCCTGGTGCATTGGTCTCAGTCTTGAGGCAGCTGCTTTACTTGGTTTTTGGGTTTGGTGGTGTTCTGTGTTTTTACTGAGATTTTTACCAGTGAATCAGTCAGTTTGGGTCCTATTACCAAGCTGTAGTTTTTTTAATTGCTTCCATTGCTCGTGTTAATTGGTGCTTCCCTAGAGATGATTTTAATAAGAAAGCCCCCCATTTTAAGGATAAGGAGTGTGGCCTGTGAGCTCCAGGAGGGTTTGAGCTCTGCACCCTGTGCTTGTATCCTGAGCTCAGTTCCTGCCTGGCTGCACAGTGTGGGAACGTGGCACTGACCTTCTTTATTGTCCCTTTTTTTCCACAGTGAGGGTTCTGAGGGACTGGGAGGGAAGTTGCAATAAAGCTGCTAAGACCTGTTACTACCATTCCTTCTGAATTTTATGAGCTTATCAGGAAGAATTTCTCCATGGAAACGGTGGTCAGGCCTTGGAAGGGGCTGCCCAGGGAGGTTTGGAGTCCCCATCCCTGGAGGTGTCCAAGGAAGGCCTGGACGTGGCACTCAGTGCTCTGGCCTGGGGACAAGGTGGGGATCAGCCACAGGTTGGACTTGGAGGTCTTTTCCAGCCTCAGTGATTCTGTGATTCCATGATTTTGAAATCAAGAACGTGGTGGAGATGCTCAGGGTGAGGATGTGTGGAGCCAGCACGGAGCCACCACCTGGCACTGGGAGAGTGTGGCCACTGCATAACCCTGTGAGGGAATGTGCTGTGCTCTCCCTGAAAAGTGGCTCTTTTCTCCTAACAAGCAGTTCTTGAGGAGCCTCAACCTTGCTCAGGGAAAATGGGAAACTTGGAGAAATTACTGAGTCCTGAGAGTGGGAGCTGTACCTTACCCAGTCAGGAGAGCACAATAAACAACAAAAAAAAGATTCTCCATGTTGACCTTTTCATCTGTTTCTGTACAGTGAGTTTTTCCTTCATCCACATTTTAATGTAAAACTATTCTTGCTGAATGTTCATGTAGACATTTTTAAACAGAAGTTGGGGTAGGGGATGTCAACAGGTTGGGTTACGGAGCTGTGAGCACTGAAGCTGTTTAATATTTTGCAGTTATTTCGGTGAAAAGAACAGGATTTTTTTAATGTGAGGGCTTTTTTCTTTATGGAAGCGATGTTGACAATGTATTTATTATTACATGTAGACGTAGGGGTGTATATATATTATATATAATTGCCTTAATCTCTTCCTTCCTCGCTCCAGCCTTGCCTTCCCAGGCCCTGGTTGTACTTCAGGGATTCAGGAACTGTCAGCACACACGAAACAAAATCTGTCAAGTCCAGTGTTGAGTTTCCAAAAGACTGGAACTGTTTGCAAATCAGAAGTGAAGCTTTACCCGTCCTAAGTTTGTATTTCATGTTGGGACCTGGTTGTTCTTCTCCAAACACACTCGAGAGAGGCCGTGAGTAACAAAACCCCCAAACCTGACCTGCCTTTGTAACTCTGCTTCATTTTTCCTCCCCACCCTGCAGTTCTTGCTGATAACCTGAAGTCTAACCCAGGAATTAAGTGGCAGTATTTCAGCTCAGAAGAAGGGATTTTCACCGTTTTCCCAGCCCACAAGTTCCGGTGCAAAGGGAGCTACGAACACCGCAGCAGGTAGGATCTGCCTCCTTCCAATTTCCTGGGAGAAGCCCCGACATTGGATTCCTCAGGCACTGATTTCATTCAGGGTTGTGCTTTGCCAAGTTGACAACATTCAGGAGTAACTTCTAATGGAGTCCCTTGGGTTTTCTTAGGTTGGTTTTTTAAAGCACCAGTTTTCATGTCGAAGAAACTGAGATAAAATTCCGTACAGGTCCCTCACCTCTCCCAAATCAAATCAGCTGTAAATAGCAGGGACTTGTAAATTGTAGGGCAGCCTGCAGGCAGAATTGGACTTGAATTTGACTCATACTTGACCCCTGTTAATAAACTAGTGAACACATGTTCTACTGATTTGGCAGGGCAGGGAGTTGGAAGGATGAGAGACTGGAAAGGGCACATAGGTAGGAGCATTTTTCCAGTCTCCACCCCAGGTTCAGGTGGCACATCATGGATAGTAGGGAAGCAGCAGTGAAAACTTCCTTTTTTCTACAAAAAAAAAGTAGAAAAAAGGATCAAACGGTGGCAGGGTTTTCCTGCACAGGGGAATATTTCAGTTCTGTAGACTTGAAGCCCAGCAGTTGAGATGCAGTATTTTTTTCCTGGTTTTTGCTGTCACTACCCTGGGATTGATAAAGGCTCAAGGGTGGAATTTTCTGAGAAGGTGCAGTGGCTCTCTGGTCGTACATTTGCTGATTGTACCAGTTAATGAGTGGATGCAGAGGAAGGAGCAGCACATCCAGGAACCTTTCAGAGACACTCACAGGGTTTAGTTTCCTGTCAGGGTTGAGCAATCAAAAGTTTACTGATGGTATCGTCTGTGTGCCATCAAAGCACGAAGGTCTGAGCTCGACTGAGCTTTCTGTGGCCTTGGAAAGGTGTGGGCCTCACCTGAAGAGGTGAGGGCTGAGGTGCACCAGTCCTGCTCAGATCTTTGACATTAAAACAATCAGTGATTTTATCCAAATCACTTGGTCTGGGTCGTAGTTTCTCTCCATGGCTAAATAAGAGAGATCTTTTTGGTGATGTTTACTTCAGAGGGCAGTTTGTGTGAATTAATTAGTTAATGCTTCAGTGCTTTGAAGATCAAAGGCCCTGTTTGAGTTGTAGGTATTCATCCAGTGGAGAGCTGCAGGCTGTTTTACAGTTAGGAACTGATTTGTGCCACTTATTTACTTGTCTCAAACCTTCTGCATTTCCTTTCCTCTTAATAGGATTTCTGTGGCTGCCTCTGATATCATAAAATTTGGATCCCAGAACTCACACTTGACTGTAGCTGATTTTGAGTCTGGACTAAAGAGGAAAGAGAGACTTGTCATTTTGTTTTTAATCCTCTGTGCTGAAGATCTTCCTAATTTATTCCAGGTTGAAACCTTGGCACGAGAGCTTGTGAACTCTTTCACACGTCCCTCCATATTGAGCTGGATCTGAAAACACTTCCCTGAAAACATCTTTTTGGATGTTAGCACAGACACGTGGCAGCACTGAGAGCCCTCTCCAGTGCTCACTCACCTTGGCCACGGGATGTAAAACTGGGCACATCCAAGGGCTTGTGGAGCATGGCTTGGGTGAGGGTCATTCCAGGGCACCAAGGGGAAACCCTGCCTGGGCCAGAAGCCTGGTTACAACAATCCAAACACCCCGGGTTCATCAACTCCCTGCAGCTGCACAGGTTTTTACTTGTCATGGCACCAGCACATGCCCACTCTTGCACTTACTCGACGTGTGAGTAAAGTTCCTGGCACCCAGGATTTATCAGGAGGCATCTCTTGCTTGTCAAAGCTTAATTCAAAGCTTGGTGTGAGCTGCTGCAGTGATCCCAAACACTGCTGCTGTGTAAGCAAAAGTGTTTATTCCTGGCTGAAAGCACTTGCTGTGACAGAGGGAGAGGAACCTGATTTAGGTTTAAAAAAATCAGAAAGAAATCAGAAAGAAATCAGAAAGAAATCAGAAAGAAATCAGAAAGAAATAGGAAAGTGAGGGCCTTTTCTGTATGTTCAGATTCTCAGCCGGCCTTTCCTGGTACAGTTTTTGCTAAGGGCAAAAGCTCCTGTTGTAATTCACTGTTTGTTCGTGGTTGTTTGCTTGAGTTTTTAAATTCTTGCCTATTACCACTTGTGAACATTTCAGGGGGGGTGACTGTGCTGGTTTGGGTTCTGTTCCTCCCCAGGCCCGTCTACGTCTCGACTGTTCGCCCTCAGTCCAAGCACATCGTTGTCATTGTGGACCATGGGGCCTCTGTGACAGAGACACAGCTCCAAATTGCCAAGGATGCTGCTCAGGTGATCCTCAGCTCCATAGATGAGCACGACAAGGTGAGGTTTCTCCAGGCAGGGAGCATCTTTTCCGTGGTTCTCACCCAAAGGGGTGTTTTCAGTCCACGGACTCGTGCGGATCTGGGAGCTGCCTCTGAGGGGTGGTGGAGCCTTGAGCTCACTCCTGGAAGCCTGTCTGCTGCAGGGGAAACATTTGGGGATCTGCAGGCTGGGAGAGAAGTGAAAACCCACTGATCTGAGGCACAATCTTGTACCTGAGTAATCGTCAAAGGCTCCTCCATCTCAGCAGACTTCAGTGAGGAGGCAGAACCATGCTCCAAGCATGACACCTTCTCAAGTCCCAGATTGCTGAGAGCAACTCCTTTTACCTCTGAGCCTGTCTTTCTGTCTTCTGCAAGTGGAAATTATTTATTCTGCTGCCATGCTGGGGTGAGCTGAAATTATTTAGTGCTTGGAATAATTAGTGTTTGGAAATTCACAGATGATGATGGTACCAGCAAAGGGCTGAGAAATCTGTGTTTGATTTCTTGCTCTGCCACATTTGACAGTGAGAAAGTCACTTAACCTGTAATTTTTTCAGTACAGATAACCAGGGGCCCGTAACGTGCTTTGTAAGAAGTCTCCAGTTTGATCTTTACTTCTAGTAACTCTCTACTGGTGGGACCTTGATTAATCTCTCTGCTTGGGGTTTCTTTTTTTGAGGAGGAAGAGAGTTTCAGTCAAATCAAGCTGAAGAACAACTGATGATAATCTTTGCTTTAAGTCTTCTCATTAATAGTGTGGGAAAAACACTTGTAACTTTGTGCTTTTGGAGATTTAATATTGTAAAGTAGTAATCTTACAGTTCAGCAGAATTAACAGCACTTAAATTTAAGTGTCAAAAGTGTTTGCCTTAATATAGAGGATAACTTAAGACACAGATTACTGGGTCAGTAGCTCAGTGGTTATAAAACCTGTTTCACAGGTATATAATTACTGCTTAATTCTGTGACTGTCTTGCCTCAGTCATGATCCCTAATGAAGTTTGTCACTCAATTAAAAAGCCTGGTGTGTTCTCTGTTCTTAAGGCACGTAGTGCTAACACTTGCATTAGTTTATTTACAGGAAGAGCTGATGGGAGAGTCAGCCTGCTCTGACTGAAACGTTAAAACAACAAAATGCTTTGCCTGGGAGAAGTTCTTAGAGGAATTGTTTATTTTTTTATCATTTCTCTCTGCGCTTCACTTTTCCGTAGGCACTCCAGGCTTTCCTGGAAATGCTCTCTGCTCATTTCCCTGTCAGTTCTCTGTGGCCCTCTCAGCTCCTGCCCTGTGTGTTAACAACTGTGTGGGAGCAGAGTGAAGCTGATCCTGCCTGGGAAACAAAGCCCGAAGAATCTTCCTCCTGAATTCCCCGTAATCCTTTAGAAATTTGACAGATTTATGCCTCGAGCATTTCTATTTCAACAATTGAGTTTTAAACCCCACGGAATCCCTTCAGTTGGCTTCTCCTCGTGTAAGGAACCCTCCCTGGGAAGCTAAAATCCCATCTCTGGTGTTCCCAGATCTCCGTGCTGACCGTGGCGGACACGGTCCGGACGTGCTCCCTGGATCAGTGCTACAAAACATTCCTGTCCCCTGCCACCAGCGAGACCAAGAGGAAGATGTCCACCTTCGTCAGCAGCATCAAGGCCTCCGACAGCTCCACGCAGCACGCCCTGGGATTCCAGAAGGCTTTCCAGCTCCTCCGGAACACCAACAACGGCACAAGGCTCCAAGGAAGTAAGCCTCTTGTTCTGCAGTCCCAACTATTTCTTGCCAGTGTTTTCTTATTTCACTTCAGCAGAGTGGAGCGGAGTGTCCGGAATATTAAAATGAAAAGGGAGCACATGTTTTTGTTAAGGAGCGTTTGCCTGGTCTGGAATGCACACGAGTGGCTGCTGGACGTGGCCGTTCCCTTTTGATCTGTGTCCCTTGCTGACTTGCCTTGCTTTTGAACTGAAATGTCAAAATTGAACTGTCTGATAGCTGAGTTATTTCCCAAATGTGTATGTGGAGGGGCAGAGGGCCTTTCCAGGAAAACTGCTGCTTCTGCAGGTTCCGTTAATTACTGCTGGGACATTTGCATATGGGTAATGTGCCTGACTGGAATCCTGTGGAAGTGGCCCTTGCTGCTCGGGAAAGTGGGTTATTTGAGAATACCAATTATGGGTGATGTTTAATGGAACACAAAGTTGTCCTGGTTAAATTTTCCTTCATCTCAGCCTATCCTCCTGAACTTGGCATACTCATTACGAGCTTTCTCATTCCCCGTTCCCAAAACCGAGGTTTTTCTGGGTGGTTTTTGCAATGAGGCTGTGGTGAAAGATGTGGAAAAGAGGGATGTGAAATTGAGTGGCACATTTGCTTGCCAGGAAGCTGTGGAAGGCAAATTCTGTGCTCTGAGTGCTCCCTGGATTGGAGTGACACAGCGGGGCAGAGGGAGCAGCCCCGTCTCCTTCGGGATGCTCCGATTATGGAACACAGATCCCACACCTTGGCCCTGTGCCTGCTCCAGGGAGTGCAGATCCTTCAGTGTCCCAAAGGGCACCAGCTCGGAGGCTGTGCAGAACAGGAGAAAGAGGAAAAGTCCAGGAATTAAAGCGCTTTGGAAGGAATGAGGAAATAGGCTCCCATTCCACGTGATTTTCCTTTGGTTTATGGAACGGTGCTTTTGCTACCAAAGGTTCAGCCAATTTCTGAACTTCAGGGCATTGGTGCAGTGAGACTTTGTGTGACTGGACACTGCTTGTAGCTGAAGGATGAGGTTGGCAAGGGCAGGATTTTACCTTCCTCTGGCAAAGCGATGGAAGGGGAGCAACTCTGTCAAATGCAGAATAAACAATGCAGTGCTGCCAAAGCTGGCTGGGATGAGATGCATCAGTCACCAGGAGTCATTCCCAGAATATCAGCTGTAGAGGCTGGCAGCATCCTCCTACGTACTCCCCATTCCTGGAAGTGTTCCCCCTACCCCTGGAAGTGTCCAAGGCCAGGCTGGCCAGGGTTTGGAGCAACCTAGTCTCGTGGAAGGTGTCCCTGCCCATGGCAGGGGGTGGAATGGGATGAGCTTTAAGCTTCCTCCCATCCCAGACCATTCCATGATTCTGTGACTGCATGTTTGGCACTGTTTGTATATTAGGATTAGAAGGTTTTGGCACATTCACACTTTACTAGGTTTCGTCTCAAACAACTATTTGGGGGCACAAGTAGAGAAAGTTAAAATGCAGATGCTTTGGATTTAGGTTTTCTCTGCATGTGGAAGGTTGTGAAGACCTAATGTGTGCATAACAAATTTCAGAATTCCTGGGGCGAGACACAATAGGTTTGAGAAGAGGATGTTTATAAAACACGTCTCATTTTCTTGTAAATAATCTTTTCATCTTTTTCTAAAAAAGAAAAATAAACCCACCCAAACAAATATCATTCATTTCACTGTTAATTTTCTAACATCCTGTTCCCACAGAACAATGTGTGGGTGTGTCAGGGAAGCTGTTGAGATAGAGCCTCGATCCCAAATTCACACTGGAAAAGCCAGAAGGGAACTGCTGGTGTGAGACGGGAGAACTGTGCTGTGAACACGTCTGGATTTCCTGCCTGATGCCAGTTCTCACTGCAGTCCTGCTCAGCAGATCCTCATCCCAAAGTGTCAGAAGATGCCCCAAAAGCTGCTTGCTCTGGTCCCTGATGCAGACTCAGGACTGGCTCATGTTACCCCTGGTAGCAAAGCTTTTAGGCTGCAGCATCATGCCTGGCACAATATCTGTGCTGTAGCCTTGGAAACACAGCAACAATTTTCCTTAAACTCCAGCCAAAGCTGCTTTAATACTTGGCTTTGATTTTTTCCCTAGTTTCAGCCTTTAAAAAAAATAAGGTAAAAATTCCCCCAAATTAACAGCACCTCTTGTTTGTGTCAAAATCCAGTTCTGGCTGAAATTCTGTTCGAGTCATGAGGACAAAATGTGCAAGTCAAAGCATTCACACCTATTTAATAAACCGGCACAGCAAACCCACAGAAACATCCAGGTGAAACAAGAAAGTTGGGATGTGACCACCTAACCCCAGTGCTCTGGATGACCTGTGGTGAATGATCCCAATCCCTGTCTTCATTATAAACACAAGCCGCTTCCAACTGTGAGATGAACGTGATGGAACAGGATGGGGTGTGAGCACAGGGCTGTGAATGGATGAGTTCAAAGGCTGTGGGGCAGGACTTTGGCCAAGAACATCCTCAGCCTGAAAAACGTGTTCCAGGGGGGGTGTGAGGAGCCGATGCCGTGCCAGGTCACATTCCCAAGGGTTCCACTCTAACCTGCTCCATAGGAAGGCACTGGGTGCAGCCCTATGCTTTAGAATTCCAGGATGGGAGGAGAACAGAGGGCAGGAGATGAAATGTACAGATTTTTTGCTTTTGTGGAGCCTTTTCCATGAAGTTGGAGCAGCTGCTGCAGGCGCTGGACCCGTGTGCTCCTGCCTGGAGGGAGCCAAGCTCCTCAGCCTGGAGAAGAGAAGGATCCAGGGAGACTTTAGCGCCTGAAGGGGTCCAGGAGAGCTGGAGAAGGGACTTTGGAATGACAGGGAAGGGGGAATGGCTTCCCCCTGTCAGAGGGCAGGGTTAGATGGGATTTTGGAAGGAATTGTTCCCTGGGAGGGTGGGGAGGCCCTGGCACAGGGTGCCCAGAGCAGCTGTGGCTGCCCCTGGATCCCTGGGCGTGTCCAAGGCCAGGCTGGACGGGGCTTGGAGCAACCTGGGATAGTGGAAGGTGTCCCTGCCCATGGCAGGGGGTGGAACTGGGTAGGCTTGAAGGTCCTTCCAACCCAAACCATTCCATGATTCCAAAGGCAGAAGGTGCCTGTGGGATTTGCTGAGGAGACCAAGCCCTGGTGCTCCCGCGTGTTGGTAGGCCCTGAACCAAACAGATGTTTGGTAAGTGCCAAGAATGAAACTTCAGCACCAAATGCTGTACTCCATGAGGCTGCAGAGTGTTTGTCCTCTGGAGAGGGCTGTGGATCCCTGGATGAGGCTCTTGGCACTGTGTGCTCTGAGCAGATTTAAGAACTCTCAGCACGAGACTCGCCCAAGTTAAAAATCTGCTTCACTTTCTGCTGTGTGTGTGATTCTTTTTCAGATACCGACATGGTCATCATTTATCTCTCAGCTGGGATTACATCAAAAGACTCCTCTGAAGATGATAAAAAAGCCACTCTGCGTGTCATCAATGAAGAGAACAGCTTCCTCAATAACTCAGTCATGATCCTCACTTACGCCCTCATGAACGGTGAGAAATGCCTCTGATTTCCAGTGCTGAACTTGCCCTGCCCTGGCACAGCACAGCTCCTTTATTAAGCTCGTTCCAATGTCATTCCAGGCCTCACTGGGAGCAGTTTGTTAGTGGATTTTGGCACATCTAACCCAGAAGCTGCATCCAGATGTTGCTGCTTTGGTGTCTGTAATTTTGTGTCTCTATATCCTTGTGTATCCCAGGGCAGCTGCAGGGATAGAAAGTGGTGTAGCCTGGATTGTCCAGTGGCATCCAGACTGAGTTAAATTTGATAATTATTGCAACTGGAAACCTTCCTGCCACTGCCTGTGCTTCCTGGGACAGCAAACTGGGAGTGACTTCATTAGGGAGCAGGAATAGGAGATCAAACACAATCTGAAATACTTTGATAATTTGAGAGTGAAGTTGAACATGAAGTTCACCTACCCAGTAGTTTGGCCTCCTGTGCTTCTCCCAACAAACCATTTTTGGGAGTTTGTTGTATTACTAACAACAGCCCAAAAAATTAATGCTTAAACTGATGTCTGGTTTGGTTGTAAATTTAAATACTCTTTGGAGACTCGTGCGTGCAAAAGTCTTTGATTTGTGTGCAGGAGTGGAGCCTGGGACTTGTGTAAAACGTGAAACTTGGAAGTTTAAGCTGAGGAACAAAGGCTGTTATCTCCAAGGGCGTAGGATTTGCTCCTGCTCCTTTCTGTGGGCCAGCCACTGGTGCAGAACAAAGAGCTGTCCTGTGGATTTATGGGGCACGGGAGGCTCTGTTCAAAGGTCTTTGTTTAAAGTGGGGATGTGAACAGCATGGGAAATTCGTGCAACAGCATGTGAGAGGCAATCTCGTCACATTTTGTGTTAGGTAATCCATTTTCCTAAAACCAGTCTTAAAGCACTTTATCACTTCAATAAGAACACAGAATTTTCAGTCCTCCCCTGCAGAGGATGCATCCTTTTGCTTGTACTTCCAGTCCTTTGGAGTAGGATGCAGAAGCCTTGCTGGGAACGCAGCCTCTTTAAGCAGCTCCCCTGTGTTCTGTGCTCCTCCTGTGTTGCAGAGGGGGTGACGGGGCTGAAGGAGTTGGCCTTCCTGCGGGACCTGGCGGAGCAGAACTCCGGGAAGTACGGGGTGCCCGACCGCAGCGCCCTCCCTGTCACCAAGGGCAGCATGATGGTCCTGAACCAGCTCAGCAACCTGGAGACCAGCGTGGGCAGGTTCTACACAAACCTCCCCAACAGGATGATTGATGAGGCCGTGTTCAGCCTGCCCTTCTCGGATGAGATGGGAGATGGTGAGTGCTGCCTCTGGATCCGGCTGTAAAACCTCCGGAGATCCGGCTGCCCTTGCTTACACAGCCCCAGATTCACTGTACTCTTACAGGATTTTGGGTATCCCCCAGTTCACTGTCACCTTACAGGATTTTGGGTCTCTCCAAATTCACTGTCACCTTACAGAATTCTGGGTATCCCCCAGTTTGCTGTCACCTTACAGGATTTTGGGTCTCCCCAAATTCACTGTACTCTTACAGGATTTTGGGTATCCCCCAGTTCACTGTCACCTCACAGGATTTTGGGTATCCCCAAACTCACTGTCACCTTACAGGGTATCCCCAAATTCACTGTCACCTCACAGGATTTTGGGTATCCCCAAACTCACTGTCACCTTACAGGGCATCCCCAAATTCACCGTCACCTCACAGGATTTTGGGTATCCCCAAACTCACTGTCGCCTTACAGGATTTTGGGGTTAGGTGTGTTTCCAGGCCTTTCTACCTGTAGGATTTCCATCTGCAGAAGAAGTTAAGAAAAAAGCAGTAAAAAGACATTGAGTCGACAGATTTAGTTTGGGTTCTTGGGGTGAAATTTGTTCTGACGAGTGTGTGCGTACACAGCACCCATAATTTAATTTGTGCAGAGAAATTCTTTATACTGGAGGGAAACAGTTTGGAATGGCATCCATCCCAGGCTGCACCATTGCAGGGGTCAGGATTCCGGTCCTGGGGCATGGCTTGGGGTCTCACAGGCGGACTTGGGACATTGTGAAGGTTCCCACAGTGGAAGAGACAAAAAGTTGTGACTGTTGGAGCCTCCCTTTGCCCTGGACATGACTTTGGAGTCACCTCCTGCTGCAGTTCCCTGTGTTGTGTGTTTGCAGCCAGGCAGTGGCTCCTCACTGCAGTTCGTCACCCGCCCCCTGTGGCTGGGCTGGGGGGATGGGAGTGCTGGGTTTGACACCCAAACCAAATTCCAGGCTATTCCTGAGTCAGAGCTCTTGCTCCTTCCTGCATTCCCTGCCCTCTGGGATCGAGCTCTGTTGTTGCTCTCTCCCAAAGCCATATCCAAGCCCAGTGGAAAGTGTGAGCAACCACAGGAATGGTGCAATAGAAAGGTTTGACTTACACAGATTTCAGAGTGTGCTTAAAATTAAGCTTGTGCATGCAAATGAATTTTATATTGGCTTGAAGGAAGAGCTTCCAAACAGCACTGGTGGAGAAAATAGCAGTAATAAGGTATTGCAGAGTTCTCACCTCAGGCATGAGATGCATCCCAAACTATTGGGTAATTATGGGTACGATCCCAGTCCAGTGGCAATATTGGGATTTAGTTGAGCAGAGGAGGTTTAATATTCTCATTATGCAATTAGATGAGCAATAATTCATTCCTGTTGTTGCTTTACAAGGACAAATTCACTTCCTTCCTCCTCCATTTTTCAAGTTGCCTTAAATTCTGTTAAAGGAACAAAAGACTGGGTTGGCTTTTTATGCAAATGTGTTTCTTACCTGTAAGGAATCCACTTGGAGACTGACAACCCCCAAGCATCATGTGTGGCGTGTGTTTTAATAAATGGATTAATATACTTGAGGTCACTATCAGAAACACAGAGATCAATTAATTAGGAGAGTGGCTGACAACAGCCAGACACGACAGAAAACCTCCTGAGCTTCCCTGGCCATATTCCAGCGTGGATTATGTGTAACATTTCATTGTGTAACATCTTGAAATGCTCTGATTCCACTAAAAACAAGGAACTGGATAATATTGCTGGTGGGTTTGTGATGTTTCTCTCATTCCAAGGGCTGATAATGACTGTCAGTAAACCGTGTTACTTTGGGAACCTTCTCCTGGGGATTGTTGGAGTCGATGTCAACCTCGCTTATATCTTGGAAGATGTCACCTATTACCAGGACTCCCTGGGATCCTACACCTTCCTCATTGATAATAAAGGTAATTTTGGCTCAGATAATCCCTTCTGGTCCCACTGAGGTCGTGAACCACCAATTCTGAATTCTCATGTCCCTGAGGAGTCTCTCAGGAATGAACGATAATATTTATTAAAGGTTTAATTGCGTGTTGTTGGTTAGGTTTGCCTGGAGACTTCAGGGGGATTCATCACTTGAAATTTCTATCCTGGAATTTTGATTTGGGAACACTTGCTGTGGGGATTTCCTACATGTGTGACGTCCAAGGCTTTCTGTACATGTAGGGAAAGAGGGAAAACTGGGGAATGTGTGTGTGTCCAGCTGTTTCCCTCTGATCCCGGTTATTTTATTGCTTAGTCCTTTGTCTGTCTTCGTTTGCAACCCCTTTGATGACAAAATTGTTTGGTCTCTGCCATCTCTTAAACCCTTGCAAAAATTACATGTAATTACTGTGCATTCTTCTTTCCCCCCTACAAATACCCATCCTGGGCTCAGTTTTTTAATTCATCCCACGTTTTGTGGGTCTGTGTGTTTGTTTTTAGGATACACCCTGATGCACCCATCCCTGACCAGGCCCTACCTGCTGTCCGAGCCCCCGCTCCACACAGACATCATCCACTATGAGAACATTCCCAAATTTGAGCTGGTGCGCCAGAACATCCTTAGGTAAGGAACTGGGATGCCAATCCCAACGTCAGCAGCACTGGAAGGATTTCTAGAGGAGTTTTAGGAGAATATAAAGTGAAATTCCTTTTCCTACAACATCTGGACACTTGGATTATTTTTTTTCCTCGTTAACAATTCTGGTTTGGTTTTTCCTCCAATTTCCCTCATTTGCCATTTGGTGTGTGATCTGGGGAATATTCCTGCCAATCCCTCTCCTCCATGGCAGGAAGATTTCCCACTATTTGGTCTGGGTTCTTCTTTATCCTTTGCCTAATCTGAGTGAGCTCAGAATCTGGGGGTGCATTTTCAGCACACACACACTTTTCCTCACCAAGGACAAATAACAGTGAACTCCTTCCATTCTTACTATAATTTTATAAATCTCCAGTAGAGGAGTTTTGCTTAATTGTAATAATTTGGCTCAGTGTTTAATACAAACTGCTGGATGTTTTCTCTGCCACTGCAGCATTCCCTTGGGCAGCCAGATCATCACAGTCCCGGTGAACTCCTCGCTGTCCTGGCACGTGAACAAGCTGAGGGAGATTGGGAAGGAAGCCTACAACGTCAGCTATGCCTGGAAAATGGTAAGGAATACCAGTGTAGGGTGGCAGGGAGGACGTTCATGGCTCTGCTGCTCTCCTTTCTTTAGTTTGGAACTTACCTGAACACTAATCTCAACCCAGGGATTAGGATGGGATCTAACCTGAAATATAATCCAGGTGAATTCACTGATGCTAGAAATCATTGCTTATTTTGTGCCAGCAAACTCAAGAGGGTGCTTGTGGCTCATTCCACAGTATTAAGTTAAATCCAACCTAAAAGATCAAGCTGAGCAGTTTTAAGAGGTTAAATGTGCCATTGTTTGACAGAAATTCTCACAGGAGGGTGTCTGGAGCTCATTTTCTGATACTGTGATGCTGCATTTGATATCAAACACCCTTGGCAGAGCAGCTGGGACACTCCAGGCTTTGCTGGTCTGGTGTGTTGTAGAATCCTTAAAATACACAAACCAGTAAAATGTGGCACACGCAGCACACAATTAAGGGTGGAAATAGCAGGATCTTGTATTTGAGAGTTAATTTGTGTGGACTCTCCATAGGGGGAACACCAGCGTGTGTTTAACAGCTGGGGACCTGCAGCCTCTCCTCTGTCAGTGACACTTCCACAAATATCCATGAAATGGTCGATATTTCTAACAGTGTTAGAAATTACTGCTAATTGAGCAACCAAATGAAGGTCTTGTTTAGTTTTGAGGGAGGAAAAATTACAGTATTTTTATTTTGGGTGTTAACCACGGAAAAGTGGTTTTTTGTACAACTCAGTGTCTCCAATACACAGGAATTCTGTATGTCCTCCACATTTGGATTCTGTTTGGTGACTTGCTGGTGTTTTGCAGGTGCAGGACACGTCCTTTATCCTGTGTGTGGTGGTGATCCAGCCAGAAATTCCTGTGAAGCAGCTGAAGAACCTCAACACAGTGCCCAGCAGCAAACTGCTCTACCACAGGCTGGACCTGCTGGGCCAGCCCAACGCCTGCCTGCACTTCAAGCAGTTGGCCACCCTGGGTAAGGGCCTCTCACAGGCTGTCCTGGCCTCCTCAGGATCAGCCAGGTTGGAAAAGACCTCCAGGAATGAGTCCAAGCTGTGCCCTGTCCCCACCTTGTCCCCAGCCCAGAGCTCTGAGTGCCACGTCCAGGAGTTCCCTGGACACCTCCAGGGATGGGGACTCCAAACCTCCCTGGGCAGCCCCTGCCAATGCCTGGCCACCCTTTCCATGAGGAAATTCCTGCTGATGTCCACCCTCTCCTGGCACAGCCACACCTCCTGTGTGATTCTGTAGTGTGGCAGCACGGAGTAAAGCTTTTCTCACAAAACATGGGAAGTACTTTTCCCTTGAGAGGCTTTTTTTTCAGGGCTGATTTTGTAATCAGTTGTTGCCTTCTCACAGCTCTGCTTGGTGAGAGTTCCCTGCTCAGTCGGGAGCACTTCCACAGAACCACAGGACAGTCTGAGCTGCATCCCACAGGGATCACTGAGCCCAGCTCCTGAGTGCATGGCCCTTCCAGGGATTGAATCCACAACCTTGGCATTACCAGCACTGGGCTCTGACCAGCAAATCGACTTTTTGCAGGGATGGATGAGTGGGGCTGCTCGTCAGAGCAGGAGATAAATGCACTGTGAGTCCCTCAGGGTCCCTGACAGTGCAGGGGGGAAATGAGAGGTGTCTCACCAGGCTTAAAGCAAGTCCTCCTCTCCACCTCCCCGACCAGGAACAGAAGTAGGATAAGTCCCAGCCAGTCATGCAGGACTCTGCTGCTCTTTTGGCTTCGGATTCATGGAAGTTTGTCACTGCCAAAAGCAGTTAATACCACTGGAGAATTTAAGCCTGTTGGGGAGAATGAGAACTTCAGTGGTGGGATGCTTTCCAGACCCTCCTTCCCTGCTTAAAAATTCTCAGGTTGCTGACACATTCCTGCTTTGGATAAACTGAAGTGGTTCTGCTCTGATTTCAAACACTGCTGGAAAAAAGGGAGAGTCTCCATGGCAGTTGTAATGTCTGGAAAGGATGGAAAACTTCAAAACCAGAACATACCCCAAGAACAGAGGGTTTTTATATGAGCATCCTACACTGCAAACTTTTCATATTTAGGTATAAATCTTGGGAGGTTCCCTAAAATCTGTATTATAAGAAGTTCTGAATGAAATACTTCTGTTTGTAGCAGGGTTTGAAGGTCTCATGGTGGATTAGTGGCACCGTTGTGAGATTCTTCTTAGCTCTTTGTGGCTCTGCAAAATAACTCAGATCAGACTGGAGGAGTTACGGAGGGACCTGACAAACTTACGGAAATTGCTTTGCCAGTTGTTCAAAATACTGGGATTTTTCCTTCTTTAATGTCATGCCTAGTCTTGATTATCTTCTATCCAGAAAGATATAAAAGGAAAATATCCAAAAAATGCACTACTAAGCTGTCAAGTGGGAAAACTTCATGCAAAGCAAAATCAGAATATTTGGTCTGGGAAGCAGATGAAGGACCATGGTAGAAGTCTGGAAGTGGGGAGTGCAGCACATGTGGTTGGATGTGTGGGGATGTGTTTTGGAGGAGTGTGACTGAAAGCAGAACACTTCACATACTGCACTCAGATTTTTCCTCTGGAGACCATTCCACACAGGGAATTCGGGTTCCATGGGTCAGATCCTCAGAAAAAGATCTTCTCAACCTTCAGCCCTGCATCCTCCTAATCATTTCTCTTTTAAAAAAGAAAAAGCTGTCTGGTTTTGCAGATTTTGCACAATGAAAGTTTATTTTTTGCTCTGTTCTGAAAAATCATTCCAGCCAGCTGCACTTTTGTTGGGGAGCTCCTCTCGTGCACTTGTAATTCTCCAGATGTTCGTTATCTGGAACTGAAAATGCTCATTTTCATTTTCCCCTGGGATAGCAAACCTAAACATGGATACTTGATTGCTTCTTTAGCCCCTAATCTTTTCTTAAGGGAAAACAGCTCCTGTAGTCTTTGGAAAAGCAGTAATTCAGGAATTATTTTGAGAACAAGGGCATTAAGTACGAAGTGACAGCCAGAGATCAGAGGAAGTGGGGTGACATTGTGACTTCTGTGTTTTGGAGCAAGAAGGGGACTTCACGTGCAACCTGAGTTTAGGAGGAAACTGTGCTGGGAAGTGCTTTGGATTGGGTGGAAGAATCCGTGTTTCCTGTTCTCCCTCACAGTCCACAGTGTCCTGAAGGAGCTGGGCCCTTCGCGTGCTGAGGTTGGGGGAGCGGGGACAGCGGCAGGGACGCCCCTTCCTCAGGGACCCTCTCACGGTACAGGTGCCCTCAGCGTGCATCGCACAGCTCATTGCCCTGACATCCCTGCTGTTCTGGTGTTTCCAGAGAGCCCTACCGTGATGCTGTCTGCAGGCAGCTTCTCCTCTCCCTACGAGCACCTGAGCCAGCCCGAGACCAAGCGGATGGTGGAGCACTACACGGCCTACCTGAGCGACAACACGCGCCTCATCGCCAACCCGGGCCTCAAGGTGGGGCTGCCAGCTCACAGCTCGCCCTCAGGGCGCCTCCTCCTCACAGTCACACCCCGGTGTGGCTTACAAGGGCCTTAAAGCTCAGCTCATCCCAGCCCTGCCCCGTGCAGGGGCATCTTCCACGAGATCAGGGTGCTCCAAGCGCTGTCCAGCCCGGCCTCGGACGCTTCCAGCTTCTCTGGGCAACCTCATGCTCCCAGCTGGGAGGTTTTTCCCAGTGTTTAATCCAGGAGTGGAGAGAGGAGGGAGAGGGCTTTTCCACAGGAGGAGGGGATTTGATAAGCAGCTGTTGAAACAAACACTAAAAAAGTTAAAGCTACAGTAAATTCCTAGCAGAAATATCCTTGTGTTCTTGGGCACATCAGTGAGAAATTTCTGTTTTATGTGCAAGCAGCACATTATTTATATTTACTTGAGGTGACAAAACAAACTAAAAGCCACAGAGATAACAACAACAATATTTCATTACAATCAGCTTTCCCTTTGCCTGGAATGTCTGGTGTGAGAAGCCTTGAACCAAGTAATTGAGTTTAGATGATCCCCGGTGGCTCCGGGGGAAGCCCCGCGAGCAGCTTTATTATCTTCCCATGCAAGTCCTGCAGGAACCCTGCCAGCTCTGCCTTTGTTTTGCAGTTCTCTGTCAGGAATGAAGTAATGGCAACCAGTCATGGCACGGATGAATGGATGACCCAGATGGAAATCAGTGGCCTCAACAGTTACATTGTGCGGCGTTACATAGCAACCCCCAATGGGGTGCTCCGCATCTACCCCGGCTCCCTCATGGACAAAGCATTTGATCCCACCAGGAGACAATGGTGAGTTTTTAGGGTCCCTTTAGCAAAGCTTTGAATCCTCTCCGAGGGCAAGAAGGAAAATATTTCGTGATGGTTTCGTAGCCTGAAGGGATTTGTTTGTTGTTTTTTTTTTAATTTAGCGAGAAACGTTTTCATCGTGGGTTAAAGGCTCAGGGCTTAAATGCAGCCAGTTAAAACATTTAGTGGTTCTAATTCCAACCCTTTTCATTTTGTGTGGTGGTTTGTGTTGCATAGCCCAGCCACGGCAGATGGGAACATAAATATTCAGAAAATGAGCATCCCCTTCAGGGATTAGCTAATTCAGGAGTGTTTGCAGCTCCTTGGGCCCTTTTTGGTTGTTAATATTTTAGCCTTTTTGTTTGTTTACAGAGGGTTTCCTCACTGCTTTCAAGGAGGGATTAATTATGCACCAGCAGCTGATTTGGGCAAGGAGCTGTGTGCATTCCAGATGGGAGCCTGAGACCTGAGCAGGCTCTGAGTATTCCAAAGGGTGGGACCTGTGGGAAGGAGGCAGCCAGGTGCTGCCACTCTGTGACGCTGGGAAAGGCACAGATCCCAACCTGGCAGCTCTCCTGACCCCTGTTTTCCCTGAAATAATCGTCCCCATAGCTACTGATGAGTTTTTCTTCAGGATAAGCACCTTTGCAATCCCATTTTAAGAGCTCCCAAATTATTTTCTTTATTGGTTTGGGGGTTGGTTTGAGTTGGATTTTTTTTTTCCTTTTATGTTTCACTGACTTTCCCAATCCATGGTTTTGAAAAAGCTCCATATCCAGCATGAGGTGGTGTCCTGGGTTTTATCTAAAGCCAAATTCGTAGTGTGATGGGAAGAAGATGCAAGTGAAACACTGGAAATAGAGCAGAAGTGGCTTAAGCTGCTCAAGGGTTGGTGCTCTGGAGTAGGGAGAAGCAAAGTAATCACTTTTTCATACAGAAAAACTTTTCCAAAAGTTTTAGAAACTTTCCTGTGACAGTAGGAAGGTATTTGACATGATTGTGGCTTATTTTATGCTGATGGTAAATTGTAAGAGATTGTCGTTTATAATCACTGTCTGATATTTCTGCATTTTCTTGCCTCAGTGCTGTCATTTCTCCCCAATTTCCAATGGAATCATTTTGCCAGTGTTTGAGTTTGAGACTCTGCTGGCTCTGTCCTTTATTGTTCTGGGGGAAAATGTCTAAAATTACATTAAATATGCTCCACAAAGAAGTAAACTGAGCTTTTTCCACGCAGTGGGATGTGCTGGGGGACCATTAATTGAGCCAGGTTCGGTCAGAGTCCCAGTCGTGCTTGGGTGCTTGTGTGATATTAAAAACCATTCATTTGGTGGCTTGTGCTTCACAGTGTGCAGAATTCAGTGTCTGTGTATTTTGGGAAAGTCAAGGATGTTGGCTTAAAGTTACATAATTTGTCACTAATGATGAACATTCCTTTTGGCTCCCCTCAGGTACCTGCATGCCGTGGCTAATCCAGGACTCATTACCTTTACTGGGCCCTACCTGGACGTGGGAGGGGCTGGATATGTGGTGACCATCAGTCACACAGTCCATTCCTCCAGGTGAGAGAGGCTTTGGAGGCTTGGGGCAAGCAAGAAGATTCTCAGTTTCCACAGAGAGAAATGCTGGGTGGCTTTGTGTGTTCAGGAGCTGAAACCCAAAGCTGGATTTAAAGTGCTGTTAGTGAAATGTAATCTCACCTTGTGGAAATGCTGCCTTGAAACACTGAGAGAAATCCATCTTAGAGGAAGATATGAATTCTGTAGGCTTATTGGTCTATGAATAATAACAGCATATTAAAAAAAAAAGGATTGACTGGTGAGAATGTGCTCCTGGATGCACACGAGATGGGAAGTCCCCAGGAATTGGGAGGAGAAGAGGGATTGCTTTCCTTAGGCAGTCTGGGATGTGTCCCCTCTCTGCTGGAAGTTAAATACCTCTGCACCAGGACTGCTGATCCCTGAATTTCCTGAAGTTATTCTTATTTAACACTTCTGAAGTTGTAAGGACCAGGGAAGTGTTTGGATGGGAAGAAGAAGCTGATCCAAGGGGACAGAGAGGTCAGGCCACAAATGGGGTCAATGACAGAAATTGGGGAGCTCCTCTCCTGGGCTGTTCAAATCCAGCACTTCTGGGCAGGAGCTTCCAGGAGGAAAGCCTGTGAAGCTCCAAGTGCCCTTCCAGGATTGCAGGAGACTCGTCAGAGTGGGAACAGCCTTTGAGGCCCAACCTGCCTGTGGCTGAAGGGCCATCCCAGCCAGGGGGAGATGAGTTCATATTCCCAGGGAAGTGGAGTCAGTCTCCCTGTGGATATCTTGTCAGTACTGAGGGCCCAGCCACTCCAGAGGGTGCTGGGCACTGAGCAGGCTCCCCAGGGAATGGGCACATTCCCAAGGCTGCCAGAGCTCCAGGAGGGTTTGGACAACGCTCCCAGGGATGCACAGGCTGGGATTGTTGGGGGGCCTGTGCAGGGCCAGGAGCTGCACTGGATGATCCCTGGGGGTCCCTTCCAGCTGAGGATATTCCATGATTCTGTGAAATTCCTTTTTCCTGGAGGACCAGCCTGGTTTTGTTCCAGCTCCCTCCTGGCCAGGCCGCAGCCTGAGGCCGAGGTTTGGGATGCAGGATGGTTAAAGGAGCCCCACGTACAGAACACGGACCAACCCTTGCTGCCATAAGCTCTCCCAAGTTCCCAAAAGAGCAGTTACCTGTCCTGCTTTTTCCACGGAGTCTCTTCCAAGACTTCCACTGAGCTCCTGCTCCCTGCCCACCCAACAGCTCACCAGTACAAAGGTAGCTTCTACAGCTGTACTGGGAAAAGCAGATCCCAGAGGGACATGGCTGCTCCACCCTTCCCAGAGATTCCTCTGCTTTGTGTGGGATTTCCCACCACGGGACGTCTGCCTGTGTGTTTTGGCAGGAGCATTATCAGCCCCTACCCTGTGTGGTGCTTCCACAGAGGAATTTACTTAGGGGAAATAAGCACTTTAGTAAGAAGAGAAGTGCAATTAATCAAAATTGTGATTTTTATCTAGCAAGAGATGGTTTACTTAGCTTTGAGAACTTCAGGCTCGGGTGGGTTATTAGAACATGATTAAAGAACAGTTAAACAAAGTTTGGCAGATGTGAGAGTGATTCCTGGGTAAATATGACCTCTGCAGCTCATAGTCACATGTGGTTATAATCCCCTAAGAGGCCTGAGCTAAAAATCCAGAGGGGTGGGGAGGAATCCGTGGAGTTAACAGGAATTCTGGCACTAGAGACTGGGAGGGTTTAAATACCAACATCAGTTTATCCAGAGCTGACACCTCTCATTCCCGATTTTATTTCTTCTTTTGGAGGCTGGGAACAGAAGATTTATGCCTGGTGTGGTTTAATACAGTTGGCATCAGCAAACCAGGAGGATTTAATGCTTAAAAATGAAGTTAAAATATTTACAATGTTCTCAAAGGCTTTCTGTCTGTTAGGACAGAGCAGTGGCTTCAGAGCTTGATGCCTTGTCACACATGAAATGTGTCTGTGCTGCTTCACTGCCATCCCTCCTCCCATTCCTCCTCCAGGAAATGGGAACAATAAATTAAATGCAGGTTTTTAGAACCTATATGTCTACATCTACAACTGAGATGTGACTGCATCTCCACTGCACTTCCTTAAAACCAAACAAACTCCAGCCCAGCAGACAGAGCTGGGTTTCCTTGGAGAAGGGACGGCCAGAGCTTTGTTTGTATTGTCCAGCTGTGCCCTTCAGCATCCTTCCTTTTTGAATATTTCTATTTCTGTCTTCAGAGACAGAAGTAAATTTTGAAAAGCAGCAACTCCAAGGAGTCAGCAGGCAGCTCCACACAGGTGCAAATCCCACACCCTGAGATGTGAGAAGAGCTGATCCTTTCTGTCCTCCAGGGATGAGAGGGGAACAACCCGTGGGGAGGAGGGTGGGATCCACTCCTGGGATGTCTCCTGTCTCCTCCACGTGCTGCTTCTACAAGGGGCAATTTATGTGGAAAAACTTGAGGATTTGGAAAAACTTGGACACTGTTCCCTCCATTCCCAGCTGCTCCATTCACACACGAGCTCCTGAGGGGGTGTGATGTGAGCTGGGCACTGATGTGAACCAGTCCCCTTTCCAAGGAGGGAACTGAGAAATTAAAATCTGGATTCTAATTACAGCCTTTTCCCTTTTCTCCCCCTCTTTGCAGTGCACAGATGTCCTCAGGACATTCCGTGGCCGTGATGGGCATCGACTTCACCCTGAGATATTTCTACAAAGTTCTCATGGACCTGCTGCCAGTTTGTAACCAGGATGGGGGCAACAAAATCAGGTAAAGCTGCTCCTGCCAGGCACAAAACATTGAAAGGTTTGGGTTTTTTTCTTTAACCAGATGACTCAGAGGTTCTTTCCTACTTAATTTATCCAAGGATTCTGTTACTTTCAGTGTGTGTTCTCTGATTTCCAGTAGAACTTGTGCTTGTCCTTCTCATCAAGATTCTGTGGATGTTTTTGTTATTCAAGATCAAACTGCCAGCAGTTAAGTAAACAGTCTGCAGGATTACAAAAGCAGAAGATAACAGATTGGATTTTATTTTTTTGGTTATATTTAGACTTCTTTGAAATTCTGGGTTGAAAACCCCGTTCTTTATTCAATGAACACACTCCCCAGTTCTTCTGTTTGTTTTCCTTTTACCTGTTTAGTTCCTGTGAGCATGTAATAATGTTACACTATCTCTGGTTGTTTTAACTCCAATTACTAAAATACACTTTTGGTGTGTTTTTCTCAGAAACACTGAGCACAACACTAAGCAGAAGAAGTCTGATTTCATCTGCAGTATCCAATTTCATTCAGATCCCTTTGTATCTTAATGGTTCCTTTTTTTGAAAAATCACGTGGGGGTGGGAAAGATTCTGGCTTGGAACTTGATAACATGGTTTGGGGATTGCTGTTGGTTCCTTGCTTGTTTTTAAACCTTACATTTGGGAAGGGAAGTGGTTTTCTGTCATCCTCCCAGTTCTTTTCTGGTTTGGGTATTTTTCTATATATTTTATGGTGTATAAAAAAAAAAACCAGATCAGGGTTTCTGGTTTGGCTTTGCTCCCTCCCAGTAAGAAACTGATGCTGATCAACAAGGTCAGATGCTGTATTCTGTTCCTGCATTCCCTAAATGAGGAATTTCGAGGGTGTTGTTCAGTACTGGACCATTCTGACATAGAAGTTGGATCTGATGCTTCCAGTCTTGGCATAAATGCAGGTGTTGGGGTTTTTAGTGGCTCTCTCCTAAGGTTTTTCCTTCAGGAAAAGGCAGAGGTTTTCCTACATGTATTTCTAATGGCAACCCCCCCAAAAAATCCAACTCCAAGTCGTCCTGCCTCCTGAAGAGCACAGAGATTCTCCCTGCTCTCTGCTGCTGTGGGTACCTGACACATTCCATGGGAATGCCATGGAAAGCTGCCCTCCAGCCCGGGATCCAGCCGGATTCCCACCCTGCCAGGGCTGTGGCTGCCACCCCTGCTGAGCTTTTGGGGCTTTCACCTCCCCCGTGTCCCTTCTGTGGCCACCGAGTCCCTGATGTCGGTGCCACCCCGGCCCGGGGCTCCTCTGCCTTTCCCAGCGCTGTCTGTGGCCATGGAAACGGGAGAGAGGGAAGAAGGGAGGGATTAAACTCTGGTTTCTGGATGGGGACACGGATCCGACATCGCTTCCCGGAGGTCACACTGGGAGCTGATGGGAAGAGCTGACAGGGGAGAGGAAAGGTTGGGAAGGCTGAGAGGAGAACAGGAGGGATTGATCTCCCCGTAAAATCCAGTTCTGAGAGGGGAGGGCATTCAAGGAGAGTGTGAGATCTCTGTTTAATTAGTCACAGAGTTAATTAATGACCTGGTAAACTTTCCAGGTTCATTATGCTCTGTTTATTTCTGGATCTTCCCCATCAGACAATGCACTGATGGGTTTTCCTTTCTGTTTTTAATCAGCTCTATTTTCAACTCCTTGATGGCCCAGGCTCTCTGGAGCAGTAACAGATGGAAAAGCTTCAGGGAAATGCCCAGGACATTCTTTAAAGACATTTTGCAGTGAATTTGTCTAACGGCCCTGTTATTTTCAGCAATAGAAGCCTTTACAAGTCCTTTAGGATGATGTTTTATTTCCCCCTGTTTCCCTGGAGCCCAAGGAGGTCTAACAGGAGCCTCTCCCTGTGTTTTTGGGGGGCAGGTGCTTCATCATGGAGGACAGGGGGTACCTGGTGGCACATCCAACACTCATCGATCCCAAGGGACACGCGCCCGTGGAGCAGCAGCACATCACACACAAGGTCTGCCTCCTTCTCCCTTGCCTTATTCCTACAGTTTCTGATTTCAGAGCTGCTGTTTGTGTCTGATTCCAAAGGCATAAAATCCTGCTTTTCCCACTTAGGAGCCTCTGGTAGCAAATGATATTTTGAACCACCCAAACTTTGTGAAGAAAAACCTCTGCAACAGCTTCAGCGACAGAACCGTGCAGCGCTTCTATAAATTCAACACCAGCTTAGTGGTGAGTGTGTTTTCCTGCTTTATTTTGCTTTTCAATGTCCTTTGGTGGGGTTGGGTTTCTTTTGGTGGAAGCACAAGTCCCTGCCAGGATCAGCAGGCGAGGCTGGGAGCCAAACTTCCATGTGGATCAGCCTCTGTTGTCCCTCTCCGAACACAATCCCGGCGATCCGGGCTGCACCAGAGGAGTCCAGGGCCATTCAGGGATGATGGATGTGATCCCTGGCCAGCTGTGGGTGGTGTCTGCAGAGCCTCAGCCAGCATCATTGACATGAGGGCAGTTTGCTGTTGCTGGATGAGGATTTTCCAGCTGTATTTGGGATATTTTCCTTCGGATCTGACCTGACCTCTGGCTCCAACTCTGACCAGTGTCACATCCTCCTGTGAGGTCTCCCATAACTTACCTTTGGTGTCCAAATAAATCCATTTGCTGGTGCAATGTAGGTGAGAATTCCCAGGTTATCACTTGTGAGAGTCCAGTTTTTGGGATCCTGAACACTCTGTGCTCCCCATGGATCATGTGTGAGCTTCCTCTTGTGAGGAGTCTGAACCAGGGGCTGTCATCCCTCACGGAGCCACAGATCCACCCTGGCAGAGTCCCTCCAGAATTACTCAAAAGGTGGTGCACTCTGTGGGAGAAGCTGCTCTTGAAATCCTACTTTTCAGTTATTCCTGGGAGGAGAAGGTGGGAGATCATTTGAAAATATTTGAAAGTCACGTCAGAATACATTGTTTTATGTCAGGTCGGCTTAAAGATTTTCCCCACACGTGGAAGGCCAAGTGGGAAGTGTGTTATTGGGAAGGAAATTGTGTAGGATGGAGGAAAAAAAGGAGGAATCAGGAAGGAGCCTGCCCCAAGCACATCCCAGCTGGGCAGTGCTGTGGTGGCTTTTTTGAAGGCACAGGAAGTTTTCAGCTCGTGGTGGTGGTGGGTCCCCCTCAGAGCCTCTGCGAGGTCACCGATGGCTGGGGACAGTCAGAGAGTGATGGGAAGGAGTGAAACGTCACCTCTGCTGTCACATCTCCTCATTCCCACGAGCTAAGCCTGTTCTTTTCTATTGTCAGCAAAGTCTTTTCACCCAGCAGCATCTTGGAAGCAAAACTCACCAGGCTGATGAACAATTTACTTGTGAGGGCGACACTCCCATGAATTCGTTCTCTCACAGCTCCGTCGGCTCCCTTGGAAAGGGAAGAGTCTTCCCCTCCCTAAACCAACATTTTACACCACTGACACTTCGTTTTTTCCCAGGGTGACCTGACCAACCTGGTGCATGGCAGCCACTGCTCCAAGTACAGGCTGACGAGGATCCCGGGCACCAACGCTTTTGTGGGAATCGTCAACGAGACGTGTGACTCGCTGGCCTTCTGTGCCTGCAGCATGGTGGACAGGCTGTGCCTCAACTGCCACAGGTGGGCAGGGCTGGGAGCAGGCGGGGACACTCCTTCCCTCCTCCTTGAGTCAGGGTTTATAAAAACACAGTTCGTTTATAGGCTAAATCAGTGTCAAATCAGTGAAAACAAAACAGCTGCTCTGCCTGTGCTCTTTGGAAGAAGCGCAGGAACTTGGGGTATCTCTGTCAGACTGTCACAGAATTGAACCCAGGGGAGTTTGTTCCTGACATGTTTGGGTGAGAGATTCAGGCTGTGGATGATCCTCTTTCTTCTGGCATTTTAATTCCCATGATTTTATGTGGATTGAGGGGATCCAGGAGATTTTGCCTACACCGTCCTTCTGTTTATGGCCCTGCCAGGAAGGATCCTTACAACTAATCTGATGTTTTCCAGGGATTGCCTGCTTTTGGAATTCCAGGGGTGGGTAACAGAGAGTTTGTCATGACATCACCCTCAGTCCTGGTGCAGGACAGAGCAGTCCCTGTTCCTGGGGGAAGAAGAGTTCCTGGACAACCTTTTCCACGGAACTGCTCCTCCGGAGCTGCGCCACGGGGTTAAAACCAGTCTGATGGGTTTTCCTTGTGTTTTCTGTCCTGAAGGATGGAACAGAACGAGTGTGAGTGTCCCTGTGAGTGCCCACTGGAGGTGAACGAGTGCACTGGGAACCTGACCAATGCCGAGAGCAGGTGAGGCTGGATCTGCTCCCAGGAGCAGCCGGGACACTGCCGGAACAAATTCCTGGTTTGTCCCGCTGCCCTGCAGGTGACTGTCGATCCACCAGGCAGAACTTCTAACACAATGAAGCAGATGATGTGCAATAGCTAAAGAGGATTATTTAATTCGTTGTGCTTTGAGTGCTTTTGTACCACTGGGCTTTGCTTTTTTGCTCCAATGCAGGAATCCGAGCTGTGAGGTCCATCAGGAGCCCATGACTTTCACGGCCATCGATCCCGGCCTGCAGGATGCACTCCCACAGTGCATCAACACCCAGTGCAACCAGAGGACAGAGAGTGGGTAAGGTGGCCTTCCCCGCCCCTCAGCATGCACTCCTGTGGAAATAATCCAGTGGGAATAGCTCTCCCTTGCATGTTTTAAAGAAAAAAAAGTAGGAAACAAAAGTATGATGCCAGAATGAGCTTCTACTCCTGGCATTGCTTGAGAACTTGAGGGCTCATTTTTGCTGCTTATGAGCAGTCTCCAGGGACCTGACAGCATGCCCTGACCAGACTTCCCAAATCCTTTCTTTCATCTTCCAAAGGCTGCAGAGAAAGGGTGGAACCAGAGCCAGACTTCACCACACTGAGAAATGTCTTATTGGAGGAGTTAAAAGTAGGAGTCTCCCTTTGCTCAGGCTGTGATGCAGGAAGAGCCCAAAGCAGACAGCCTTGGAAGAAGCCTGCTGGAGATGCAGCTCCCCTGTGTAACTTCCCTTGTGGTCCTTGAGAAAATTTAAAAATTCCGTGGAGTTTTTCCTGGCTAAACCTCACACACATGAGGGTTTACAGACGATTTTGGCCTCCCTCTGTCTCGCGACTCTAAACCAGACCAAGCTTTGCAAACCAGAGGTGTTGAACTGGAAAGTAACTCCTGTGATTTTTCACCTTCAGGGATTGCTTTGGGGTGCTGGACTGCGAGTGGTGCATGGTGGACAGCGATGGGAAGACCCACCTGGACAAATCCTACTGTGCCCCTCAGAAGGAATGTTTTGGTGGCATCGTGGGAGCCAAGAGTCCCTACGTGGATGACTTGGGAGCCATAGGTAACTCAGCCTTCCTGAGCAGGTGCTGCCTGTGGCTGGCTGTGTCCACCCCGTGCACAGTCAGTGAGGTGCTTCACATCACAGTGACCTCCTGGCCTGCTGCTGCGTCAGCATCAAGAGTGCACCAGGCAGGGATTGGTGGTGAAGGTCACCTTTTGGAAAACCCTGACGTGTAGCTGAGTGTAGCTAAACACTCCTGTCTTTAAGATGCCCCCTCTCTGTGTTTCTTCTCCTCATCCAAGTGTGCCCAGTGAAGCCTGGAAAGCCTTGGATTGCTTCTCCGTGTTCCACAGTGTCGATGTAACCCTTTCTGCAGCGCAGTTACAGAGTCGTTTTCCCTCTGTTCTGTCCCTTTTTTTTTTAGGAGATGAAGTGATCACTCTGAACATGATCAAGAGTGCCCCCGTGGGCCCCGTGGCTGGGGGCATTATGGGCTGTATCATGGTGCTGGTGCTGGCCGTGTACGCCTACCGGCACCAGATCCACCGCCGGAGCCACCAGCACATGTCCCCTCTGGCTGCCCAGGGTGAGCTCCCGACTCAGGGCACACAAATAATGGGGTGGGGATTAAAAAACCAAACCGACAGCACAACCAAACCCAAAGGAAAAGCAATCACAAAGCTCTTTCCTGGGTTTTGTTCCAGTGTTTCACGGGTTTTGTTTCGGGGTTGGAGCTGCAGGGAAGCGGGGGCTGTGTCTTGCTGCCCTCTCCTGGGTGCAGCCAGACCTGCTGCTGCCCAGGGAACCTCCCCGAGCCCACACGGAGAGAAGGGAAGCTTTTCCAGAGCTCAGACACTAATCCCAGCTTCCTGCACCTCGGCCCAGCACAGCCATGGCACAAGAGAACAGCTTCGGGGAGTAACACACTTTGCACTCCCTTTGGGTTTGGGATGTGTCTTTTTTCCCTTGTGTTTCCTCCTTCTGGTCCATGTGATGTTCATGGAATGTCTGTGTGTAGAGAGGTGAAACCACTGAAGCCTGAGAGGCAAAACTGTGTTGGGAGGAGGGATACTGGTACAAAGATAAAGATACAGAGGTGAGAACACCTCCCTGGAGGTGTCCAAGGCCAGGCTGGACGGGGCTTGGAGCAACCTGGGATAGTGGAAGGTGTCCCTGCCCATGGCAGGGGTGGAATGGGATGAGCTGGCTCCTTTGCAACCCAGACCACTCTGGGAATTTTAAGTGTGATCAGAGCTAATGACCTCTCTATTTGATCACATCTCAGCTCTGTTTTAAATCAATCCCTTTTCTTCAGAACTTTAAAGCAAGTTCCTTTCAGGGGAGGTGGGATGTGGCATTTTCCTGGTATCCCCATCCGTGTTGGAAGGAGAGCACCCCCCAGCTCAGCCCATCTCTGCACAAAGTGCTTCCCCTCTGTTCCCAGGGTGACAGCTGGCAGTGGGATGATCCAAAAGCTGTTCTCTTACCAGTTGTGTTTTTCTGTTTGCAATGGTGTGTAGAAATGTCAGTGCGTATGTCCAACCTGGAAAATGATAGGGACGAGAGGGACGATGACAGCCATGAAGACAGAGGAATCAGTAAGTACCAAACCACTGTGCTGGGAAAAAAAAATGTTAAATTCAAGGAGCCATTTGTGTTTTAATACACGAAATTTGAAAATGTGTCAGGAGGCCCTGTGCTGATCAGCAACAGGAAATGTTTAAACTCAAACTGTAACATCCAGTGCACCTTCAGTCTCGTGCTGAAAAATGGTATTTTTCATTTTAAAAGATGAATCTCCATTAGGTGTGGAGGAGGTTTGCCCCTTACAACCCCCTGTCATGAGCACTTCCAGAAATAGCTCTGATCAGCTTAAAAAGTGCCGTTGTCACAGCACAGGGTGTGGAAAACTCTTCCCCTGGTTCAGCTTTGGAAAGCAGAAGCCAAATTTGGCAAGTACAGTCAACAAACATGGCAGTAAATGTTACTTGCATTGGTTTGGGATGCCTGCAGTTCTTTGCCATTCAATAAAAATGGCACTTTGCGTGATCCTGCTGTGCTGTCAGACGAGCTGGTGCACCTGAACTCCAGTGTCAGACCAGATCTTTGGCTCTGGGCCCTCACTAAAACAATACTCAAGATTTGAAGTTGTGTCAACACTCAAAGATGGAAAAATAAGCATATCTGAGCTTCATGGCTTGCATCTACTGCTTCTCCACGTCCTTTTTTGTTTCCTTTGGAGTCATCTTGTGGTGCTGCCACAGGTTCTGCAGCACGGGCACAGTCCCGGGTGAAGGAGCTTGGCCGGATCCTGAGCCGTTTAAACACCACCTCCTTACTCCTCCTCCGTCAGTCTCCTTTGGAGAAGGGTTTTTGGAGACGGATTAGCTGCAGGAAGCGGTGCTGTGTGCCCGTGAGGCCTGGTGTGAGGGGGCTGTGTGTGTTTGTGTCTCTGGCAGTCAGCAACACGCGCTTCATCGCGGCGGTGATCGAGCGGCACGCGCACAGCCCCGAGCGCCGGCGCCGCTACTGGGGCCGCTCCGGCACCGAGAGCGACCACGGTGAGTCCCTGCATCCCCGCCCCGGGACAGCTTCAGGGGTGGGGGGGACTCATTTCCCTTCAGGAGTCTGGCTCCTTGGAGATAAGGTGAAGAAAACTAGAGCCAGCCAAAAAACTTTGTCCTGTCTTGGTTCGCGGTTGGATGGTTCTGAGGGGGGACTTCGTTGGGGTCNCATGGTTCTGAGGGGGGACTGAGGGGGGACTTCGTTGGGGTCTTCAACATCCGCGTGAGGGGCAGCTCCAACCTCTGCTCCCTGTGAGCAGTGACAGGGCCCAGGGAACGGCTGGAGCTGTGCCAGGGAGGGTCAGGCTGGAGAGCAGGAAAAGGTTCTCCCCCCAGAGGGTGCTGGGCACTGAGCAGGCTCCCCAGGGAATGGGCACGGCCCCAAGGCTGCCAGAGCTCCAGGAGCCTTTGGACAACGCTCCCAGGGATGCACAGGGTGGGATTGTTGGGGGGCCTGTGCAGGGCCAGGAGCTGCACTGGATGATCCCTGGGGGTCCCTTCCAAGTGAGGATATTGTGTGATTCTGTGACACCCGTGGGCAGATGCTCCTGCCCGGAGAGGGAGCAGCCTCTGCTGGAGCAGCTGCCGTACACTGAGCTCCCAGCCCAGTTTCGGGGCTCCCAGTTCCACTGGGTGACCGGAATTCACAGTGACAGGAATGGGACCGTGGTTACCACACTCCTGCCATCACCAGCCCTCACAACGTACATGTTCTGTTGGGATAAGAGGCCTCTCCTGCTTCACGGGAGTGCAAATCCCTTGCAATGGAGTCAGGATCCCCATGGGCCGTCTGTCATAAAACTCCGGCAACGTGTGGTGGACACCTGCATTTCCTGGGGTAAAGCAAGTGTGGATTTACAGGGCAGGTGCCTCCTCAGCCTGTCTGTGGCACGGTCAGTCTGTGCTGTCACCGCAGGGGACACCCAGCACAGGGACGTGGAACTGTTGGGGCAAGTCCAGAGGAGGCCCCAAAGTCGATAAGGGGACGGGCTGAGAAAGCTGGGGCTGTCCAGCCTGAGCAGAAAAGGTTGTGTGGAGGCCTCACAGCACCTTCCAGTGTCTGGAAGGAAGAGACAGAGTAGGAAGCTGGAAAGGGACTTGGCATCAGGAACTGGAGTGACAGGACACAGGGAATGGCTTCACACTGAAAGAGAGTAGGATTAGATTAGGAAGGAATTGTTCCCTGTGAGGGTGGGGAGGCCCTGGCACAGGTTCCCCAGAGAAGCTGTGGCTGCCCCTGGATCCCTGGAAGTGTCCAAGGCCAGATTGGATGGGGCTTGGAGCAACCTGGGATAGTGAAAGGTGTCCCTGCCCATGGAACTGGATTATTTTTAAGGTCGCTTCCAACCCAAACCATTCTGGGATTTCAGGATCCTCCAGCACCTTTAGGCAAATACTGACCCACCATCAGGTTCAGGGAGTTGGGATGTGGCTCTCCTGCCCTGAGCCTGTCTCCTTAAATCTGGAAAGCTGCTGGAAGAGTTTAATGCTGTTGACTCATGAGGAGGTTTAATTTATTAGAAAATGAAGAGGAGGGTTAGATAAGGCAGTCTGCAAGCTGTCAGCTCTGTAAGGCTGGCTACCTTACACCAGACCTGTGTTAAGTCAGTAGTTGCACTGATGGAATTGGGACAGGATAGCCAAAGCCAAACCCTTGGAATGTGGATGAACAGATGTCTCCTAGACGATCTGGCTGTAGCAGGAATTACCCTGGATTTGGGGCCAGATTACCTGTGCTGAGGCAGATTTGCAGATTAATGCTCCCTTTGCTCCTTTTCTTGCAGTCCCAGCAAATCCTGCCCATCTTTTAGTCATCCTGTCAGGGTTAGCAGGGGAGCTGTCTACCTCCAGCTGGAATGTGCACCACTATTTTTAGTTTCTGTAATTCCATCTTCTTCAAAGGGCTGCCCAGGCTTCTTCCCCAATTCCTCGGTGCCAGCTCCAAGCCATGACTCAGAGCACGGGAAATGGGAGCCAGCTCTGGGTACTCAGCCTGTTATTTTTACCACCCTCCTTTTAGGTGTCTGCAGCTGAAATCCTGACCAAGATGCTCAGGAGCACCAGTGTTTCCTCAGCCTTTAGTCCCAGGTTTTTGAGGATTTCTTTTCCAATGAAAGCAGGAACTTTTTTCCTTTTCATTTGTGTTAGAAATGCTGAGGTGGGTTTGTTTGTACTGCAGAGCGGGAACAGCTGGTTTGGATAAATCCGTATCTCCCAGGAACTGAAGCACCTGCTTCAAAGGAAAGGGACAGAACGTCTCCAAGGGACCTGTTAGGAGAGCGATTCCTTCCTGGGAAAGCAAGGGCTGCTAGCTGGCTTTCCAGTGGCATCATTTCCTTAGGATAACCTAGGGAATGCCAGGTCCCACCACTCCTGATGTGGATTTTAACTTCCCAGACTCCAGTAGCAGATATTTTAGCCAAAAGAGAGCCTTGAGTTCATTGCTCCATGTGTGTGAGCTCAGCTGGAAGTGTCAGTACCCTTTGGATAATGGACCTGCCTGTGCAAGCCTTCCCAGGTGCATTCCATAGATTCTGTTAACTATGGAAAGCTCCCCAGCATTAAACACATGTGCTTGGTTTGTGCAAACAGGTGCAAAGTGCTCTCATCCTTTAAAAATAAAATACAGCACCATGATGGGAAGAGATTTTGTTGCTTCCAGATACAATAATTGGCAGTCCAGTCCTTCCCAGGAAAGATGTAAATGGTAGGAATGGAGGTACTGGGAGAGGATCCCATCTATTTATTGTCTGTTTAAAAATCCAGGTTAGATCTTAACAGATTGTTTTGGGGTGGTATTTTTTAAGTTTTGGGTTGGAAATCAGTGCCAGCAATTCTGTCCTAACAAACTGTTGGACTCATGGGTGTTGTTACTGTTTGGGGTGGCACAAACAACAGGTCCCCAAAGCTTTGATTCCATGAAGGATGCACAGCCAGCCCTGGGAATACTGGGTGGCAGGGAAAGGGATCCATTATGGACTTCCAGGAGAGGATGACTTGTGGGGTTTTGTTGTATTAATTAAGAAAATTGATTTATTCCTTCTCTAAGCACTCTGTGTGTGATTCCATGAGGGGTGTAGCAGCCAACCCTGGGAATGCTGAGTGACAGGGAAAGGGATCCATTATGGACTTGGAGGACGGGATGAGTTCGTTGGGTTTTGCTCTGTTAACAAAATTAATTTATTCCCTCTCTGAGCACTCCGTGTGTGACTCCATGAAGGCTGCACAGCCAGCCCTGGGATGGCAGGGAAGGGGATCCATTATAGACTTAGAGGAGAGGAGGGTTTCGTTGGGTTTTGTTCTGTTAAGAAAACAGTTTTCCCTCTCTGAGCACTCCATGTGTGACTCCGTGAGGGCTGCACAGCCAGCCCTGGGATGGCAGGGAAGGGGATCCATTACAGACTTAGAGGAGAGGAGGAGTTCGTTGGGTTTTGTTCTGTTAAGAAAACAATTTCATTCCCTCTCTGAGCACTCCGTGTGTGCCTCCATGAAGGCTGCACAGCCAACGCTGGCATGGCAGGGAAGGGGATCCATTATAGACGTTAGAGGAGAGGAGGAGTTCGTTGGGTTTTGTTCTGTTAAGAAAACAGTTTCATTCCTTCTCTGAGCACTCCGTGTGTGCCTCCATGAAGGCTGCACAGCCAACGCTGGCATGGCAGGGAAGGGGATCCAGTATCGTCTTTAGAGGACTGGAGGAGTTCGTTGGGTTTTGTTCTGTTAAGAAAACAATTTCATTCCCTCTCTGCGCACTCCGTGTGTGACTCCATGAAGGCTGCACAGCCAACGCTGGCAGTTCTGAGCACTGAGCCTCCCAGATCCTCAATCCTGCTGTGTGTTCCCTAGGCTACAGCACGATGAGCCCTCAGGAGGACAGCGAGAACCCTCCGTGCACCAACGAGCCGCTGTCGGCCGGCGTGGACGTGGGGCCCCACGAGGAGGAGCTGGAGCTGGACACCCCACCGCAGACAGCTGCTCTGCTGAGCCACAAGTTCCAGCACTACCGACTGCACCAGCCCAGCCTGCAGCACAGCCACCACCTGCAGGCCGCCGTCACCGTGCACACCGTGGATGCCGAGTGCTGATGACACCACGGGGCCGCTCCGGGGCCTTGCTGCTCCCCGGGACAACCTCGCTGACTGCCCCACCCCAGACTGAGGCAGCTGAGCTTTACGTTGTGACCAGCGGGAGGTTGGCTCCCGAGTGGGGAGGTGCTCGGTGAATGATGTGCCAAAAGGTTCGGGCAAGTGGAGCAGGAGGCACCGTTAGACCTCCAGGAATGGGGTGGGAGTTTATCCAGCAGCTGGAGCTTTGGAGCTCTGCTGCGCTGAGCCAACGGGAGCGAGAGAGGTGAAAGAGCCAGAGATGATTTGGTTTCCTTAACTGGAAGAGCAGGAATCTGTGCAGCTGGAGACTCCAGAAGTGCCGGGCAGAGTGGGGGAAGGCTGCTGGCTTCTCTGCAGGTGGGAAGTTCCCTGCTCCGACCTTGCTGGACGGGACCTGGGACAATGCATCTCAAGATTTTTAAGTAAAGGATTATTTTTCTACTATTTATTGAACTTGAAACTTTTGGGGGGAGGGAGGGGAGAAAACACATTAGCAATTCTCAACGAGCACCACGTGCATCCTGTGCTGGGGGAGTGCTTCTTCCCAGGAAAACATCTGTTTCTTAGGAGCTGATCTTCATCCAGTGCCCCACTCTGCAAAGGGAAAATGAAGAAGCCCTCTCTGCCTCGGTGTTTACATTAGGAATGCTTTCTTTTCCACAACTGTTCCCTGTAAATATTCCAACCTGATTTCTATGACAGTATTGTCTTCCGATTTGCAGAGGAGAAATCCTGCACTCCGTTCCTAAACTCCTGAGAATTCTGCCCAGAAACCTCCTCCATCTTGATCTCTTCAATCATCCTTAGAGGATTCCTGTGTGGAAGTAATAAAGAATTTTCTTTAGCATTAGTTCCCAGATAATCCCAGATGGAATCTGTGCCATTCTTCTGTTTCCTTAGGACGCTGGCAAGACCAGAAGTAGGGATAAAACCAGTGTTTTGTAAAACTTGGGTTACTGTGGAAGAAATCTTGAAACCATCATGAGAAGCTGCTGCTGTTTGTCTGGAATTTTAACATTGCTTGGTAATTCAGAGATTAATCAATGTCCACAACGCGGGGCATCGTAATTATGAATTAGTTTGAAATCACAGTGTTGTATTTTAGGTTCACATTTTGTGATTACGATGATATCAAACCATTCTTGCACTGTGCATATGATAAACATCCATTTATATGTAGGTTTTTTTAAAAAAAAATCACTTGTTTTAATTAATATGGTACTTAATACTGTATTATGTAAAAAAATTGGTTCTTAAACAGTACAGTAAAATAACTATATGTGTGATACCAGGATACCCCTTTATACTATGTATAAAATTAAAATCTCTAGTGAAATAAACTGTATATAAGTCTAGATCTGTGGATAAGTGGCTACACTGAAATGATTCTGTCTCAGTTCCTTTTCTGGCTGAACAGGACTGAAAATTCACTCACTTTTATCAACACCCTTGAGAGATCTAAAACATAAATGACAGTACTGATGTAAATTTTAAAGCCTTTTTTTAGCTTTTTTGGGCATTATTTGGGCAATGAACATTCCTGGAAGTGGTCAGCCACTGCATAGACTCACCAAAGCCAATCATTTAAGGGTTTTATGTCTTATCCTCTCCTAAAAACTCAGTAACTCTGGATTTGCTGTTCTGTCGTGTTTGTGGAGGATTAGGTGGAGGCTTTTTGCTGAGCAGGCTCTGCAGAAATCTCCTGAGCCTCTGCTTTGTGCTCTCGGAGCTCTGCATCTGATGCCCCGTGGATCAGCCTTGCTGGGATTTATTTCCAATTTTAAATTGGTTGGATATTTTTTAATTGGTTGGATATTGTGGGACAAATTTTTGATCAAAATCTCTCAAATATTATTAATAAGCACATACATTGGAAAATATCATATTAATTACTTTAACTACAATACTATTTCAGGAGAGAGGTTTTTTGGTCATTCTTCACATTCCATGCCAGCAGAAGGTGCTTGCAGGGTTCTGCCAGGAATTCAGCAGGTTGCAAAACCTCTTGGAAAAACTCTTGGAAGTCCTGACAATCAAACCCCCCTTGCTTTTGCCTTACAGTGTTTTCTAGAGCTTCTCCTCACTGCTGCTTCATCACTTTTCTTCTGGGACATTCAAACTGTTCTGGATTTGAGGGTTCTGCTTAACCTGAAGTGATGAGAGGAGCCCAAGCTCCTGCTGGTGACAAGTAATTACAGGGAAAACTCCAATTCCAGGGTGTGCCAAATCCCAGCTTCCAACGCCGACACTGACCTTGTCCCAGCAGGAATAAATGGAATGCTGGGAAGGATACTATTGTGCATTTAATCCAAACCTGATAATGGATGTGATTGGGTTTATAAGGAGCTGCGTGACAGCTCTTCATTTTTATTGCCTGTGCTGCTGCCACGGCCTTCCCTCCCCATCATTATTTTATTGTGTTGACTGAGGAGCAAGATCATAAAATGAGCAATTAGACCCTGGCTGCTCCTTCCCTATAACTGATAAGACTTCATGGCCATTTTCCACTTCTTTCATTTTTCCAACATAAGTTGTATGAATTTCCTGTAGGTTTTCTTTCATTCTCCCAGAAAAAAAAAAAAAGGTTCTTTTGAAATGAAAATGAGCATTGCCTTTGGTTTGCGTTCATTAATGTTAAATTGACTCAATGCTTTGAGTATCTGAGATCTGCCAAGTGCATGGATTTTTCCTATATCCAAGTAACCCATGGAAAAGCTGTTTGTATGGGCAGAATATATCGATTGAATATGGATTGAGATGATCTTTAAATGTGTTTATGCTATTCCCTGGCTAAGAAAAAGTGGGATGTGGAAAGACAAGCCTGGGACAATTTGCCCATGAACGTTTTACAAGGTCACTCAAGCCATGAAATTTTATCTTGGCAAGGGAAGAGAGGATGGCTGAGAATTCAGGAGACGTTTGCACGCAGCAGGACTTCTGACTATAAGTGGTCAAAAGGAGATCTCTCAAAGGCTTTATTCTGTCAAGTGACCCAGAAATGGGCAAGAGGAGAGAAAGTGGATTTGTCAGAAGAGTAAGCTGGCAGCAAATATGGAACAGGGGAAAAAAAATAGGATGCAAAAGGCCTGGATCCAGTGAAGAGAGTGCAGGTAATCCAAAAGGCTGTTTGCAAGTACCAAGATTAATGTGCAGCGTTCCCAGCTCTTGGCTGCCCATTTCATTTGTTTTTAAAAGAGATTCCCAGCTCTGGCTGGGATTTTCAAAGGAGCCTGCACTGGGCTGTCAGTGATGTTTGGAATATTAATTCCTGCAGGAGTTAGCTCCGTAACCGTTGGATTGTTTTGCTGACAAACCCCCCTTTGCCAGGGGGCCTAACTGGGAAAAAGGACCACAAGTGCCATGGAATATTTCATATTCCTGACTTGCAGCCCTTGGGTATGATGAGAGGTGATTTTTTTCCCTGCTTTGTGCTCTGAAGGGAGCAGGGAAGGACCTTGGCCCAGAAGGGCTGGTGTTCCTGAAGCCAAGGCTGCAGTGGAATTTGGCCACTGCAGGCCAAGAGTGAAGTTCTCCAAGCCCTGCCTCGTTAGTGAGGTGCCAAACACCACTGGGGCGAGTGCCAGCCCTTGCACAGGAGCTCTGCTGGTTCCACCTCGGGAGGAGATCCCATGGGATCCTCCATATCCCTTCGGAACAGCAATGGCGTGAGCAGAGGAGCAGGAATTCAATGGCAGAGGCAGGACGTGTCTTGGATCTGGAGGTTTCCCCTTCAGCTCAGAGTGGCCTCATCTAAATATTGTGGAAAAAATGATCCCTGGGCTGGTTTCCCTGGTGGGAGCAGTGGATGGGGCTGCTCTGGGAAGGAGCAATCCTGGTCTGTTGTCCATTTTTGTGGCTGCCACTGGCAAACCCAGCAGTTCCCTGGAGCGCTGCTGGAGCCACTGCTCTCCTGTGGGATTGCCTGTCCTGGGACAGGAGTGAGAGCAGGGAAGGGGATCTGTTGGCCAAAAAGCACAGTGCAGAAGGAACCCTTCTATCCCACCTTCACCTGGCACCGGAACAACTCCATGGATAAAGGAACAACCTCAGTTCCAAACCTGTCAAGTCAGCACTTCTCACAGGAAAAAGTGTGCAGGAAGAGGCATTGGCTGCCGAGGCCCTGACAGAAGTGGGGGGCTCTCCTCCGAACCCACCTGGACAGTCAGGCTGCCCAGGATTTCCAGTTTGGCTAATGCTGAGAGGTTTTTCTAATTTTAAAACTCTTCCACTGCACTCAGAGGTGATGAAATTGGGCAGACGCCTCGAGATGGGCTGGCACCAAGAACAGGAAACTGGGATTGCAGTCAAATAGTCTAATATCCTTCTTTTCAGTTTTCCAACGTTCTGACACTTCAATTAAGTTGCTCCCAATATCCATTCTCTTAGCATAATGTATGCAAATCACATGCAATTAAAGGTTGAGTAATTAACATCTAATTGCTGCAAAATAAGTATAACCTCCTCAAGAAGTTTTATTTCCATTTATTATTATTTCCATTGCAGCTGGACCAAGGAAATCTCCATGAACAAGGCAGAATGTGTTGCTGCCATAGCCTCAGCCAGGGAACCTGGAAAACAGGAAGGGGATGGATTTTTTTCCACTCGCCATGAACACGGAGAAGTCAGAGCTGGCAGGTTGGGTGACAGTTCCTTGGGAAACCTTTTTATAATTGAATGGCAGAACATTTGAAAGCCTCATAAATTTTTTGGGAAAGTTTTGCTTGTGTTACCTCCTTTTCCATATTTAACAAGTTTTGCCATGCTGAACGAGTTCCAGCGTTTTTAAGGACAAAATATTGTGGGGGTGTTTGAAATTCCAGCCTCTGCTGGCAGGGATAAATCATGGATTGGTTTAACTTATCCAAACAAATTGCTGGTCTGATGCCTGCTCACTCCCAGGACATCCCAGCTCCTCAGTTAATCCCATCAAATTTTCTCCAAGTTTATAATTAGCCAGATCCAAGGAGCTGTAAGTGAGGCAGTAATGGAGATGTATTGATTTACCCTATGGAATGCTTTCACTCAATATGATGATTTCCCTATTTTTGGATGGGAAATGATTTTATAATTCCCTGTGAACTCTCCCTATCAGTTTCCAGTTCCTAGAAAATGGATCCTTTGAGGGAATCTGGGACAGAATGATTTGAAATTCCCACTTGCAGCACATTCATGGACTAGCCAATAAAAATACTCCAGGTAGAAATGTGGGGCTGTACCTGCTTTTTGCCAGAAATCCAAGGAACATTGGGATGGTTTTTAATCCTAAAATTGCCCAAATGCACTTTGTGCCAATAAGTAATGACTGAAGCTGAAGTGGAATGAGGAAAAATAAAGCCCATGTGGGAAGAATGGTGATTTAAGGGTGATTTAAGGCAGGGAGAGCACAGATTTAGGAGGAAGTATTGCAGAGGTTCCCCTGTGAATATCTGGGCCATTTATTGAGCAGAGCTGTGTTTGGATTTGTTTGATCTGATTTTCCTTTGTTCTCAGTTATTATTCAAGAACTTGGCTTTGCTTTGTGGTGTTTATTTTAATATTTACTCCCTTTTTTTTGCTGTCTTTAAACACAACCACACAGCTCTGCTAATGATGCATTAAGCAACAAAGGTTTTAAATTCTCCTGTAAAGACCACAAGTCCCAAAATAGCTCATTACAGCACAGTCCAGTAATGATTTCCTTGGAATAATTACTCACTTTGTAAGTTATAGCTCTTAACTCTTCCACCCTTTTAGTATTTATTTGCAGGCCACTGAGTTAAAGAGTGGAAGCAAGGAGGAGCTGCTAGCCAGGCTGTTCCTGAGATAATCCATCATTCCTAACGCTCAGGAGCAGTGTTCCAGCAAATTCACAGCCAGCAGGTTCCACTTCAAAAGAAAACATTTGGCTGTGGGCAAAGTGCTTTTGTGCCTGGATGGAAGAATGGGAGTAAAGAAACATCCCTTGTTTGGGCATGTCATGGAATGGTGCACTGAGAATGCCAAAGTATTGGAATTTGTAGGGAAAAAAGGGAGAAAGGAACTGCTTTTGGCACCTCTGGTGTATTTTGGATGCAGTAGATATTTGTGAGATGATTGAGCATCTGCATGATCATCACCAAATTATTGGTGTTGAAAAGTCAGTGTGCATCTTTTGGATTCAGAATTGCTTTGTCTTCGTGAAACAAAAGGAGCAGCTGGAGCAGGAAACAGTGGGAAGAGCAGAGACCAAAGAGAATGGTGTTGTTCAGGTGTTGCTGACATGAAGGGGTGATCGTAATCCGTGATTTTTATGGAATGTGCAGCAGCTGATGGGTTCCACATCCCCACTGCAGGACACACTTGGTTGGTTCATTTCTCTCTCATATAAGCAACCTCTTACCTAAAGAGCTCACAGATACATTCCCAGGATCTCAGATACCTGGGAATATCAGGTAGGCCTTGGATCCAGCAGATGTTCTCAGTCTTGGCTTTTATTTTATCTGCACAGATCTGAGCTTGTTTGTACTTTTGAGTGTAGAATCCCAGAATCCCAGACCGGTTTGGGTTGGGAAGGACCTTGATGCTCATTTCCTTCCACCAGCCCAACCTGGAAAATGATTCCTGACTGCATCATTAATTCCAAAAGAATATTTGTGGCACAATTCTAACACAGACATTCCATAAAAATTAAATATATATGTGACTGGTATGACTTCCAAGCTGCAGAAGCACAGGGAAATTAAATTTTAGTTTAGAAAAGCTACAAAGGCAACTGCTGTGGATGGGCACATTACTCTTAATTAGCAAGGAAATTAGTGAATTAAATTAAATGACTACAAGGTGGTTTATCTGTGCAACAGCATCAGGTCAGTAGTGAAACTGAAGTTACACTTGGAGAGCACTGAACTGTTGTATTTTTTTTTTTAATAATGCTTTTTGCTTTTGCAGCAATATTGAAACAATGAAAGTATGGGAAACCTGGAGAGTCTTTAGATCAAAGCTTAAACGTGGAGGGGTTTGTTTGGAAAGCACCAGCAAAGGAGGAAGAGTAGAGCCATACAAATATCTGCACGGAGAAGGATGGTCTGTAATCAACAGGGGGAATTCTTTAAGGAAATACCTGCATGCCTTGGCTCTCTGTTCTCTTTCTCCTGGGAACAGCTCTTTTTTTGGGAGACTGGCATCACCTGCACTTCCCCCTGAGTTCCACCATCCCAGCAACTTCCTGAAGGTGTTTCCCACTCCTGCAGGTGTGGGAGAGCTTCCCTAGCCCGGGTCACTTCCCACAGCAAGGACTCCTCAACCTTCTACCCTTCTCTGTGAGAAAGGAGTTTGGCTTTATCAGCCCCTAATTTGGATTGTTCTTTTATTGGAAATTACAGTTCAATTCTCCAGGAACCTCCAGGGATGAGAGTTGGGTTCAAGAGGGAATATTTCCTCGGGTCAGGCTGGCATCAGTACCTGATTTTGGTTGCCAAGAGGTGGTGGTGGCCCAGCTCCATGTCCATCTCCACAGGTCCCCTCCCTGCACAATGGGAATATCCTTCATCTTTCTTCCCAAAGAATTCCATACCTGCCTTTTAGTGCAGGCCATTCCTTGGGCCTGTGGAATGTCACCCACCTGTAAACGGAATAAAACATGAACAACGTGGGGGGAAAGATGAACACTTTGACCTACAAAATACAATCTTTTCAATATCTATCTCTAAGCAAGAAAAAACTTGTATTTCTCTGGACATATTCCTATTTTCTAGAGTTTCTCTGGAACTATTTGCTGCGGGAATTTTATTTATGCCATTAATATCAAACTATTAATTTCTGAACTACTTCTTTTATAAATGCACTTTAAATTTGAATGACTTGCATTCAGGGCCACCTGCAGCCCATCAAAAAAGACCCAAAAAAAGCAGTTTTTCAGGAGGTAATTGCTGTAGGTAGGATTAATGATCAGTGGTTACAGGTGAAGCAGTGTCCACCTTCAAACTGGAAAAATTAATGGTAAAATTAATGACTCTGCTTTAATTCCTTCATTAGCATCACTAAATTTTATGATGTTTGAGGAGATCTGTAATTTCTACTGTAATAGCTTAATCTGATGATTATTTTTGAGGAGATATTACATGTTTCAGTATTTCTAGAAGATAATTCCTTTTTCATGATCCCAGAATAATTTTATTAATTAAAAATAATGCAAATGCTGAAAAAGGAGGAACGTTATGTGTTTTTAAAAAATGAGGGAGAAGGAAACCCTTGAGCAGAAGTTTATCAGCTGACAATTTTTAAAATAATAAACCAAAAAGTACTTTAATTATTGTAGCTTTAAAATTAATTTTAGAAGTGATGAAGGTCCAAGATACTTTGTACTCTTAACTTGCTTTGGTTTGGGCTGCAGCAATTTCTAAAATCATTTCTTTGGTGGACCTTTTTAATCTGTAACTGATAATCTTGTCTTTAAAATGGCACCTTAAACTTAGTCAAGAATTATCCTTCAGAATTAGATTTTCTTGATAAGAACTCAGTCACATACACCCAGTTTGACTCCAAGTGTTCTTCCAATTTCCTTTTTAAGAGTGTTATGTTTCAGGTCTGGATTCTCTTTTGCCTGTTCCTTGTGGTTGGCCTCGTGTCTAAAAATGGCTGCAAATATTTAAATTATTCTTCACTCATTTATAGCACTGATGACAACGCTAAGAGCTAAATTTACTGTGTTTAAATGACATTGTGAATAACTATGCTAAAGGAGAACAACCTTATCTTATTTTTTAGAGTGCTGACTAAGACTGAAATGATTTTATGGAAGGGGAAATTTATTTTATATTGATCCCAGAAATATTGTCCTTGTGGTGTTGGGCTCCTTTTCATTGCAGGTCACAGCCCTGTGCTTGCCCATGTCACCACTGAGCACCCAGGTGCTGCTTTACCCATTTTCATAGGTTTTAATTAGTTTGCTACATTTCTAATTAAGACAAAAATTAGGACAAGATCATCCTGGGCCGCTGTGCCTGCTGACCTCCAGTGGAGCTCTTGGGTTCACTGGGGATTATAGGTTGGATTGAGGGTCTCAGAGAGCTTTTCCAGCCTGATTGATCCTGTGGGATCTGCTTTATTTTGTTGTCATTCTGTATTTCAGTCTCTCGGGGTGGATCTGTATCCAAGTAAGGTGTGGATGATGCGGATTTGGGGAACGATTCCTGCTGGGAAAGGTGAGGGAGAGGGACGGTGCCCTGGCCTTGGCTTCCATCAGGATGGCTCTTGGGGCGATTCCCCTCACAACAGAGCCCCAACTCTCCTCCAGAGCGCTCAAGTCCATCCCGAAAATCCCCCTGGAGATACGTGAGGATGAAATGTGGAGAAGGACCTGGGGGTTCTGGGGACACCGAGCTGTCCCTGAGCCAGCAGTGTCCATTGGGATCCTGGGGGCCCTCAGGAAGAGCATTCCCAGCAGGTCAGGCAGTGACCCCTCTGCAGGGCCGTGCCCGGCTCTGGATCCTCAGCACAGCAGGGACAGGGAGCTCCTGGAGCGGGGCCGGCGGAGGCTGTGAGGATGAGGAAGGGCCTGGAGCCTCTCCCTGCCCGGGAAAGGCTGAGGGAGCCGGGGCTGTGCAGCCCCCAGAGCAGCCCCCGCTGAGAGGGGCCCTCACCCCTGGGTGTCCCTGTGTGCAGGGAGGGGCACAGCAGGGCCCAGCTCTGCTCCGGGGGCCTGGAATGGCACCGGAGGAACGGGCAGGAGNGGCACCGGAGGGCAGGAGCTGATCCCAGGAAGTTCCCCCTGGACCGGAGGCAGAACTTTCCTGTGCGGGTGACAGATTGTCCAGAGAGGGTGTGAACTCTCCTCACTGGGTACATCCCAGACCCGTCTGGACACAATCCTGAGCCCTGTGCTCTGGAATGACCCTGCTGGAGCCGGGAGGCTGGACCAGACGCCCCACTGCGGTCTCTTCCAACCTGACCCGCTCTGTGAAAATCCCGCGGCGTTCCCGTTTATCGCCGCACATCCCATCCCCTGGAGCTCCGCTACGGGCAGCGCCGAGCCCGCCCCGAGCCTGCTCTGCTGCCTCGCGTCCCTCCGTCCGCCCGGGGCTCCGCGGGCCGGGCCGGGCCGGGGTCGGGCGGCCGTGAGGGGCTGGGCCCGGGGGCTCCCTCAGGCTCCCCGGG
>WBMZ01000081.1:0-32891 GCA_013400975.1 Atrichornis clamosus
TTTCCAGCCTTAAGGGTTCTGTGTCCTGTTGGGTTTGCTGTCCTCTGGTCCCCCTGCTGAGACTCCCAGCTTGACTCGGGGTAGGGACAGCCCCTCAGGACTAAAAACTTCTACTTGTGCTGCAGAGCAACAGGACATGGACCTGGACATCGAGTTTGACGTTCACCTGGGGATCGCCCACACGCGCTGGGCCACGCACGGGGAGCCCAACCCCATCAACAGCCACCCCCAGCGCTCCGACAAGAACAATGGTCAGTGCCTGCTCCAGGGTCCTGAGCTCCTCAGCAGGTCCTGGGGCCTCTGGGAGAGCTCCCTGCCACCTCTGTGTCCTGGGAGGGGCGGCTGGGCACAGGCAGTGGTCTGCTCAGTGGTGCTGAGCCCTGACACGGTGAAGCTGCAGGGGTTGGACTGGGTTTCTGGCCACTGTTCCAGCAGTGAGGGATCCCAGGAAGGGTTGGGGTGGGTGCCCAGGGCTTGGCTGGGTGCGTGGGCGCAGAGCAAGGAGGAAAAGACAGAAGGAAATGGGATTAGTGAGAATTTTTGTGGCTGTTCTTTGGAATGGAGTTTAGTAAATGCTTTTCCCCAATCCCTGCTGTGAGGAAGGGGGTTGGTGTGCCTGGGGCTGGCACAGCTTGGGGCTGGTTCCTATTGGGTGCCTGAGGGACAGCAGTGCTCAGCTGGAGTTCATTGCTTCCCATGTGGTGGAAGCTGCCAGGTGCTCAGGTGCCTCCAGAAACTCTGCAGGGTCTCAGTAGCCCTGGTCCCACCTGGGTCACTGTTGTCCTCTGCCATTCCCAGCCGTGCCAACGGGGCAGAGCAGGGAATCGTGCCAGGAGGTGAAATCTGATTTATTCTGCCAAGGGCCTGTCCCACAGTGATGTCTGTGGGCTGTGCTGCCAGGCTGGGGCTGGCAGGGGGCTGAGCAGGGCCTTTCCTCTGTCCCCAGAGTTCATTGTCATCCACAACGGCATCATCACCAACTACAAGGACCTGCGGAAGTTCCTGGTGAGTGACCCCTGGCTGTGTGACTCTGCCTCCCTCCCCTTCCCACCCCCCTTGGCTCTCACACCTCCCAGCTCTCACTCTCACATTTACACTCCCCGCTCCTCCCATTCCTTCACTCACGTTACTCCCTCACTCCCCACTCATACTCAGTCGTTCCCCACTCACGTTCACTCTCACTTCCATTCATGTTCCCCCACTCACATTTTTGCACTGCCACCCTCTCTCCCACCCACGCTTGCACTCCTTCAGGTACATTCTCAGACTCTCCTGCTCTGTGAGTATCTTCTCACACATCCCCCCTTCCCTCCCTACCTCAGTCCCACTCCCCCTCCCACTCACATTTCTCCCCACTCCCCCTCCCCACGTTCCCCCACTCACATTCTCACATCCACACTCACTGCCCTGCTCACATCCCCCTCCACCCCCTCTCACACTCTCCTCCATTCACACTCCCCCACTCCTATTCTCCCACTGAGGCTTTCCCACCTGCACTTTCCCACTCAGATTCCCTCCCTGTGTCCCTCCCACCCTGACTCTCCCACTCACACTCCCTATTCACACTCTCCCAAGTTATTCCACCCACTCCCTCTCCATTCCCACTCCGTTATCCATTCACACTCTCCCACTCATATTCTCACACTCACTCCTTAACTCTCACTCCCTTCCACTCCCCTCATGTTCCCACTCACTGCCCTGTCCCACTCTCCTCATATTCTTGCAATTTGAAAGGCAGGAGAGAGGGATGAAAGGAAAGTGTGAGGAGAGGAGAGAAAGAAGGAAACGCAGGAAAGTAAATGGAAGAGGAAAAAGCAGAGTGAAGAAAAGAGAACAACTGCAGTATGAAAAGATGAAAGGCAGGAAAGAAAAGGAAGAGCAGGAAAAAGGAAAGGCAAGAGGAAGGAAAAGGAAAGATGAGGGAGGAAGGCAGGCAGGAGCAAAGAAGGTGTGAGAAAAAGAGGGATGGAAAAGTTAAAGAGAAGGTAAAAAAGGGGCGAATAAAAATGAAAAAAGGACAGGTGGGAAGGAAGAAAAAGGCAGGGAAGGAAGGGAAGGCAGAGGGCAGGTCACCCACACGTGCTGTCCCTGCAGGAGAGCAAGGGCTATGACTTCGAGTCGGAGACGGACACGGAGAGCATCGCCAAGCTGGTGAAGTACATGTACGACAACCGGGACAGCGACGACATCAGCTTCACCACGCTGGTGGAGAGGGTCATCCAGCAGCTGGTAATGCTGGGGGCTGGGAGGGGCCAGCTGGGGGAGGGACACACCGGGACCGGCACACACCCACCCCCAGAAGTAACCCCTGCACTCCAGCACTGCCCGGGCGCTCGGCACCAGCCCGTGCCACTGCTGTGGGGTGCTGTGGGGCACGAGCTGAGGTGTGTTCTCATCTGTCCTGCCTCTGGCAGCTCATCTCAGGTGTACATTCGGTTTTCTTGAACATCAGTCAGTATTCATCTGGGCAATGTCGAAATTTTGGGGCACGGCAGCACCTCGAGGCTGCCACTACCTGGTTGGGGTGGGGAGGGAGCCGGCCTGGGAGAGGGGGAAAGTCCGTGCTGCTTCCAGTCCTTCCTGAAAGCTCCATCTGGGAGAGCTGCTGACCCCTTGTGGGAACTGCACCGCAGAGCCTCTGCTTCCACGTGTCAGTCTGTGCCCAGTTCTGTGCAGGAGCAGGAGCCATCACAGTCCACCTCTCACCCCAGAGCCCCTGGTTCAGCAGAGCTTTTCAGGGATTCACCTGGCAGGAGCTGTCAACAACAGGCCAAGAACTCGTGTTGCTGGCAGGTGGTGGCACCTCACCTGAGCAAACACCCCAAAGTTTTGGTGCTTCTTTGCCTTCTTAGGTCCCCTCACTGCACCCTGAGCTAAAGCAGGAGCCACTTGGGTAACCAAGGGTGTCTGAGTGTCTCTCTGGGGGTACAGGAGACTGATTCAGTGCTTGAGGATGCACTGCCAGGCCCGGGGGAGAGACGTCCTTCCAGGATGGGGGGGCTGGAGCTACAGGTGGTTCTGAAGACATCTGTGACACCACCTCTCTGGTGTCTCCTCCTTGTTCACAGAAACACAGGAGCAGTGTCTGTGCTGGGAATACTGAAATGGTGCCCAGGCCTCAGATGAAGGGATAACCAGTTTGTGTTTCTCTTGTTCCAGGAAGGTGCTTTTGCCCTTGTGTTCAAGAGTGTTCATTATCCTGGGCAAGCGGTCGGAACCAGGTAAGTTGTGGGAAAGAATATTCTTGTTGCACCTTCTATGTCACCTTTTTTTTGTACCCCCAAGTTAGAAGACAGAGTGGAGATCATTCTATATATGCTGGGGTGAGGGTGGTTGTTGTTTTTCAATTCCTTTCTCTTGTTTTCCATCTATCATAACAAAAAGTTCCCAAAAATACTTTGAAAATTCCTTATTGACCAGTTGTACCACACTTGGTCTGGAACAGCTTGCTTTTGGTATCCTCTGGCTGGGATTTGAAAGGAGATGGTTTTATCTTTTCCTTTGTGCTTGCCATGGTGGCAGCACTTGGACAAGTCCTGCATTTGACCTGGGATTTGTGCCAGCCTCGTGATCAGGTTTTCTACCCCACTTTTAAACGCCAGCATCAGCTGGGTTGGTTTCACCACACGTGTGGCTGCACAGGTGCTGAATTTCGGTGCCAGTCCCTGTTTGTAGGTACCCACAGTGAGGAGCAGTCCCTGGTTCAGGTGTGCAGTGACTCTTGCGGAGTTCTGTGTAACCTTGGTGCGGGTTCCTCACACCCCTGTGTTGTTCTTCCCGCGGTTCTTTCCCTGTGTTCGCAGCAGCAGCAGCTCCTCTGGGAGGGTCTGGCTGTGCCTGGGTGCAGCTGAGCTGTGCTGGGGAGCAGAGCCCCCTCAGGGGGGTGTCCCCAGGGTGCTGAGTGCTGTCCCTGTGTCCCTGCAGGAGAGGCAGCCCCCTGCTCATCGGCGTGCGCAGCGAGCACAAGCTCTCCACCGACCACATCCCCATCCTGTACCGCACAGGTGAGTGGGGAGCGGCTCCCTCACACACCAGGGCACAGGGCCACACACCCCTGGGTGCTCTGAAATGCAGATTGCGTCTGTAAAGTGTGAATTCAACCATTATTGGAAAGAGAGATTTTTTAAGCAAGTTTTTAACCACATGCTCCACCCACCATGTAACTCAAGTTGGCTTCTAGTGTTATAATGAAAGCTTTAATGCCCAGTTGTTGCAAGGCAAATACACCTTAATGTAGTAGAATAGAGTAAAATATCATCATGGAATGGTTTGGACGGGACCTTAAAGCCCATCTTGTTCCAACCCCTCTGCAGTGGGCAGGGACTCCTTCCTCTATCCCAGATTGCTCCAAGCCCTGTCCAACCTGGCCTTGGACACTGCCAGGGATGTTGGAATAGCTCAGTATAATAAACTAAACAGTACAGTTAAAGCCAGGTCTGTGTTCTGTGTGTGGCATGTTGGCATTTGTGAGCCTGGCTGTTTTCAAGAACAAAAATGACAGAGCTCTGCAGGCTGGAGGCTTGGCACTATCACAGACCTTGCCCCTGCCACCCCACATCATTCTTAAGGAGTGTTACCCTTTGTGTGACAATCTCTATTTATGTTGTCTGTCCATCTCTCTCACATGTGTTTTACCACTGCAGTTGCACCCTTAATAATGAAAAGTGACAAAGAATTACTCAGTAATTTGGAGGGGCCTGAACCTGTTCAGTCTCTGGGCCCTGGGCTTGTGTTCTGAGCAGTGCAGGGATCCAAAGGAATTGCTGTCCTGGGTCTTGCTGCTTCCTAACAGTGTAGCTGATGATCCCCTGCTGCAAGTCCCAGAAGCTTTGCCTTTTGATTCTGTTGGATAATTAGCAGTAATCCTTAGTGTAAATGTGTAACACTATGTTTTTTTACTGATTATCTGAAGTTTGTTTTGTTTTTTTTTTCCCAACTGCACTTTCAGCTGTACAGTCTATGGATCATTCTTTTGATGGAATATCCATTAAAATGGAGGAAGGTGCCTACCAGAGAAAAGCTAATACTTGAAATTTCAGACAAATCCTCCAGTTCCTTAGGAAAGGAATCATAAATGAGACCAAGATGCATTGTGTCTTTAATATGTGGTTATTGCTTTCCGTGTAGTGTAGTGAAACAAGTGGGATCATCAAAATTCCTTCTTGATCAGAAACAGCATGAGCAACACACAGGAAAATGCACCCATCAGTCCTCCCCTCCCATTTCAGATAATGCTCAGCACATGTGCACAACTGATGCCAGTGCAGGTCAGACTGAGAGTTCCTGCAGCTCTGGCTTCAGGAGGGAACAGTAAATTACTTTAAAAATAAACCCCACTGAAGGAGGAGGCAGCTAATAATCCTAATGCAGTTTTTCCCCAAAATTCCTTCTGGAGTTTGGATTGTCAGAGCTGTGTCCTCCCCCTGTCCAGGGTGTGAGTCTGAACTGCAGCCTCTGCTCACTGCACTAAGGTTGGCCTGAGGCTGGAACTTCCTTCCCTTTGCTCATCTGCCGGGGGAACCACTTTGAATTCACTTCAAGTACTTGAAAGGCTGAACCAAGTTCGTATCTGAGGCAGCCCTTTTCTGTGAGGGGAAGGATCTGACTTGGTGTCTGTAAATAAATGGGATTCTGCCCTCAGCAGAGCCTCAGGGGCCTCGGGCACTGGCAGCTCCCTGGGTGAAATATCTGAGGTCTCTCTTGCTGGAGGAAAAACAAACCTGGGTTTGTTGAAAGGTGACCTGTGTTCTCTGCCAGGAGCTGGTTTACCTGACGCCAAACATCAGCTGAGATTTTGTGTCTCTTCACCAAACGTATCTCTCTCCATATAAAGGGTTTGAGGTGAAATTCTGCAGCCAGGGGAGCCCAGGGGCTCGAAGCACCCACGTCCCTCAGCTCTCAGAGGCTTTGAAGCTTTTCTGAGAAATTTCTCCCCTGCCCAATTTTATTGTATCTGGGTTAATTCACCATTCTTTGATTCAGAAGGGAAGAGATTAAAAGATTCCTTCTCTGTTGCTTCTGAATTGTTGTGAATGGGGGCTTGGTGCTGCAGAGCAAAAATCCAGATTGTCTGTAGATAAATGGACAATCTGTGGACAAATCCACAGACAACATAACAACCATAATTGGCTGGTAATGCTCCCTGTGACTTGCCAGCCCCTCCTTGGCAATGACACACACAGTGCAGGTGTGTGTGCACAATAAACACATTCCAGGGCAGAATCTGTAATCCAGGAAAGCAGTGCAACATAGTAAAGTCAATGCAGGGAAATGCTCTATTTTGAGAAACAAGATTTGCATGTTTTGATCAGGTCTGGGTGCTTCTGTTGGGGAATGGCCACTAACAGCTCTGCTCTGTCCTTTCTCAAATCAGTCTGTCCTGTCTTAGCACCAAAGTTGTTGTTTTTCTCATTTACTGACTTAATGACTGGACTGGAGGGCTCTAAATCGTTGGCTGAGTGGACCTTTTTTACTGAGTATCAACATGAAAGCAATATTTTTTCTTTACATTTTCATTTGCAGAAGTGCAAATCTGAACACCATGAGCTCTGCCTGCATCACTGAATCAGATCAGTGTCCAGCAGGTGAAACAACATCAGGGTTATGGAATAAATATAGAATAGAGTAACTTCAGTGTTATTGTTCTTCAGCAATAGTCACATTTTGGTGGCTGAGCTGATTAATCCACCCCCACCCTCCCCAGACCCTGCACAATGACTGGCAAATAATTTTGCTTGAGGCTGGTGCTGAGCAGGAGGTGTTTGGTTCCTCATCTGCATCCCTGATGAGATTCACCACTGAGAAGCAGTCTTTGAGGAGGAGGATTAGAGAGTGTTGGGAATTGCCAGAGTACTCCAGAAAGGATCCCTGGTGAAACACTGAACTTTTAGGACAGATTTTTCCAAAGCTGACTCTCAGTCCTGTATCCAGCACCCCTGGATACCTCCCTGGCAACAGCACAGGTCTGATTTTTGGATCAGGATGAGGTGGTTGTGTTTGATAGTGCAGGAGCAATGCTGAGCACTTAATCCTGGATTTCCTGAACTGTGTCTGGCCACATGAGCTCAGCCAGAGAGAAATAGGAGCGGGTTCCACCTGCAGTGCTGGGGGAGCAGTGTGGGCACTCAGGTGGCAGCTCTGGAGGACTTCCCCAGTGCTGAGCACAAGACAAGGAAAGAGCAATGCTGCTCCATTTCTGAGAGCTCGGGAGAGTCTCACTAGACAGGAACACGGGAGAAACTTGAAATGATAAACAGGGCAGGTTTAATGGGGAAAACGGGTGAATGTGGCTGCTCGTAAAGCAGCTTGAATTCTCTGCTAGTGGAGCCACACAAAACTTTAATTTGGATTTTTTTCCTGATATTTTCCACTAAACTTAAAACTGACTACCAGTTCACTTGCAGACTTAATTGAAAAGCACATAACCCTTGCAAGCAAACTGGGAATGGGCACAACAGCACAAGTGCTGCTGTTCCAGTCCCCGTGACCTCCTGCAGGCATGAAAATAGTGCTTCATGTTGGTACCCTGCCTTGGGGCCTCTGCTGGGTGTGACCTGTGCTCAGGTGTGTGCAGCCCCTGATCCTCCTGTCTCCTAGGGAAAGACAAGAAGGGGAGCTGCAACCTGTCCCGAGTTGACAGCACCACCTGCCTCTTCCCCGTGGAGGAGAAAGCTGTGGAATATTACTTTGCTTCTGATGCCAGGTAGGGTTTTCCAGCATCTTCAGTGTATGTAGAAATATCCTGTTTAAAGCTGAGGCCTTGAACAAGAGATGGGGAGGCTGTGGTTTCTCTGTGAATAAAGTAAATTATGTACATGTGGCCATTACTTTACAAATGTTAACTGAAAGAGAGTTCCTGTTAAAGGAATGAGCACTTGGAATAGGGTGTTACCCTTCTTCAGGCACATCTGTTGGTAAGATTTCCCAGTGATAGGAAACCTGAGAGAGTACTGACCTAAATTAGCAGGACAGATGCTAATTATGAGGAGAATCATGTTGATTCTCCAGGGATCTCTGCACACATGCGATTCCTTCATCATCAAAGGTGGCTTCCTGTAATCTCAGAGCAGTGAGGAGAAACTAACTTGGCAGGAACCTCAGGGAGCTTTTGGGATTCTCTGGTTCAAGAGAAATAACTGCTTGCTCCAGGAATGTCAAAATGCTGCTGTGGTTGACTTCTGCAGCTCTTCTCATCAGAGAATTGTGGAGGGTCTTAGGACACCCTGATGTGTTCTGGTTTTGGAGCTTTTCAGTGACTTGCCCAAGGTCAGGACAACAGCTACTGAAACAGGGAGCTGCTGTTGGTCAGCTCAGCTGAGAGAGCACTGACCAGAACCTGGCCACAGGTGCTAAACCCTGGTGATGCCAAAACTGACCCTCCCCAAGTGACCTGCAGGCAGGGGAGGTGTGTGAGAGCATCCAGGTCTTGCAGTGCTGCTGAGCAGATCTGGGGTGCTTTAGTGGGGGCAAAACTGTCCCTGTTTTACAGGTGGGGAGAGTGAGATACAGGGAGGGACAGTGGCCTGTCACTGGAAAAAACAAGGAATGAACCTGTCCCTCTTGCTGAGCAGCCTCTGTGCCAGGGCAAGTTGCTGCCCTCCTGACCTCACCCTCCAGCTCCTAACAGATCCCATTGCTGCACACACTGCTTTGGCTGAGGAATTCAGAGTTTCTCCTTAAGGCAGGCACTGAAATGAATAATGAGCTGGGTGGAAACAATCTAGTTCCATGGGCAGGGTGGGAATGTACTTCACAGGACCGGTCCGGTTTTAAAAGCAATTCCAGTGGGATGAGGAGCGTTGTGGGGAGCTGTGTGCTGGGTGGCGTGAGGGGCTGTGGCTCCCAGCTGGCAGTGGCAGTGTGTGATGGGTGCTGTGTGCCCCCCCAGTGCTGTCATTGAGCACACCAACCGTGTGATCTTCCTGGAGGACGACGACGTGGCGGCCGTGGTGGACGGGCGCCTGTCCATCCACCGCATCAAGCGCACGGCCGGCGACCACCCGGGACGGGCCGTGCAGACCCTGCAGATGGAGCTGCAGCAGATCATGAAGGGTGAGAGCTTCTGGGGGGCACCTGGGGAGGCACAGGTCCCCCTGCAGCCAGTGGGTCAGGGTGGGAAGGACTGGAGGTCAGCTGGTGCAGGGCCTGGCTCGAGTGATCGTCGGCCCTGTCCAGTTGAGTGTGGAGCATCCCCAAGGACAGACATCGCACAGCCTGGTCCAGTGCTTTGTTCCCTCATGGTGAAAAAAGTCCTTACATATAGTGGGACTTTCCCTCTAGCTCCTGACACCATAATGAGGAGAATGGTGGGGTTGAGGATTTTGGCTCCTGCTTGGAGCCATTTTTTCCCAGACTGATCCCTGGCAGACTTGCCATTCTGGATCTGCCTTTCACTGACACCTTCCAGAAACCTGAATCGAGCTCTCGTGATGAACTGATGCTTTGGCAGAAAAAGAAGTATCACTTTAATAATTTCTGGCTGGTAACTGGCCAGTTAGTGACTGGTCCAAGCTCTTCCCTACATACACAGGAAAAATGGCAATCACCAGGAGGTAATTTAAAATATAAGTTACTAGGAGGAGGTGAAGTGTTCTAATTTGGTTTTTTCTTTCTTCATAGGTAACTTCAGCTCATTTATGCAGAAGGAAATATTTGAACAGCCAGAATCTGTCGTTAATACCATGAGAGGAAGGGTCAACTTTGATGACTACACTGGTAATTGAGCTTGAGCCTCCCCCATTTCTGACAGCTCAATGTCCAGCAGTTACTCATGGTAGTTGCAGTGGAGGAAGTAGGTGATGATGTGGGAGTTGAAAACCTTGCTGGTGTGAGATGAAGTGTGGGTCACAGAGTGCCTCCAGGACTCCCTGTGCTGGTGTGAGATCACATCTGATGATGGTTTTTTTGCGGAGTGCATGATGGTGATGGTGGCATGCTGTGTTAGCACCAGTGACTTTGAGCATTTCTGCTCCCTGGCCCCCCTAATTTTCCTCTCTGCTTCCTGCTGACAGTGAACCTGGGAGGGCTGAAGGATCACATCAAGGAGATCCAGAGGTGCCGGCGGCTGATCCTCATCGCCTGTGGCACGAGTTACCACGCAGGAGTGGCTGTGAGTGCTGGCTCTGGGACCTGGGCTGGGCTCTGCAGCAGTGCCAGGACCACAGGGTGGGTTGGGTTGGGTTGGGTTGGGTTGGAAGCCCATCCAGTGCCACCCTCTGCCATGGGTAGGGACACCTTCCGCTATCCCAGGGTGCTCCGAGCCCTGTCCAACCTGGCCTGGGACACTTCCAGGGATGGGGCAGCCACAGCTTCTCTGGGCAGCCTGTGCCAGGGCCTCCCCACCCTCACAGGGAGGAATTTCTTCTAATCATCTAATCTAAATCTACCCTTTTCCAGCTTAAAGCCATTCCCCTTTGTCCTGTCACTCCACCCCTTGTCCAGAGTCTCTCTCCAGCTCTCTTGTAGCCCCTCTAGGCACTGGAAGGGCTCTGAGGTCTCCCTGGAGAGTGTATGGAGTGTCCAAGCAGATTAAGGATTGATTTCAGGTCAAGGAATTGATTTCAGGTTAAGATTAATAAGCAAGTGTACACTGGTGGATGAAGGAAGACCCTGGTGGAAGCTGCAAACACCAGACTTCCAGTTCACAGCAACAGCAGCAGGAAATAAAAGCTGAAGAACCTGAACGCTTCTGGAAATGTTGCCTGTGACTTCCATGGCTGTGGAAGGCTTTAAAAAACAAATCCTGCTCTGTAGTAAAAGGCAGCTGGCAGGGGAGGGACGATGCCAGAGCAGAATGCAGATGCTGCAGCAAGGCAGGGGCTACCAGGAGCCAGGTAGGATTTCTGGCTTGGCCTGGATAGAGGTGGTGGTTTCTGAGCTCTTCAAGCTGCAGTCTGATAGGACACCCAGTATTACATAATTTATGTGGAGGATTATATAATAAATGAGACTTACTTAAGAAAATTCTCCATGTGAGGGAGGAGTTGGCCTCACAGGCTGTTGGTGGTGCCAAAGCAGGGTTGCTTTTCACAGGGGTAGTTGGTGACTTGAGTGTGGGCACACCGAGCAATTAAAATATAATCCAGCACTAATTCTCACCTGGGGTTTTAATAGTAATATTTTCCAGTGTGTGGCAGCTAGAAAGCTTTTTTTGTGCACACACTTGGTTTTATAAACATGATGTAATGCCTGACTTCCTGCACCTCCTGTCCCAGACCCGCCAGGTGCTGGAGGAACTGACTGAGTTACCTGTCATGGTGGAACTCGCCAGTGACTTCCTGGACAGAAACACCCCCGTGTTCAGGGACGACGTCTGCTTCTTCCTCAGCCAGTCAGGTACAGGCTCCCTTCCCCAGCCCTCAGTCCCTCCTCCCCGGAATCCTCAGGGAGGGAGGAGGCAGTGGGGCCAGGTTCCTGTGCCGGTCTGTGGGGTTGTGTGGTGCACGTGAGGAGGGCACCACAGATTCCAGGGATGGGCAGCCCCAGGGTGGTTCCCTGTCCCTCTGCAGGTGCTGCAGGGCTCCTGTGGCCGAGGCTGACAGGGGTCACAGGAGCTTTGTTTCCTTTCTCTGGGGGGAAATGCTGCATCCATCAACAGACGGGCAAATGCTGCTGAGTTCAGGGTAGAGGCAGCTTCTTCTGAATAGTTTTAGTTGTCTAGTTAAAGCACCATCATATGGTGGATTTGAGCCACAGAAGAAATGAAACTATCAGACATGAATATCAAAAAATCCAACTGACTTGGAATGGAGCAGGAGATAAAAGGCACACTGAAACATAAGAAAATGTATATAATGTATTTCATACTTTCAGTGACAACTGTGATACAGAACTATATTTTTTTCCCCTTAGTTGCATTTGCCATTTCATATTTTCATGACTGATCTTCAGCTGTGACACTAAAACCAGTCATTACTTTATCTCCACAGGTTAAAATACTCTACTTGGTAGCAATTTTTTTCTTCTCAGTACCAAGTGTTTCAGAATATCCTCTCTGGGGGGGGCTCATGGTCAAGTTCTCCCTGGGGTTTTTGAGGATGTGTCCCTTAGAGCCAGTCCTGTCCCAGTCTAACAGGGAACACGCCTGGGGCACACAAGGAGCTCCATCTTTTCCTGAAGTGTTGGATGTGGCAAACTAACAAAGATTTTCCTGGAACCTGAGCTTGCTCATCAGGCAGTGCAAACCCGAAGCAAAGACTGAGCACAAGTAACTCGTTCCCCCCACCCATAAATCTGTTTTTAGCTGTAGATTCCCACCCTGCATGATCTCCTTTACGTGGAGCAGGGCAGGTTTGGGCACTGAAAGAGAAATGTTCTGACCTCACCTCGGGGGTTTTGTTGTCTCTTGTCACCTGGCACGTGCAGGAGTGCTCAGAGATGTGTTCTTTCAGGACTAAAGCAAACTGGTGACACGAGCTGGAGGACACAGCAGCTTCCACTCATGGCCCATCTCTGGAGCTCAGCTCATGGGCAGCTCAAGACATCCCTAAAATGTGCTTTCCCCCACGCCTCCCCGCTCCAGATGAATTTTTATTAGCCAGGAAAATTGATAAAGTTGATTTTTCTTAAAAGGACTACCCTTGAACTGCCTTTTTTGCCTTTTTTTAACCGCAGCAGAACACTGGCTTTTCCTGACACCACACAGTGCTGTCAGGTTTTGTGTTTTCTGGGTGTCACTGCCCTGAGTGTAGGGTTCAAACACAGTGTGCTGGGGCTGCAGTAGCTGCTGCTGCCTCCTCCTTGCCTTGCAGGAAGCACAGAGCTCTGGGGCTCTGTTTGGGACCGTGGTGCGTTTTCCACCTGCAGTGGCAGCGGGACATGGTGCTGCCCCGCAGCTCCATGAGCTCCCTCATCCCAGTGTTTCCCAGTGTTTCCCTGTGTTCCCAGGCGAGACAGCAGATACCCTGATGTGCCTACGGTACTGCAAGGAGAGGGGAGCCCTGACTGTGGGCATCACCAACACCGTGGGCAGCTCCATCTCCCGCGAGACCGACTGCGGGGTCCACATCAACGCGGGCCCCGAGATCGGCGTGGCCAGCACCAAGGTGAGGCAAACTCCCCTCCCTGGTTACTTGTTAGAGCCCTGAAGCCCCTTCTGAAGGGCTTGACTGTGACATGGCCCCCCTGCTAAATGCTTCCTGCTCCCTTTTTTACCTGTTGCTGGTTGTGTAGTTGCAGACCAGCAACACTCTGCTTGCAAAGGGCCTTTTTTTGCCCCTTTTAAAATGAAATATTATAAGGAAACTACATTAAACATTGAAAACAAATGGGTCTCAGAGGGAATGATTCCCTAAGAGGCAAGAATTCTCTCCTCTTTGCCATTGTTTGTCTCGAGGTGCAGATTCAGTTTAAACTGAGGTCAGAGATGAAAAAGGAAATTAATAGACAAGATAATGGAAACTTTGAGGGCATGTAACTCCCTTACAGGCACTGCTTTACCAAAGAAACTGGGATATTAAAAAACTATACTTATAACAAATGGGGGAATGGTCTTTTACAGAAAACCACTATTTGTGTGCAGATAACAGGATTATTCTGGCTACGTGTGATACAGTATAAAATAACTTGCTTTGCTCTGTTTCATTTTGATGAAGTGCTTCTGCATGGTGAAATCTGCTTTGGTTTAGTTATATTTAGAGGCGAGATGATGTCAATCTGTTACATAAATTCAGCCAAAAACCACATTTGAGTTTAATAGTTCATTGGGGAATTTGATCATGGAAAATTCATGAGTCTCTTACAAGAAACTCTTGAGCGAGCTGTTTGTTCCTGTTGTTTTCACATGGCCAACAGTTACAGTTTGGAGATAAATGGCATTTTTTTCTCTGATGATGTGGGGTGTTACTGAGGTTGTGCATACATGAAGTGGGAACTTGAAAAGGTTTTGCCCTAAGGTTGCCCAGAACTTCCTTTTGAGAATATTCTAAACAGCCCAGGCATGTCAGTGTGGCTGCTGGGTGCTGTGGACTTCTGTAGCCTCCAGCTGCACAAAGCAGAGCAGCTCCCATTCCATAGCAGGCTCCTCTAGGCAGGATAACTGCAGCTTTTCTGGATTCCTTCAGAGCCATTGCAATCTCCTCCAGTGCAGCAATGTGGAAGTTTGGTCATTGTTTAGGAAGGGACAGAAATACTCCACACCTTGATCCTATCTCTGGGAGGTTCCAGTCCCAGGCTGGCCCCGCAGCCCCTTTCATTTTGTCTTGCAAGGACTTCAGAGGCCAAACTGCAGCCACTGTTTGAGTGTCCCTCACGTGTTTCTGTGACCAGAACTGCCCTGATGTGAGCCCCCCCTTGCACCTCCCCGTGCAGGGGATTCCCCCCAAAACAGCAGTCACTGTGCTCTTGTAGACAGTGGAGCCTTAGCCAGGGGAAGAGTCCAGGATCTGTTCTTAAAGAAGAGAGGTGGGAAATCACAGCTGCCTTTGTGTTCCTTGAGCGTGGTCCAAAAAAATCTCAGCTGGTTGTCGTGGGCTTCCAGCAAACATCTCCAGTCAGTGGCCTGCTCCTCTCCAGTGTTCTCAGGAGTCAGGAAAGGAGAGGACATGGCTGTGGTCACAAAACAGGGGTCAGGAGTCACCAGGGAATCTTAGGGTATAAAATCTTGGATGTTCTATTGGAATCTGCTGGAGTATGAGGTCACTGTTTGCCTCCATTGAGATCTGCTCAGGTGAGATTTGCCTTGCGAACTCACATTCATTTTTGCTGCTGAATTGGAATGAAAGCTGCCACTTGCTTTTGTGGTGGGAATAAAGGCAGCCGCTGGTCTGGTAGGTGACATCAGGTGGTGGGAGCAGCAGTGACGTGTGGTGTGTGTGTCCCCCAGGCCTACACCAGCCAGTTCGTGTCCCTGGTGATGTTTGCCCTGATGATGTGTGATGACAGGATTTCCATGCAGGAGCGGCGCAAGGAGATCATGCGGGGGCTGAAGGGGCTGCCAGGTAGGACAGGGTGGCACCTGGGCAGGGTGAGCTCAGCACTGCTGGGCCCTGCAGAGAGGGGCTGAGGGGGTCTGGGACTGCAGGGGGGCTGTTTACAATACCCTGTGCAGCTCTGCTGCCTCCAGACCACCAAACTGGGTCAGTGAAATGCTGAGCCCAGTGTTCTAAAAGCCACTGCTGGTGAGTGGGGTGTAGTGTGAGACACAGACATGAGCACACTCAACCTGGGTCCTTCTCCCTCCCTCTAGACTTGATTAAAGAGGTGCTGAGCATGGATGATGAGATCCAGAAGCTGGCCACAGAGCTGTACCATCAGAAGTCTGTCCTCATCATGGGACGTGGCTACCACTACGCCACGTGTCTTGAGGGAGCTTTGGTAAGGTTTCTTTATTTAGGGCTGGTTCAAACCCACTTAGCCACGGACTTCAGAGCTCCACCCAGGGAGCAGCACCTGGCTACAAGTAGAGTTGTAAATGCAGCTCTGGCTCTGGTGTGTTGGCCAACACTGGGTCAGATGGAGGGCCTTGGAACAGGGTGCCCAGAGCAGCTGTGGCTGCCCCATCCCTGGAAGTGTCCAAGGCCAGGGGCTTGTGTGTCCAGGACGGGGCTTGGAGCACCCTGGGATAGTGGAAGGTGTCTCTGCCCATGGCAGGGGTGGGACTGGAGGGTCTGTGAGGTCCCTTCCAACCCAACCCATTCCATGGCTACAAACAGCTGAAGGTCACTGTAACACTGCTGGGGCTGCTGCTGAAGGATTCCCACCTCACAGGCTGCAGAGGGTTGAAAAGGGTGTATTTTCCCTGTTCACACTGTGACAGATGGGACACCCTGATAAATCCAGTTCTTTGATCTGTTGGGGTGAGGTTTCCAGGAATGCTCAGCATTCCAGACTGAGCCTGTACTTTCCAAACCCACATACTGCAGTTTTTACTTTTGGGGAGGTTCCTCTTGTTCTTGGTGCTGTCCCCCACCAGCATTCCTGTGTCCTCTTTGCCTGCCTGTTGGCTGATGGCAAATCACAAGGGCTGTGGTGGGTTTGCTGTTAGAACTGTGTTAGTGGCCTGCAAACAGCCCAGCTCAGTCCAGGTGCTCTGCTTGGATCTGGGTTTTTGGGCTGACTCGTTTGGAGCTGAGGAGAGCCAGAACGGAGTTTTACAAAGTGCAAGAATCCACAGAGATGGTTGAAAAAAAAAAAAATTACAAGTTTGCTTGAAGTTTTATGAGTTTCCTTTCCCCCCATGTAGAAAATTAAAGAAATCACTTACATGCACTCGGAAGGGATCCTGGCAGGGGAGCTGAAGCACGGCCCCCTGGCCCTGGTGGACAAGCTCATGCCTGTTATCATGATCATCATGAGAGACCACACCTATGCCAAGTGCCAGAACGCTCTCCAGCAGGTCATTGCACGGCAGGTGAGGACCTGGGGAGGTTTGCAGTGCATCAGAAGTGATGCTTTGATAGAAAAGTGATTCAGGGGGCACCCAGACTGTTCACTTTAGTGTCACTGCCCAAATGTGAATTCAGTAAATACTGGGGACACTTCAAGAGCAGTTTTTACAGCAACTGCAGAAGCCTGGCATGGTCTGTTTAACCCTTAAATACCCTGCAGGGCTGCCCAGGGGATGTGAAGCTGTTTGGTTCAAAATTAAGTAATAAATCTGATGCTCTGAACAGAAGTGAGAAAAGAACCTTCCAGACCTGCTTTTCTTCAACATTCCCCTCTGTTGCAGGGGCGACCTGTGGTGATCTGTGACAAGGAGGACATCGAGACCATTAAGAACAATAAGAGAACTATCAAAGTTCCCCACTCAGTGGACTGCCTGCAGGGGATCCTGAGCGTGATCCCCCTCCAGCTGCTGGCGTTCCACCTCGCCGTCCTCAGGGGCTACGATGTGAGTACAGCATTCCTTCCTTCTGCACTGCTGTCTGCTGCCTGCAGGGCCGGGCCCCGTGTGCTGGGTGATGCTGGAAGGCTGTGGGGGCTCTCTGTGTAGCTGCTTGAGCTGCTGGAACCACCAGGTCCCGGGGCAGTCCTGGCCAGTGCAGGAGTCTGCGCGGCTGAGCTGGGAGGTGTCTGAGACCTGGCACGAGCACTCAGGATCTGCAGGGCTGGTAGGAAGCTAAAAGGAAGGTAACAGTCCTCAGAAGGGTGTTTGGCAAACAGTTTGGTGTTAGGTATTTGATCTTAATACAGACACTGGCCTCGACCTGTTATCAGTGACCTCTTATTTGAGCACTGGAACAACGTGGATTGAAGGGACTCGCTCCTTGGTTTTGACAGAGGAGTTGTAACAGTTGAGGTTATGGACTTTTTCTGCACTGATTGTCCTAAATTAACATGAGAATATGTTGAATTGCTTTCAGTTTAAACACAGAACAGACATTCCACACGTTACAAAGTTCTACACAAACAAAGTGTGTAAATACTCACAAGCCTGTTCTTTCTCCTCCCTCTCTGCAGGTTGATTTTCCAAGAAATCTGGCCAAGTCCGTAACTGTAGAGTGAAAGATCATCTGAATCATAGGGGCAAGGGGAATTAAATGAAAGACTTTTTTTGGTACCAAAATAACTTGATTTTAAAGCCCCCTAGGTAAATCTTATTTTGGTAAATCATTGTTTGTGTATAAGATCACCATAATTCCATTACATTAGTGATTGTCCAATTGATTCCACATGCTATGTCAATAGCTCTGGGTTTCTCTGAACAAGAGACTTCCATGAAAGATGTTAAATGGTTTTCCTTAAAGATTGCTGAGTCTTCTAGGTAAGGGGCCCTCCACTTTACTTTGAGCTGATGTCATTGTCTCTTACCCAATGTGGCTCATTCCAGTCATTGATGAGAAACCACTGAATGAGTTAATCAATCAATCAATCACCTGTCATTGTCTCAGGCAGTGAAGCAGGACACCAGAATACACAACTGGAACAAGAGCTGGTGCTGGTCATGCTTGTGCAGATATTTTACCAGTGAACGAAACTGCAGACAAGCCTTTGGGGTCAATTCCTGCCTCAGGTACAAAAGGGAATTCAGCTGGCCTGTCACAACTTCCTCGATTCTGGGCACGTGGTGAATGTGCCAAGGAGATAACGTTGCTCCAGAGGGATTTTATCTATGCCAAAAACATAGCAAGTGACAATCTCGTAGCTGTGGTGGCCACGGCGCCGTGTGACCCCAGCACGGCCAGTGGGGCCCACCCTGGCTGGCACTGGGAGCTCTGGCTGCCCCAGTGTGCACGGGGGGAAAGAGGAGGTGACCAGGGTGGTTGTTGCTGCTGTTGGTTGGTTGGGGTTTTTTAAAACAAGTGCAAGTTCTCCTGTGCTGAGGATTTTCCCCTGGAACTGAGCACTCGGGCACTGTAAGCACACCTGAGTGACCCAGCTCTGTGCAGGTGTTTTTGGTGCAGGTCACTCTCTAGTCTGGATGTTTCTGCCTTGTGTCTCCCCAGCAGAAATGGCACTAAAGCTCCTCCCTGAGGCTTGTTTAGCTTGAGTCCCCTAATGACAGCAAGGGCTCGGGTTTATTTAGCAGCAGTTCTTGTGTGAACTTTTCTTTGTGTCAGATTCAGCTGGTTTAAAATTGAAGGGGATAAAAAAGCTCCATAAACACGACATAAAAGGATACCTTGGTAATAGTTTTATAACAACTTGGCAGAGAATCGGAAATGACATAGAAAATACACCTTTAGGACTCAAAACTTAACTTTTTTAGAGTCATCACAGGGCAGTTACTAATGCAAAAAGGTGAATTTCCTACCATCTTGCTGGGTTTTGAATTCACTTTACACAGGCACCATAAAAACATACTACAAGGCTTGAAGTGGTGCTTGCCAAGTGCTGGTGAATATTCCAGGTCACTCACTGTCCCTGAAAAATGACTTCAGCAAATGCAGTGCTTGGGGACTGCCCAGTGAGTGCCCTGCAAGGCCCAGCTCCCCTGGCACAGGGTGCCAGTGCTGAGCAGCCCCAGTCCAGGCTGGCCCCTGGCTGCTCTGACCAAGGTATTCCCAGAGACTCCACCAGAATTCCACTTTGTACAAACGCACAGGGACTATTTCACTTGAATTCAGTGTCAGCTCAAGGCTCAGTTTCATGAAGGGAATGAAATGCTGTGTGCCTGGAAACAGCTTCTCAAAGCCAGTGTATGTCTTTATTAATCTGCCATGTTCAGACTATTAATTTATGAACACATTGTGCTGCCAGTGTCTGTTTAAGAACAAAGTAGTAAATACTGCATTTTGTTTAAGCAAGTGCTGTGTATGAGGCACTGCCCTGTAACAGCTGTGCCTCTGCCTAAACATGACCAGTAGCCCTCCCTGCTAATTTGAGGATGATATTTGTCCTTAAGGAAATAACAAGGCATGTTCAGTGCTAACAGGTGGAAGACAGCTCCTCCTCCCCCTCCTGCTCCTCCTCCCCCTCCTGCTCCTCCTCCTCCTCCTCCCCCTCCCCCTCCTCCCACCACCACCTTGCTTAAGAGAAACTGTGCAAACCTTTCCCATGGAGGGCTGGATCCAGGCCAGGCTCCCCCTGGATGCCCCCAGGCACAGGGATGAGCAGTGTCCCATCCTGTGTTCTTGGAATGGGATTTCATGTGAAACAACCCCACAAGGGAACTACTTAAGGACCTTTTTCTCTGACTGCAGCAAGCATTGCTTTTACCCTGCCTTGCACAGGTGACTGCCTGTGGGCAAGGGTGGCAGACACCCCTGTGAAACACAGGTTGCTGTTCAGTAGAAGCTTTTAATGCAGGCTGTCACATATTTGTGAAAGTTGTGTACAAAGAGGACCAAAGAACTGGAGTCTGAGTTAGAAATGTTCGGTCTGACACAGCCGTGTCGGTGGAACTGTAGGGACAGTGCTGAGCCTCTGGGGTTTATGCTGTGCCAGACAAATCCTTGTTCCTTGTAGTTGGAGGCATTAAACTCATGATGGATCAGGGGTACAGGTAGTGCCCCCCTGCCCCCTCCTGCCAGCAAACTGCCTGGAGTGTGTCAAACTCTTGTCTGCCAAAACTGAGGGTTCGTCGCTATCACAGTGGGGCTGTTGGATGTTGTAGGGCTCAACCTCAAAGGATGCCCTGGAGCACACCTCTATGAAGAATTTCTCTGCTGAGCTTGGCAGGGGACCCGTTCAGCATCTCGTTGTTGTTGTTGTTGCCATGCAGTGTGAAGTGAGAATGTACAAAGGACTCTTCTTAGCTTTCCTTACCTCATTTTGTCCACGTGTTGCATTTCGATGAACGGATGATGTTTCTCTTTTCCTTAGAAAACTTTTAGGATGTCTCGTGATATTTATTAACAGCCAGTCAGTCTTCTGCTCTCCCAAATGAATGTTTTGCTTACTGAGCCAGTAAAATTCTCTCCTTCCTCACTGAGGTGTTGAAAAATTCAGTAGCCCTGTCTCTAAAATTGAGCCACAGGTAAATACAGATAAAGGCCTTTGCCATCTGGAATAGCAGCTCCTATTCCTGCCCACTTTGGTCACAGTTCATTTTGGTGTAAATAACTGTTCCTGTGTCTGCAGAGGCTCAAAGGGAAGCCCACAGGTCTTGGGGAGATTTAATTACCAAAGACCAGAGAACTCCCAGCTCAGCACATGTTTCTGCCCAGCAGTTCTCAGACAGATTCCACACTGCTGGGAAGATTCCCCACACACATGTGGAGATTAAGCTACACATGGAATACACTGCAGCCAGAAGGGTTTTCTCCCCTGGCTGTGCTGCAGAAGGGCTGTGGACAATTCTTTCCCAAATCTGTCAGTCAGCAGTGTCTGTGCATGTTCTGAGCAAGAGCCCCCAGCAGCAGTGCCTGGGTGGCTGTCCCGGGGCAGAGGCAGCAGTGACAGGGCAGGTGCCTCCCCTGGGTGAGAGGGGACTCCCTTCTGTCCAGAAAACTGCCTGGACACCCTGTCTTGGGTCAGGCTCAACCCCCTGTACTGAGAGAGCCAAAAGCTTCACCCAGAGCCTTTCCCAGCCACCTGGGTTGGGGCTCAAGGGCCTGACAAGGAATCCTCAGTCTGGAGCCTTAAGCCCAGCCCAGACACACAGGTCTGGCTCAGCTGCAGACTGAAGCCTCTGAAGGCATGAGTCAGACCCACACCAGTGCAGAATTGGGCCTCTCCCCTCTCAGTCTGTCCCTCGGAGTCCTCGGTGCCAGAGTCGGTGCCTGGTGGCTGTGCTGGGTGGAGGGAGGGACTGAAATTAAGTAGCTGAAGTAGCATGTCAGTGTTTAGCTGTGGCTAATTTTAGATCCTACCTGAATGTACCAAACTTGCCTCAAAGCATGGAGTCCCTCCTCTTCACCAGAAACAGGAAGAAGAAACAAAGAAGTATTTGGGTTGAATAAAAGGAAAGAAAACTATTTGCCTTCAATTCAGTTTCTGTAAATAGACATTTGAGTGGCAAACCCACGTTTCCTCCCTTGTAGATTCTCTGCGTCTGCTGTACATATCCAGCTGGCTTGGGTTGTGGGGACCAGACTGTACCGTGTTTCCTGTCGTGTGCTGTATGCAGAAGATGTCTTACTTTTGTCTGTAGTGTTTTATAATTTGGGTTTTGTCTTTTTGCTTACTTTTTTTGTATCTCACCCTTTGAATAAAATCAAGTGCCCTACATTAAACAAACGGAATTACTGGTCTTTAGTTAAATCTGCTGAGAACAGGTGTGACCCCTGTGGAAGGTAAGGGCTGGGTGTACAAAGCAGAAAACCTCAGGGCTTAACTCACCCCTCTCCTGACCAGCCAGGCTCTTTTCAGGTCAGAGATACAGCCTGTATTTTGTATTTCACGTTTCACCTGCCCTTTCCTAACTGTGATTTGTTCCACTCTACAAGAAAGCCCATGAAACCCCCCTAGGGCAGACCTTTCTGTGACCTTCTGTACCTTTAATTCTTAATTATTCCTTTTCTGTCACCAAGTGAGACAGTGGCAATGAGCACAGCCCATACCTGACCCATGCTCAGTGAGTGTTACAGATGTTCCACAGCTTCTGAAATTCATGGTTTCTTTCCCAAGAAAGCTCTGTGTGGGTTAGGCAGGGCCCAGAGCTGCCAAGCTGGTACCATGAGGTGCGTGTTGTGGTCAGACAAACTCTGGGGGCTCAGGGCTTGGTCAGGGCTAAGAAATGCCTGGGTGACTTCATAAGGGAAACCCACAGTGACAAAACACTGAAATTCCATCCCTCCTCTGGTGGAGCAGTTCATGGATTCATTTCCTCAGGGATCTTCATCTCTCCAGGGGAGCAGCATCAAACACAATCGTTTATTTTCTTAGGCAAAGGGAGCAGCTTGGGCTTCTCTTAAATATCTTTCCTGTACAAGAACCAGCACTGAAAGGTCCCCAGGCTCCTCTCCAGGGCTTCTTGCCTTGGAACAATGCAGCTGTGTCCTTGGAGTGCAGTAAAAGCTGGGAGCAAGACTCTGCTTTTGCCTGTTCAGCTCTGCAGGAGTAGCCAGCAGTTCTCACTTGTCCAGCAACAAGAACAGCTCCAAGAGCTCCAGGCTGGGGCTGTTCTTGTCATGGCTCTGGGTCACAGCTCTCAGGACACAGGGAATGGTGAAAGATGGCCTGGGAAGGTGGCTGGGAGCAGCACCTGCCCCAAGTGGCTCCGGGGCTGCACCAGCCTCTGTCTGTCCCTGTTCCCAGCCCCACGGAGAGCTGGGCTGTGCCAGCTCCTGTCTCGGGGCTGGTGGCACCTCCAGGCACCCCAAGGCCCCCCTGTTTCTGTAGTTCACCCCAGGGGCTGCACCCTGAGGAGCACCAGGTTCCAGGGAGGCTCTGCCGGGTGCTCCTCGCTCCACCCGGGCCAGCCAAACCCAGCCCCACCCTCAGCTGGCAGTGAAGGGCCCTGCAGAGGGCCACTGGGGGGTCCTTGGCAAGTCAGGCCTGAGCTCTGGCTGCCAAAGAGCCATTTCCTTAAATCCTGACATGGCAAAGAGCAGTAGGACAAGGGGCCAGGGACCTGCCGGCCCCGTGCACAGAAGCGCTTCAGTCCCGCAGAGTTTGTCTCGTACAAGCTGACGTGTGCAGATAAATAAACTCCCAGAACCCGAGTGAGACTCCCAGACAAGCATTGGTTGGAATAAATTATATGAGATTGTCTGCTCCAAAGCACTCCTGGGCCCCTCTAGAGCAATCTGCTCCCTGCCATGCTCCCCTCACCCTCACCCTTCAGTGTGTGGGCTCCCAGCACAGGCCGGGCTGAGCCTCATCCTGAACACATCCCTGCGAGGTTACTGGGCCTCTGCTTACCTTCACTGGTATAAAGTTGTTCTCTCTGTGCATGGCAGAGCCTGGGAGTGGTGATAATTCCACACCTTCTGCTTTTCACCACTGCAGAGCATGCCTGGAGTCCTGTGCAAGAGCTGCTGGCACAGCAAACGCCCACCTAGGTCAGAGAAATGCTACCTGCCTCCCCAAAAAAAGCCAGTTCTGAGGTCACTCTAAGCTGCTCAGAGGGGCAGCAGCAGTCCCTAGGGAATGCTGTGGGGAATTCTTGCCCCAGACCCCTTTGGACATGAACAAGTTTGGAAAGAGCCATACACAGCAATGTTTTGCAGGACACAGAACACGGGTGGGATGTTTTGCCTGTGAGACTGATTCCCAGTCACCAGGGTGCTCTTTCACACTGGTTTGCACTGGAGCCATCCTTGCACCTCAGCCCACTCACAGACTGGCTGGGGAGCAGTGCCTGTCCCTTGCACACCTCAGACAGGTAAAAGCTGTTTGCTAATGGCCCTCCCCAGGGAGCCACAGCCAGCCCGTGGAGTGAGGACACAGCAAGTGATGGAGCCACCCCCTGTGCACAGGGAGACCAGGAGAGACCACAAAGCCCTTGGGAGCAGCACCTGTGACCTGTGGGGCTTGTGGCTCCTGAACCCCGAGTGCTTCTGGCAGCCCCCAGCATCCCCAGAGGCAGAACGGATTCCCAGAGCCAGAGCGGATTCCCAGAGCCGGAGCAGATTTCCAGAGCCAGAGCAGCATTCCCAGTGCCAGAGCAGGTTCCCAGAGCCAGAGCAGCCCCTCAGCACTCAGAGCATCAGTGAGGGGGTTTAAGGGCCTCAGCTTTAGTGCCTGCTGACGGGACATCCTGGGAAACCTGGAAAAGTGCTGCACAGGGATGGAAATTCCTCTCAGTGGGGCATCCTGGCCAGTTCAGTGATGAGCAGCTGCCTCCCACTGCCCACCCTCGTCTGTGCTGGGCAGCTCTGCAGCACCTCCCTGCTGCTCTTACATCTGTTATTTGTGGCTCTCCACGTCTCCAGCTCCTGCAGCTTGGAAGGGCCAGTGAGGAACACCCTGCAGCAGCTCAGCTTCACCTCCCAGCTCTGCCACAGCTCCTGAGCCACCTCTGCCCACGCCGCCCCGAGGGCACCCCGAGCTCCCTGGCAGAGGGGTGAGAGCCCCCTGGGAGCCCACGTTGCCCTGCACAGCCCTGTGCATTCCAGGAGACAGGTGGCCGCTGTCCTCGCCCAGAAGGCAAACCCTCTGGTCCTGCTCTGGGGGCACAGTCACACGTGGATGGACCTGCTCCCCTCAGAGGCACAGCCATGGCTCCTGGACAGTCGTGGCATCTTCAGCTGCAGCTCAGGCAGAAAAGCCCTGTTTCTGTAAGCCTGACCCAGCACCCACCCTGTGTGTTTGAAAAGAGGCTGTTTCTGACCTATTTCCATGCATTTATCCCATGACTGGAATACAGCACAGGCACTTGAAAGAAGAAAAGCTGGATGTTCCATTCAGTGCTGAAGGGGTTACCCAGGCTCTGAGGAAAATCAGACCCACAAATCAGACAGGACGGGACTCCATCCCCTCCTCAGTCTCATTCTTGATTGTTTAGGTCAAATGAAATATGTTCCCATGGTCCTCACAAATTCCTATGGAAACAAGCTTAAACAAACAGGCTGCTGGGCTGTGCCTGGCTGGGAGCAGCAGCAGAGCTGTGACCCAGGATCCTGCGAGGCAGCGAGCCCAGACACTCTGGGACACTCACAGTGACACCACAGCCCAGAGCTCGGCCCAGTCAGGCCGCCCAGGGCACTGGGAGGCACACTGGGACCACGATGGTGCCAGCACAGGGGGCCTGGCCAGCGTGTTCTGAGTGGTGGCAGGTCACCAAAGTCCTTGCTGAGGACAGAATTACCTGCACAGGCAAACCCTGGGTCACCACAGTGCTGCTGCAGCTCCTGCTAAGAGGAGCAAACCTGCAGGGAAGCAGCTGGACCCTCCCTGCTCCTCTCATTCCCTGTCTGCCCAGCACTGACCTGCACCAGGGCAGGGGTCCAGGGGAGGGGATGGTGGAGTGGACGGTCCAGCTGTGCCTCCACAGCCCTGTGTCCCCAGCAGAGCAGGGCGTGGGACACACGAGTGCTGCAGGGGTGGCACAGCCTCTCCTGTCCACGGGCAGGGAGTGCCTGGGAGCAAGGACTGGCTGCCTCCCCTCCCTGCCCATGCCAGCTGCCCTGGAACCCATCCTCGAGCTCCCAGCTGGGTGCTTCTGGCCCCCAGGGCTGGGCAGGACACTGGGCCTGACAGGGGGACACAACACCAGGGATGTGCCTGAAGCTGGTTGTGTAACCAAAGCCACCTCCAGGGCTATTGGGACATGGATGCAGGGAAAACCCAGCTGGAGCCACAAAACCTCCTCCCCAGCACGAGCCCAGGACAGACAGAACGGCCCCTGTGGTCACAGGCCACTCTGAGCTGTGCTAGGGACTCACATTCCTGCTGGCATTTCCTGCAGCAGCTCCTTTCCCCAGGAAGACAGGCTTTTCCAGGCCCTGGAACTGCTGACAATTAAAATTCTCTTCTACCCCAGCAGCCCCAACTGGCCCTCCCTGGGGAACCTCAAGTGCCCCACACCAAGACAGGACATTCATGCCCAAGAGGTGACCCCGGTGACACAAATCAAGCCTGAGCCTCCGGCCATCGCCCACTGGAATTTAGGGGGGATTTTAGAATTGCACAAAGCTGAGCATGATGCACACGGGAAAACCTACCACTGAGCCAAACTGTGAGGAGTGGCAGGTTCCTGTGACCCAGTGAATGTGTGGGACACCCCTTGCTGGCAGAGAATGGCAGTTCTCCTCCTCCTCCTCCTCTGCACAGATGGGACCTGAGCCTGGCACAGCCACGTCCCCTCCCTCAGGCTCTGGGGAGGCTCAGACAGGGCCTGGAGTGTTGGATGGATTCAGTGCCTCTGTGGATGAATGCAGTGGCTCGAGGGTGGCCCTGCAGGACCCCAGCCAAGCGAGGCAGGGGAGGAGCAGCTCCAGAGGCACCTGCCTGCAGTGGAGCAGCTGGATTAGGGAGAAATTTTTGCTGCAGGGCTGTATGGACGCAGGAGCTGGGGCAGGGATCAGCAGGGTCTAAAGTAACCTGTCTCTCATCCCACTCCAGGTGCTGCCAGTCAGGAACAAGGGCTTGTCCCAGTCCCAGGCTTTGTCCCAGGCATCGCTGGCCCAGCTGAGAGGGGCAGAAACGGGGTCAGGGAGAACCTGCAGGCTGGGTCTCACCTGGGTGAAGCCACAGCACAGGGGAAGGAGGCAGATTTCTGGGGGCAATCATCTCTCCCAGGAAAGAACATCTGTCCTTTCCCCTCCTAGCCAGGTCATTGCTCAGCCACCAGATGCCACTTTGTGCAGTGTAAGGTGCCACTGAAGGCCCTGCTCCTGCTGAGCAGCTGAGACACAGCAAGAGCTCAATCCTGCTCCTAAATCCTCTGCACTTCAAAATCTGTCCCATCTCTCCAAGGAGTGCTCTGGATGTCACACTTACCCCTTCTGGTGGGGTTACCACGTGTCTAAGTGGTACCATGGCCAATGCCTACATGGAAAAGCAATAAAACAAGTGATTTATTTGTAGCTCTTTTCCCCGTAATGCACCAGCTGGATGTGACCAGCTGGTGTGGAGGGGGGCCAGCAGCCAGGGAGTGTGGAGAGCTGGAGCTGCACTGCTCACAGCTCCGAGGAAAGCTGCTCTGGAGATCTGGGGTTTTAAAGGGTGGTTGCTTTAGCAAAAAAAAGAGAGAACTGGGCTTTAACACCATGGAACAGCAGCTCAGAAGCACTTCTGTCATCAGCAGGAAAAAGCAGGGAAGTGTTCATGTGGGACAAGGGCTCAGCCCAGGAGTGCTGCAGCCTCTGACACCTTCTGCTTGTTTAGTGGCTGTGGAAAGCACCACGTTCCAAAGGGAAATATTTGCCATTATTCTGTGGCTGGGAAAAGTAGAGGAAGAACTGCAGCTGCTCCCGAAGCCACATATCCTGTGGATGCTGCTTCCCAGAATGGAAATGGGTGTCAAAGCCCAGAGTGAGGGGGCCTGGGTGGCCCCCAGGCAGCACCTGACATGGCACACAACCTGTCCCTGCCTTCCCAAGTGAGTCTGGGGGCTCCTGCCCCCTCCCTTCGTCCCTCAGGAGCCACAGCTCTCCCAGAGGTCCAGTGCAAGGAGGTTTCACAGGGAGGCAGAGCCAAGACCAGACCAGTTCCAGTGCTGGGCTGACCCTCCAGCCTGCCCGGCACGTTTGGACAGTAACTCAGTGTCCCCAAACCACAACATCTGATTCACCAACACCCGGCTCCCCCCGAGGGCCCCACAGCTGTTTGCAGACTCCCTGCATGGTCCCACAGGGTGGAAGGGGGGCACTGACCTGAGGAGCTGGCACTGGCCTGAGGAGCTGGCACTGACCTCCCTCGTGCTTAACAGACAGGCCAGAAGGAGAAGTGGAGCTCTGCTGCATCACATCCCATGGGAGCAGGGATTAACTCCCTATCCTGCTGAGTTTCTCCTGTAGTATCTCCTTACAGGGAGCGATCCCACCAAGCCTGGATACTTTTCACCGTGCTCACACAAAGTCCTCCTGTGTTCCACCCAGCATTAGCACCCCAGGAAGCCCTTATATCTCCTTATATCTCCTTATATCTCATATCTATCTCCTTATATCCTCTCATCTCCCCTCATCTCCAGGGGTTTCATTCCCCACACCCACGACGGAGCCGTTTGTGCCGGGTCAGCGCTGCAGCCGAACCCCGTTCCCAGGGCTGTTGTTTTCACGGGTGTCCCTTTTCCAGGTGGATCATCCCTGTTCCCAGGGTGCTGCTCTCACGGGTGTCCCTTTTGCAGGTGGATCGCATCGCTGCCTCCAGGGACTGAGCACCAGCCCTTCCCCAGGAGCTGCTGCAGCCGCCCGAGGCCTCGAGGAGCCGGAGCGAGGGGTGAGCGGCGGCAGCCGGACACGGCCCTGGGTGACAATGGCCTGGGTGACACCGGCCAGGGGGTGACACTGCCCTGGGTGACACCAGCACTGGGTAACACTGGCCCTGGGGTGACACTGCCCTGGGTGACACTGCCCTGGGTGACACTGCCTGGGGATGACACTGCCTTGGAGTGACACTGGCCCTGGGTGACACCACCCTGGGTGACACTGCCCTGGGTGACACGACACCTGCCTGGGTGTGACATTGGCCTGGATGGCACTGCCCTGGGGTGACACTGGCCAGGGGGTGACACCTGCACTGGGTGACACCTGCACGGGGTGACACTGCCCTGGGTGACACGGCCTGGGGATGACACTGCCTTGGAGTGACCCTGGCCCTGGGTGACACCACCCTGGGTGACACTGCCCTGGGGTGACAATGTCCCGAGGGTGACACCAGCACTGGGTGACACTGCCCTGGGTGACACTGGCCTGGGGGTGACATTTCCTGGGGGTGACACTGTCCTGGGTGACAATGGCCCGGGGGTGACACTGCCCTGGGTGACATTAGTACTGGGTGACACCAGCACTGGTTGACACCAGCCTGGGGGTGACACTGGCCCAGGGGTGACACTAGCCCTGGGTGACACCAGCCTGGGGGTGACACTGGCCTGGGTGACACTGGCCTGGGGGTGACATTGCCTGGGGGTGACACTGCCCTGGGGTGACACCACCCCAAGGGTGACACCATCCCTGGGGTGACACCACCCCAAGGGTCACACTGGCCCTGAGATGATGCCATCCCACGGGTGTCACCACCCCTGGGCTCAGCCCAGGCCCCTCGGAGGCAGTGGTGGCACCAGTCAGGTCCCATCTGCTCTGCACAGCCCAGCAGCCCCAAATGGGAATGTTCAGCACTGAATAAAGCCAGAGCCACCCCCTGGACAAGTGGCACATGCTCAGAGGTCACTCTGCTCCCTGGTTGTGTTTTGCACTGCAGTTCTTGTCTTGTTTGTAGCATTTAGCAATAAAAGTCTCCAAAGATTGTCTTGATTTTTAGAGCAAATGCCAAAATCATTGTTCTGCTTTAGAAATGCCAGTTTGTTTGTTCTTGGATGGTTTCTTCCCTTCTTGGCTTCTGCAGCCCAAGAAACAAAGCCAAGTTCATGACTCCCCCCTGCTCCCCCTTCTTTCCCTGTTCAGTGACAGTTTGGAACAAACCGTCAAATTCGACAAATTTCCCACCTGCCTGTGAGTGTGGGGGGGATGTGACTCCTTCAGACAGAACGTGAGGGCTGGGCCTTCAGGCCTTGTGGTGGTTTTGTCCCAGGAGCCTGGCTGGAGAGTCCTGCACCTCGTTCAGCACACCAGGCCTGCGCAGACAAGAACAGTTAGCCAAAAATACCCCAGTCCAACCCAAAAACCTGCTGGAATGTCCACAGGGAGCTCCAGGGAGTGGAGAAATCTTATCACCTTCCACAGGATTAGGTCAGAAAACTCCAAGCCCAGTATGGGACGTGGAGCAGCAGAGATTTGGTGTCCACACTTGGGGTGGGATGCCAGGAAATGCCCTTTGGCCCATGGGGGTCATTCCCAACTCCCGGTGACCATTGTCCAGGGAGGGCCCTGGACACAGCCAGGATGAGGTGAGGGTCTGACTGGCACAGGTACAAAGCTCCCACTGCCATAAATCCAGGGCGAAAGGATTCCTGAGGGTGTCAGGCACAAAGCTGGACAGAACAACCCCAGATTCCTGGCCAGAGAGTGTCACCACCCCAGACACAACCGGGACTCACCCAGACCATGTGGCTGTGACAATCCCTGGCACACAGGTGACCTTTGGGACTGATTGTCCTTTGTGAAGTGCTCTGAGCTCTGGTGACACAGAGCTAGGTGGGGAAGGGACAGAGGTGTTGGTGGCAGTCGTTGAGACTGGCTTGGACAAATCCCTCTGGATTGAAAGACTGAGCTTTTCTGATTTTAAGCACGAGGTGTTCGGACCCACACCTCCAGCTTCAGCAGACCCGTGGTTGTGCCCAGGGCTGCCACAGACCTGCACAGGACCTGCTGCCACCGCAGAGCAATCTCTGCAGTCAGGTGTGCCAGGGTCCCTATTTTCATGGATTCATGGAATTGGTTGGGTTGGAAGGGACCTTAAAGATCATCTTGTCCCAGGCCCCCTGCCATGGGCAGGGACACTTTTCCTTGGACACCAAAGCACAGCACACACAGCCTGACCACCCCCCAGCCTGCTTGGCTGTGCAAAATCCAGCTCTGGAGGGTACAGAAAATTCCTGGAACTTGGGCTGTTTGAGTAATAGATCATCCTTATCCCAGTTCTATCAATATGTCCTGGAATGTGGGGGGAAAAATTCAAAACTACAACAAATGAACACCCCAAAATAACATTTCACTACATTTCAGCTGCCCCAGAGCACTTGGGCTGTGCTGGGCAGATGTGCCCCGCCTCAAGGGCACGCGAGAAACTGAAAAGCTCTGCAGACAAAGCCCTTTCTTTCAGTGAGGGCAGACAGGGCTGCAAGCAGGGAAACGTTCATCACAGCAGCTTTGCAGAGGGAAATCTGCTCACTGCAGAAGGAAATTTGCTGGAGGCTGGGGATGAGTTTGACACCCTGTGAGATTCACAGGGGCAGCTCAGGGCCCAGATGAGGCACTGCAGCGAGGGGAACATTCCCAGCTTTGGATTAGGTTGTGCAGGGGGGATGAAAGAGGGTGGATTTGGATTACATAGTAGGAAAAACGTCTTCCCTGTGAGGGTGGGGAGGCCCTGGCACAGGGTGCCCAGAGAAGCTGTGGCTGCCCCTGGATCCCTGGAAGTGTCCAAGGCCAGGCTGGACAGGGCTTGGAGCAACCTGGGATAGTGGGAGGTGTCCCTGCCCAGGGCAGGCGTGGGATGGGATGGGCTTTAATGTCCTTCCAACCCAACCCATTCCATGATTCCATGATTCTAACCTAGGACAGTCTGCTCCCACTTGGACACTGCTCCACGTTAGCCTGGGATATCCTCACTTCTCCTGCCATCCAAGCAGGAGTGGGGCTACTCCCAGAACCTCATTTTGAGGTAATAAAGGACAACTGTGTGTGTGTGGAAGTGGGTTTGTCCTTTCCTCCTTGCACCGTTTTCAAACCTCACACAGGTCTAAACAAACCAGTGGAACTGCATTCCATGTAGAGAATCATGGAATCATTAACATTGGAAAAGACCTCCAAGATCATGGAGTCCAACCTATGGATGTGTACACACCATGGCACAGGACCCTCACCGACACCACAGGCTGAGCCCAGCAGGGATCAGTTCCTCTCATGGAAATGCACTTAAAAAATTAATATAGAGCAAAAATGTTTCCAGGCTGCACCAGTCCAAATTCGACTGACAAAGCAGAGCTGCCAAAAGCTTTGATGCTTTTGCACAAAACCGAAGCACCAAGAGTGCAGAGCGTGTCCAAAGGCGGACCCAGCCCCTCCTGCTCCCGCACAGCATCACCAGCAGCTCCGCTCCTGCTGCAGTCTGGTGCAGCTCTGCAAGAAATTGCCAATTGAGACAACATCCCCCTTCTTCCCCGGGCTAGAGATCCTCTGAGCTCCCTCAACAGCCTCCCCCGCCCTGCCTGGGGCATGGGAGGCAGCTCTGAGCTCCGGCAGTGTCTGTGCACTACAAACTGCAGCACCCTGGGCTCGGCACACAGAACATCCCCCCGCGGAGGGGGCGAGCGTGGGACGGGCTTTGGGCACAGCTCCTCCCTGCCGTGGCTTTCCTGCTGCAGAGGGAGGAGGAGGGAAAAAACCCAACCCAACCCAACCTCCTGAGGCTCCAGTGCAGTGATTTATCACCGAGCCGGCTGCAGACATGCAGACATGCAGACAGACAGACAGACATCCCGACATCCCCAGTGCAGATGATCCCGCCTCGCTGTCTCCCCACGGGCTTCGCTGTGATTAAATCATATTCCGACAACAGCAGAAAGGCTGGAAAAAAAGCAGTCAGGGATTTCTGGACAGGAAATAGATGGGAAGAGTAGGGGAAAGCATTAAAGAGGCATATCGAGCGTGAGGGACACAGCCGCGTTACTGCTCCGGGGCACAGCTCCTGTCCCTCCCCGGCAGCCACAGGGGAGGCGCCCCTGGAGCCGGGGTCCCCATTCCCACTGCCACAGGCTCCTGTCCCATGCGGGTGACACCCCTCTCTCCGAGCTCTGTGCGAGCTGAGCTGAGCTGAGCCGAGCCGAGCCGAGCCGAGCCGAGCCGAGCCCAGGAGGAGTTGGCATTCCCTGAATCCAAAGGCATGTTCTCCAAACACAGCGGGGAGAGCGGGGAGAGGAACATCTCACAGAATTCCCTGCTGCCTTCCCCTCGCGGCCACTCCGCCTGCTGGGAACCACCCCAAATGAACCCAGACCCGTTCCCTGCTGGTTTAGCTCAGAATTACTTAAGAGGGTTGCACTGAACCCATTTAGCTCCTGCAGAGGTTGATCTGCATCAGGGGTGAACCAGGACCAGGACCAGAATCAGGATCAGGCCCAGGCCCAGGATCAGTCCCAGGACAGAACAGGAGCAGGACAGGACCAGACCCAGGATCAGGACCAGGACAGGACCAGGATCAGGACCAGGACTAGGACCAGGACCAGGACCAGGACCTGGACCAGGACCAGGACCAGGCCAGGACCAGGACAGGACCAGGATCAGGACCAGGACCAGGACCAGCATCAGGACTAGGAAAGGACCAGGACCAGGATCAGGACCAGG
>WBMZ01000081.1:33266-44178 GCA_013400975.1 Atrichornis clamosus
CAGGGCCAGGACCAGGACCAGGACCAGGACCAGGACAGGACCAGGACCAGGGCCAGGGCCAGGGCCAGGGCCACTCGTGGTGGCAGCAGAGCTCCCGAGCAGGAGGAGCCCAGCACTGCAGGCCCACAGCTGTTTCCAGCTGTCACTGGGATAAATGGGGAGGAAGCACTCAGAGAAACCATCCCACAGCCTCCAGCCTCGAGCACCCGTGGGACCAGCCTTAGAGAAGGGATCCGTAACGCTGTATGGAAACATGACTCTGCCAAGGCTGACATCTGCATTAGAGCATAAAGTAACAGTTGTCAGCTTGAAAAATACATTAAGCCCTGAGAAGGCCTCTAGTAAAAAGAAGGAAAAAAAAGGAAGGAGAGAAGAGGATGAAAAAATTTTTATTTTTCAGTCTTGGCCACGCCAGAGTTTTCAGTAAATATTCTTTTCAGATAAATAATTTGCCGTTGTTGTTTTCAAACAAATGCAACAAATAAAGCTCCCTTGTTAAAGCCTAGATCTGAATTACTTTTTAGGGAAATGAAAACATTTCCTCTGGGGACTCAGCATTCTCCTCCCCTAAATACTGCAGCAAATACAGGGAGGCAAAGAAGACCTCCAAGAAAAAGCTCAGGAGCTCTGCCCTGCACCTCCAAGGGGTGCCACCCTTGGCTCTGCAGCCCCTCGTTGTGCCCATGTCCCACGTGTCCCACGTGTCCCACGTCCCATATCCCACGTGTCCACCTCTGGAGCCAGCAGGAAGGTCTCCTTCCTTCTTGGCAATCCCACGCAGAGATTTCTGTGATTTCCCCTGTTTGAGCTGGTATCAGAGCTGATTTCTGCTGTGGGAGCTCAGGGGCGTCAGAATTGCAATGCTCTGGTTCCTTCTCCAAATCCAGATTTTGATTATTGTGATTTATTTATGATGTTCCATGACCTTTGCCTGCTAACACTGAATAATCCAAGATCCCCTAAGCCAACAGGATCCTTACCTGCTGTTCCCCATGGAGATCTGTGTTTGTCCTACTGAATCAAGGGATTCTCTGGCTGGTTTCCAGCAGTTTGTGACTTCTTTTTTCTTCCTCACATTTGGGTCTGTTTCTTATTTATTTAATTTTGTGTTGTGGGAATGTAAAAATGTGCCACAGTGGATGAGGCCGGTGGCCTGGGTGGTCCCACACTTGGCCTCAGCTGGTGTCTGAGTCAGCCAAGTTGTTGCAGTAAGAAATCATTTGGAAGGGGTATAAAGCAAAGGCCAAACCCTGCAGTCCTTATTCCATAAAACATCCCTGCAGAGAACTAAGGGCAGGATGCCCCAGCACTGCCAGCACCAGCAGCTGTGTCCAGACACAGCTCCCTCTGTTCCTCAGGGCAGTGTCAGTGAGGGACAACCCCCCCACCGCCAGAGCTGGGGCCTCTGCCTGTCCTGGAGATGGGCAAATCAACCAAACAGGAAAATCTGTGCTGGAAAATGGCACAGAGGGTGACCAGGACCCCTCTGGCTGATGCCACCAGGCACTGAGGGGGTTTAACCCACCCCAGGCTGCAGGAACTGTGTGTGGTGGTGCTGCACCACAACAGCCAGGAGGGACTGCAGATCATGGAATCCTGGAATGGTTTGGGTTGGAAGGGATCTGAAAGCTCATCCCTGCCATGGGCAGGGACACCTTTCACTAGCTCACGTTGCTCCAAGCCCTGTCCCACCTGGTCTGGATCACCTCCACCTTCTGGGTGGGCTGGGGGCAGCCCCTCTACCTTTCCCTGGGGCTTTTGGGCTCTCTGAGCAGCACAGAGGGGACCCTCACACCCAGGAGGGCACCAGCCCCAGGGAAGCACAGGACGGCTGCAGTGCTGGGCACAGCCTGCTCACAGCTGCAGCTTCCCTGGAAAGGATGCACAAAGGGAATGTGGCATTTCCCTGGCATCCAGGCAGTGCTTCCCTCAGCTGTCTGGGACATGTGGCCCCTCTGATTCACCAGGAAGTTTGTTACTGAAGGTGCTGCTGTGCCCTCTCCTGCACTGGGCAGCAGCAGCACGTGCTCAGGGAATTAGCAGTGAGACCCATGGCTTTGGATCCAGGGCATTTTTAGATCCATGACATTGGATTCATGGCATTAGATCCATGACTTCACACTGTGTCCCAGACTAACACCAAGTTTTGGAAGTTTTCATGGTTTCCAGAGGGCCCTCAGATGGTAGATGCAGTTACTGCTGCTGGTCCTCCCATTCCTGAGATGCTTCCCAGGAATGTCTGAGAAGATTTTGGCTTTGGCTCCCTCCCCTGTACCACTCGCCTCTCATTCATTCCCACGTCAGACAGAACACAGGGAACTCCTTTGTCTGCTTGGCCTTTGCATGGAAACAGGACAGGCTGGGATCCTGAGAGGATCCAGGCGGGATCAGCAGCCACACAGGGCTTTCATCTTAGTCTCTATCTCTGCTGTCTTCCATCTCCAGTGGGCACCCTGAGCCCCTGCCAAGTTGGCCTCTGAGAGCAGACAGAGTTACCTCCATATCTGCAGCATTACCTAAACTTTCCCCTGCCTGCCCTGGAGAACATTTGGGTGTTTAATGAACCAGGAATTTGTTAACAGGAACTAATCCTGGGTTTCTTTGTCAAAAAGCCCCCAAACTATTCAGTTGTGCGAGCCCAAACTGAGCAACAACAGAACAAGGGTGGAACTGTAGGGGATGGCACTGGTCAGGACATGGGAATTGCAAGGGACCCTCAGGGTCTGCCACAAAACCAGAGGTGGGGGCAGAAGCACAGACCCCTTTCAGAGTACACAGGCAACACCTGGTTCCAGTCATTAAATCCCAAAGGAAGCTGTGTTCCAGCTGGGAACACCTCGTGAGGCAGCCAATGGACAGGTTTTAATTCTCAAGAAGAGAAAACTTTCACTGAACCTGGTATTCCAGTACCTGAGCTCCAGTTCTACTTCTGAAGCCACAAGTGCCACCAAGAGCTCTGCTCCAGGAACTTCCTCCTCACATCCTCCAGACCTGGCTTTTCCCAAACCCAGGGATGCTCCAATCCCCTGGGATTGCTGCTGTCTGGGAGATGGGCCCAGCCACTGAACAGAAATGGTTTTTCTTGCTGTGTTGGCACCCCCAGAGTGGTTTGCACCCCGAGGAGGAGCTGCAGGAAGCCCCATTCCATCACCTGCTGAGCTCAGCCAGGGGACCCCATTGCTCTGGAAAGCCAGAGGGTCCAGGGACAGAATTACCCAGGACTTCTCCTGGTTTTGTGCCTCCAAAGACTGATGGTGCCAGGTGTAAAGCCAGAGGGATGGGGGACAAAATTGCTGAACAGTTTTCCTGGTTTTTGCCTCTGAAAGCTGAGGGTGCCACACGTACCCTCAGTTCACCCATTGCCACAGTCAGGAATTAAAACTGCATTTCTCTGCGTTATCTGGGTCAATGCAAATTTCGTCAGTCTCCTAAAAATGCAGCTTATAAGATTCTCCTGCAGCTGCAAAGGAGAAAACCATGGTTTGCTGTCATGTCTGGAGGAGAAATTGTTGCCACAGGAGCCTCTCAGAGCACACAGGACACAAATCACAGCTCAGCCAACCACTCCCTCTTTCACCCTTGACAGGTTATTTGCCTCCATGTCCTTCTCAAATGAAAAGAAAATACTTATTTTATTTTGCAAGTCACTTATTTTTGCTGGATTATCTCAGGCTGGCGGAGAAGCCTGGACCAAGCCATCCCCATCCCTTCCCAGACAGGCACAGGCAGAGGCAGACAAGTGAGGATGACTTCAGAGTTTGACCTTCTGAGCTGGACTGTTTGTAAAAACAAACAAGAAACTGTCTGATGCTACTGCAGTTATTTCAGTGCATTTTTAGCAACTGGAAATCTCCCCAGTTTCCGTGACAGGCTGTGGGACAGGCGGCTGTGATCACTTTTACTTCAAGCATCACCCCCCACCCTGACACTCATCCTACCCCCAAAAAAGCCAACTACTGTCAAATTCACCCCAAAACAGAAGTTCCCAAGTCCTGCCCCGTGGGATCAGCTCTGGCAGTCCGTGGAATGCTGCCTGTGTAGCCCATGCTGGCTCCCCTGCCTGCACTGCTTCAGGCACAGCTAAAAATACCCCCATTCATTCCCAGTGTTTTTTTCCACATCTGCTGTTGCTGTGGTTACCGGAGCAGGGAGGGTGGGGCCCTGCACAACCCCGGATGGGGAGGGTATTTCCAGGTGTTTCATCCTTGCATCCTTTTGTTTAAGGTACCTAAGGGCTCACAAGTGCCCGCACCTTAAATAAAACCTGGGAATCAATCCCAGCCACTCCAGTCGGGAGCATCTGCAATGCACAGAAATTTTCATCCTGTCCGAACTCAGGCACTGTGGAGTCCAAAATTCTCACTTTCCCAGGGGACTCTTCCCAGCTTTTCTTTCAAACAGCTCCAGGTTTGTCCACAGAGGCCACAGCAATGGCAGGATGGGATATTACATGGGAATGCTGACAGGCAGGCAAACCCTGCCAAGGCCAAAGGTGCTCACATTTCACGTGTCACCAAAAACAGACTGAAGGAATGCAGACATTCTCTATGCCTGCCTGCATTTTGCTTTCCCAGAGACTTTCCATGGAGTAAGAAATACCTCGAAAAAGGATCCCGGCCCCCCCTATTCCCAGTCATCCCCTGGTGAGCCCAAACTGACCACAGGTCTCACAGGCAAGGGGAAAGAAGCACAAAGCATCTTCTGGAAGCAGCTGAAGACACACACCCAGAGGAGATGCCAGGGAGGATTTGAAATGGGAATGGAAAGTGGAATATAGAAATCCCCGGCTCTCTTGTGAGTAAAAGTTACCTCATTGCTAAGTTCAGTTTTCCACTCCCTGTGGTACTTTTGCACGCTATGGTTTCTCCATCCCTGTTAATTCCTCCAGCTCTGGAAAAGGCCCCACAGTTTAATGTCTGTGAAGAACAACAAAAACCCCTGTTCAGCTGCAGCTCTGGGCATATCCAGCTGGGGCATCCCTTGTGTGGAGGGGATGGTCCTTCACCATCAGGGACACCTCACTTTTGGGACAACTGCACTGATCTTGGGGCATGAGAAAACACTTTCCCTGGTGCTCTGGACCTTTCCCAGATATTTTCCCTTCCCACATTAGCAGGAAGAACCCTTCAAAACATTCAGTTTTTAAAAAGCACTTAAATAATCTAAAAGTTCTGGCAACGTGCTACAGACTTTCAGCCGCTGTCTGCATCCACTATGATTTATTTTGTAGCTCATGTTATTTTTACAAGTTATTTCATAGCTGTTGCTTTAAAAAAAATCATTACCCTCTCCAGCAACACCACAACAGAGAGGATGCTCTGTCTGAGTCTCCCTGGTGTTTCCATCAGCCCCACACAAACCCTTATCTACGACTCAGATGGGGCTTTCTCTGCCAAGTTCAGGGGAAAAAAAATAAATTTATTTCCCTGCCAAGTGAGGGACTCCTCAGCTTTCCCAGGGCAGAAGAGCCTTTGAAGGAACAAGCAGGATTCACCTGCAGAGAGCCCTGGGAACAGCCCCTGGACACAGCCACTGCTGGGGGCTGTTCCCTGACCCCTCCTGTGCTGCCAGGAATTTCCAGTCCCATCTGTCCAGCACAGCCTCTACCTAGAGGGACAAATCCCAGGACAGGGCAGCCTCTCCCTCGCAGCCTCAGCACAAAAATAAGAGAAATCCCTGGAAATGGCCCAGCCCGGGGCTCCTTGCAGCTGCCCCAGCCCCACCCCAGTCTCCTCCACTTTCCCACTCCATAGATGAGCTGCTCCCAAGGCTCTCTGCACCATCCATCTCCAAACCCCCTCACTGAGCCCTCCACTCCCCTGGGCAGCCCAGACTGCTCCAGAATAAATGTTCTGTCTGGGGAAATCTGTCCTGCTTTGGTCTGGTGCTGTGGTGGCTCCCGGGACAGGCCTGGGGGCCAAGGGTTTCCTGGGAGATGGGGCTGGAGCTGATGGAAAGGCAAACCAGCCTGACCAGGCCCGTGTGTTCCTGGTTTTTCCTCCTCAGAGCAGTGATTTGTGCAGAGCTGTGCAGCCACTTCTGTGCAGCTCCCTGCCCTGACTGACCCAGAGCTGCCCTCGACGTGGGTTTGCATCGTCCCCTCTGAGCTCAGGCTGAGCTCAGGTTTAACTTTCCCGGTTTTTTTAGACCTGTCCCCTTCTGAGCAAAGCAGCTGTGGTTTTCTGTGAGTCTCCATTTAAAAATGGAGTTTGTGTAAGTGACAGCAGGACCTGCTGTGCACTGGCGCTTCCCTCTTGCATTTACCAGGTACAAGGTTTTATTAAAATAAAACACAGCAAGAAGAATGCAGGCTGAGCCCAGACTTGCAAGGTTTGATGTGCTGAGGGAACTGCCAGCTCACCTTTTCAGACGAAGGTAAAGCCTGGCCTTGTGTGCTTGACTGAAGGAGAGCAGGTGTTGGCTGGACTCAGAAGCTGAACTTCTTCATACTCAGTTAATTTTTGTGCATTATAAAAAATCCGTATCAAAATCCAGACGAGTTAGAGATGGTTAAGCTTGGTTATTCCTGGTAGTGGCTGTGCTCTGTTAAAGGTGCCTCTGGTAAAGGTTCCTGAGCCAGGTGTGTGAAATGGGAATTCTGTGTGGGGGAAACTCTGGGGACCAGTGGAGGAGTTGACAGCTTAGGCTCTGCCACATCCCAAGGAAAACAGCTTTTGTGTCAGGCAGAAGTGCTCTGGGCTGTTGGGAAGAAAACCACCAAGTTTGAGTTCTCCAGGATAATGAAAAACCAGTTCATAGAAAAACTCATTGCCCAGGATTCTCCTGCTTTGTTTGCTTTGCCTCGGCAAGGAATTGTACAGAGCCCAACACAGATTGGTGTAGTTCTTTAATAATAACATCAAGGTCAGCAAGAGTAATGACTGAATTTAACAAATGACACATGCAACAAACAGAGGGAGTAAAACATCACTGCACAGCACTGGCTGAACCGACAACATGAAATTCAACACCAAAACAGGGACCGTTCTCCTCCTCCCCTGCAGCAGCACCACAAACAAGGCAACGTTCCCAATCTTCACCCCCAGACCCTGCCAGAGCCCTCAGCTGCCAGACACCCCCTTGACCAAAATCAACAGCGACAGAAGAAGCCTTCACACACCACGGAGCAGAGAGAGAACTGGGGTGACCACAGAGTTCGTGGGGGTGAGCGCTTCAAAGTCCAGCCAGCAACACTTAGTAACCCTGGGCAATTAAAATAAAACAGAATCTGGGTCTTTGTCAAAGGCAGCTGCTCCGCCCTTTGAGGCTGCGAGGCACTGACTGAAAGTTTTGAATGAAGAAACAACGGGAGGAGTCACAGAGCAAAGGAAGGGAGGGGGTGTTTGTCCAGTGAGACATCTGCTCACTGCTGCTCAGACCAGCCCTCGCCGGGGCACCTGCAACTGGTGACCAGTGAGACCTGCTGGGCTCTCAGAGCAGCTGTGGGGCCACTCAGCTCCTTTTGGCCTGGGATGAACATTTAATTAAAGGTGGGCTGGTGTGGACTAGGAAAGGTTTATAGACAGAGAGTACACAGAGTACCAGAGCTGGTACTCCAGCTAATTCGACCTCATTTACATAGCATTAATTGTCAGTAGAAGCTGATTTTAATTCAGGACCAAGTCTTCTCTCTTGATGGCCTTACATTACATTCCTAAATTAATCTTAGGGTCTGGCATAAAGTGAGTGTGGCTTTTAAAGGCACATGAGGTACTTTTGGGAGCCACTTCTGCAGCCAGATTTAGGCTGATCCGAAATCACAGAACCATAGAATGGTTTGGGTTGGAAGGAACCTCAAAGCCCTTCCCATCCCACCCCTGCCATGGGCAGGGCCACCATCCACTATCCCAGGGTGCTCCAAGCCCCGTCCAACCTGGCCTGGAACACTTCCAGGGATGGGGCAGCCACAGCTTCTCTGGGCACCCTGTGCCAGGGCCTCACCTCCCTCACAGCCAAGAGTTCCTTCCTGAACACAAGCCAGGCACAAAATTCACCACCACAGGTGCTCTAATTTTCCTGAGAACATCAGGAAGCCCATGTGGCATTGGTGCCACACCCGTGGGGTTATTTTGGGAGCACCCACTGAGCTCCAGCCAGATCCCACCCAGATCCACAAGCAAACCCCTTTGCCAATGGATCCAGGGCCTGTGCAGCCCAGAGCTGCAGTGCCTCAATTAATGCCATGTAAAGCAGGTGTTCGTCACTACAGGAAATATTTGTACATTTATAAAAAAAGCAATACAACCGTAAAGAAAAAATACAACAAGCACAGCTTGATACAATAACAGGCCATGAAATGTCATTGGCTTTATAATAATTTACTACAACTTGAAAAATGTTCTTTTATCCACAAGGGATAGGAAATGCTTCCATCTAACATATGGTAAGCATGCAGCAACAATATGTACAACAAAAAATTTGGAGCTTGTTTTTTATTCATAAACTGGATGATTACACAGGGAATACTCGAAAATCATCTAGCCTGACCTAGGCTTTGTTTTGCTTCTTTAAATCTGCAGGGGTTTTTTTTTTTTCCTTAGTTTGGGGGAATGAGAATTTCTACATACATCTGCAAGAAGTCATGGAGAATACACAGCTTTAATTTTTTCCTCCAGCAGTAGGTTTATTGATTAACCAATTATTAATTGGTTTATTAACTAACCAAATTAACCAATTAATCGGTTAATTTGCACTCAAAAAAATAAAATTCTCAATGCTGTAGTGTTGAAAATCAATTTCCTTCCCAAAGTTTTTTGAAACACTGAGGGTCTGTTAGAGACATTTATTGATCCTGTGTTACACTACTCCCAGTTTTCACACCTTTTATCGTGAAATCAAACCAAACCAAAGAGCTCTTTGTCTGAGCAGATCCTGTCCATCCCAACTTGAGTGAGGGTGTTAAAGCTTCCCCTCCCACCTGCCAACCACAACATCATCCTGTGGAAGCAACCATGGCCTGCAGCTGACACACCTGGGAAGAGGGAGCAGCAGCAGGGAGGGCTTTGCTCCAGGTCGGGACTGCTCCGTGCTGCCCGCAGACAGAACAGTGGGGGAGTCGAGGGGCCTCTGGGAAGCACAGCCAGCCCTGGCCCGGGATTCAGTCCCACATCCTTGGGACTGATGAATTTATCTCACCTCAGAGCTGGCCCTGACCTCGGAGGGAGGGAGAGACCCTGAGCCTCGTGCCAAGGGTTCCCTCCTGTCCTTGCCCAGGGCAAGTCTCCATTGAGTCTCCTCTGTTCCCTTTCTGCCTTGAGCAGTTTTTTTTTTTCTTTTTTTTTCTTGTTTTGCTAGAAAAGCTAGACTTAATATTTCCAAAAGCACTGAAGGAAGGTCTTGGCAAAGCATTTCTTTATCGGGTAAAAGGTGAGATGAGAACCCTTTGCTATTCATAGAGCTGCAGCTACAAAGGTGGTTCCCCTCTTGCGGCATTGCCATTTCCAGGGAGAGCTTTGTGAGAACTGATCCCGAGGTGTGCCAGGGAGCCAGAGCTCGGGCTGGAGCGCTGAGTGGCCTCCCTGTGTCTTGCACTGGGCTGCAAAGGCAGGAGCTGAGGGCTGCTGTAGGACACAGGTGTGTGCAGAGGATGCTGTGGGGTGTCCCGTGAAGGTGAGGAGGAGGCAGGAGAAATGCAGCCAGTGTATTTCCTGGCAGACTCAGTCCCGTCTGGCCTGTCCCGGGGGGTCTGCCTTAGTCAGCACCTGCTAATGGGAGTGATGCTGTGGAGAGCTGACAAGAGTGAGTAAGCACACTGGCTCTTCTTCACTCCGAGTTTGGGAGGCATCTGCTACTTATTTAGGAAAGGAAAACAAAAATTAAAAATCCACGTGGAAACATTTTTAGGGTGAAAGGATGCAATTTACGGAAAAATAGGGACGCATCAGTGGAAGCCATTTCAAACTGACGGTGACAAGGAGCCCAAGCAGACTGGATTTAGAGAACTCGAGACACTGAACCTCTGGTTTATATTCAGTCTTTTCTTTTTAAGTGAAACCAGCATTAAGTTGCACTGCAGAACTGTGGAGTGATGGACTAGATGGACAGAACTGTCTACACCAAATGCAAAGGCTTCTGTTAACCACATCTTTCCCAAATTCCTCAATGTTTTTGACCTCCTCTGTCCCACTGGGAACACCGAAGGCTCCCCTGTCCTCAATTATTCCCTGTCCTCAGGGATGGGGTCTCTCTTCCCATGTAACTCGTTTTCCAAGTGGCGCTCTGTTTTCGTTCACTGCACTTCCACAAACCAACATCCTCAAATCCACACCCCCTTCTCCTTTCCAGACCCTCCGGGGTGACAATACCTTCCTGCGGGCAGCTCCTGGTCCCCGGGAACAGCTGCCAATTCTCCCCAGGCTGACGGGTTCCGGTACCTGCAGAGCTGCTGTTGTCACTCCTCCCTGGCAGCTGGCAGCAAGGGGAGGTCACTGTGCAGGGTCCTGTCCCACGGGCAGCTGTCCCCAGGTCGCTGGCTGGGATTCTGCACTGGGAAGAGTCCTTTGCAGTCCTTCCCTGGGAGAATCTCCTTTGCAGAGAGCTTGCTCTAGTTATCCATTCCTTTATTCCAATGTGTCCTGGGATCACCGTGGCAAGGCACGGGGAGGTGCTGGGGACCAGGAGGGGGCACAGCCTCGCTGGCCTGGAACTCGAGTTGCTCGCCCTGGTCCTGCAGTCTCTTGGCTTTTCTTGCTTCGAGAGTTCAGTGGCACTGATGCACAAGGGAGTCAAAAAAACAAAAGAAAACGAAAGGAGAGAGACGCCTGCGGAGTCGCAGGTGGTGTTGTCACCCACTGCAGGAATGCCCCCCCGCCCCCCCAGCCGGGTGTGGTACAGTACAGCCGAGAGAGCCCCTCGGACACCTCTGGAAGAGACGGGAGCGAGGTGACCCCCCCTTAGACTGTGGGGCGGGGGG
>WBMZ01000082.1:0-28826 GCA_013400975.1 Atrichornis clamosus
GCCAGGCTCAAACCAAAACAGCTAATTTCACTATTATTGGCATTGTAACTCAGTGAAAAGCTCTACCTCTTAAATTGCAAGAACATAGGTTGTTCTGCCATTGTGGGAAATGCTCAGAATCTATCAGGATCTGTTCCATCATCTTTTTTATAGAGAAATACCATAAAATTTTCATATTGTTAATATTTCCTATTATTCTTGGTTTAGAACAAGAGATTTGTTGTAACATGAGCAGAATGGAATGAAGAATTCCAGCTGAGAAGTTTCCTGATTAAACTACCCCTTTTTTGTTGAAAGTGGGCAGAACTGATACACACACATAAACAAGATGTTACAAATGCCCAGATTGTGTATTGTTCAGGTACTTGCATATAGGACCAAGCATATGGAAGAACAATAACTTTAAAAAAGCACCCTGTATTTATTTGATACAGCTGGCTCTTGTTCATCATGTTGTTCATCAACATGTTGTTCTTCTGGTCTTTTGCTGTCCTTTGAAGTATTATTCAGCTGTAATTGTGAATCAAATTTTTAATAATGTAGATGTGACTTACTTATCCTGACATAAGCAATTGGCAAAGAGAACAAACTCAGTAATGCTTTCACAAGAACTTACACCTCCTCTTTTCCCCATATTGATGCTCATTTGGGAAAAAAAAACCCATAAGAGGACTGGAATTGCCTTCGCCTTGGACATTTCAGCATGACAACTGCTGAAGTTACAAGTCTTTGAATCTCTGCAGAAAAAAATTTGATTTTTATCATTAAAAGATTAACAATTTTGTTCAAGTTTTGACATCTCTTCTGTAGCTTTGTCCTCTCTAAAGAAGTTTACACAAGCTCCTTCCATTGTTGTCTAAATAAAAATCATTAAGGATTCTATCGACAAAGCAACTGTTTCTGTTAAGTAAAGAGGGGTCTACTGCCCACTAGCATAGCCTCAAAATTACTGAAACTCATATGAACAGAAATAGCTGGATTTTGGTCTGTGGTACTCAGCAAGGCTTTCACTAAACAACACTGCTTGTGAAAACATACACTCTAATGCCTTTATTGGCATTCAATATTAAAAAAAATAATTATTTTTAGTATCAGTATCAGAACACACCAGAAAAGCATTCTCTAGTATCTACAGTTGTGATGAGCTTTCTTGTAATCCTACAGTCACATAAAATGGAATGATGTCTGCAATAGATGATTATAAATTATTCCTATTAGAAGGGATATCAAGGTCTTTTTCAAGAATAATATAGAACAAAGAATGAGCTTAATGAACATTTGTTGAATGCAAAGAAAAAGCACAGGGAAAAATGTACATTTGTTCTGAAATTGTGTTGAAATATTTGGGAAGCAACTACAAATCATAAAATATTTCCCTATTTCTGCTTCTGGTAAAACAGACAGAAGCACACAATCAAGTCCATATTTCAAATATGATGACAATTCAATTTATAATACATTTGGGGAGAGAGAAAGTGAAATTTCATCAAAAGTCCAGTTCTTACCCAGACCAAAATCAATACACAATGGGATTTAAGTTTGCTCTGTTTTAACAGTGGTTAACATTTTATCATTCTGTTTGCAGGTTAAAATGTAGAATTCCGTACCAGAGAGTTGAATTGCATGTGCATTCATAGAGGTGAGCCTCTTCATGTAGGACTCACAGCAGGAACATGTTAATTCTTCCCATCAGAAATCCTAACATTCTCCAGAGGTTAGACATGCAAAATTGCAGAGATTCTTTCCTCAGTGTCAGCAATACATTTTTTTCTTCCTTAAATTTCAAATGGCTTGCTTATTTAAAAATATGCAGGAAGGAGAAAAGTGTTGATAATAATAATAATAACAACAACAACAATATCGCAATTATTACATATTTATGAGATTTTATCCTAAGATGAAAGCAATAACTTCTGGTGTTGCCTGTTGGGATATGTAAGTGAGAACATGACTTGTTTATTAGGCAAAAGACGGATGAGGAAAATCTTAGCCCTGCAAGACTCTTACCACCTGTCCTAGTTTCAGACAGGAAATAGTTCATTTTCTTCTTAGTTGCTAGAGGAATGCTGTGGTTTTTGGATTCAGGATAAGAATAAAATAGATAGCACATTGATGTTTTGGTTGTTGCTGAGTAGAGTTTTCCCTAAGTCAAGGACTTTTCAGTTTCTCATGATCTGCTGGGGAGGAGCTGCAGAAAAAGCTGGAAGCATGGGAACGTGGCCAGGACAGGTGACCCAAACTGGTCTAAGGGATAATCCATACCATAGAAAATCACATCCAGTATATAAACTGGAGGAGTTACCCAGAAGGGGACCAATCATTGCTTAGGGTCAGACAGAGTATTGGTCAGAAGGTGGTGATCAATTATATTGTGCATCACTTGGGTTCTGTCATTCTCTCCCCCTTTCCTTATCATCATCATCATCATCATCATCAATCATCATCATCATCATCATCATTTGTTTCAAATATTAAATTGTTCTTATCTCAACCCTCAAGGTTTACCTTTTCTCTCTGATTCTTGACCCCATTGGGAGTGAGAGGTGGAGGGAGTGAGCAAGTGTGTCAACCACTAAGTGCAAAAAAGTTGCTGTTGTGCTGCTTATTTTTAATTGAAAAAAACCCCAATAAAAACCCAAAACAGATCCCATATCTTCTATTGTTCCTTGTCTGCATAAGATTTTTGGTAAATATACATGCACAATAGGTAATTTTTTTGTTTGTTTTCTCGTTTGTCCCTTATTAAAAACACTACTAGAATTGATACATTTGAAACATTTCTTACTCTTGCTTCATGTTCCTACTTACTCTAATTTAATCCTCTAATTTAAAAAGAGAAAATTAGTGTTTGTTTTATTTATTTATTTATTTTAACAAAATTACTTAAAAATAACAGAAAATGGAAAGCATGTTGCTAAAGATAGGTGTGTGTGAAGGCGAGAAAGAGAAAAAACAAGTTTTGCTCGTGAACAAAAGCTTAACTCTCCTTGGCAGACACAAAATTTAAACGACTTAAAGTGGAGTCGCTGCACACTAAAACTGAAATGTCAGCAATCAAACATGAACGTACAAGTGACTGATGCTGAGACAGCAATCAGGCTTCAGGTAGCGCTATTAGTTCCTTGTCACGCACGGGCAGTCGTTAACTTTCCATGTAACTTCAAATGGCTCTGACTGCTTTCTTTTTGGAGCTTCCTGACTTAAGTTAACTGATTCAAAATGGACTTTTTTCTGGCCGTAACTCTTAAACATAAATTGTAATCTAAAGCCTCATAATTGTCTTCAGGAATATTTGCATTAGAGAAATCCTTGTTCTGATGAACTTGAAGAGGAAGAGCTGAAAGACTTTAAATGTCACTGACCAAATCAATGATCTGGTTGATGAGTATCTATGATTTTCCAGTACAGATTTGTTTGAAGCTTTCAAAAAAAAATTCTCAAGAAAAGAAAAAGCAAGTCAGAAAAAGACCAAAATAGATGAAATGTTTGCTTCTTTTATGTCAATATATCTACAGGAAAAATATTTGCTCCATTACAGAGTTTTTCAGTTTCCTTTAGTTTGAAGAATGACTTATATTTTTTAAAAAGCACATCACACTTTCTTCAATAACATCTTTGCAGTCCATCAAGAAGATTCCTGCTTCAAGGGTCTGTTCTGCCTACCCAAAACTGTAGGATACCTAGAACCAGCTGCTCAACTGTGAGGTGTGACTAAAACTATGCCTGTATACATATTTTGAGACTATGCAAACCTAGTCTGAAACTAAGGTATTTGTCCCTCAGTGATTTTGGTTATACATCTAATTATGAATTAATTTTCAACTTCAACATTGTTTTATATTTTAAGAATGTGATATTAATGTAAGCAAACCTTAGATAAACATAATATTACCTTACTCATAGAGGAAATTTTCTTTGCATCAATGTTTTATGTGACTTAAATGTATGGTAAGTATTCAAAGAGGTTTACAATAGAATGCAGTTATGCTCATCAGTTGAACTGATGAGCACAACTTTTGTGATTTACTATTGAAAGTTCTACTAAGGGAAACTAAGGTCAATACACCTCAATTTTCTCAGCATCTCTCTAAGAAAAACATGATATTATGTGATTTTGTCATGAAATCTCACTTAGATTGCACATTTACCATAAACACTAAGAAAAGAAAAGTTTCAGATTAACCAAGAGGGCCAATTCTATAACACTTTTTGACTAATTTTGCTTTCATAAGTTACTGTACAGGGTGTCAATGCCCAGGTACTGCCAGGGGGCTTCAGGGCAGCCTCTGTGACGGGAAGCCAGGGCTTCCCCATGCCTGACACAGCTGGTTCCAACCATTTCCAGAGGACTCCAACAGATCCACTGCAGGGCACAGCTGAGCCACTTAGCCAGGCTGGTGAGGCCTCTGTGATAATGTATCTTAAAGAAGGTAAAACCCACTGTGCAACAACTGCGACAGATGGTTGAGAAAACGTGAGGAACAACTGCAGATGCCAAGGCCAGTGAAGAAGGAGGCGGAGAAGGTGCTCCAGGTGCCAGAGCTGAGATTCGCCTGCAGTCTGTGGTGAGGCAACTGTCCTCCTGCTCCCCATGGAGGTCCGTGCTGGAGCAGAGACCCACGTGGGGTCCATGGAGGAACCCATGCCGAAGGGTGTGAATGGGTCCTGAAGAAAGCCGCAGCCAATGGAAAACACATGCAGGAGCAGTGGCTGTGAAGAGGAGCCCTTGCTGGAGCGGGTTTGCTGGCAGGCCTTGTGATCCCGCAGGGCGCATGTGCTGGAGCAGCCTGTGAAGAACTGCAACCTGTGGGTAGGACACACATTGGAGAAGTTCATGGAGGACTCTTTGCCACAGGAGGGAGCCCACACTGTTTCAGGGAAGGAGCATGAGGAAGAAGGAGCAGCAGAGACAGATTGTTAAAGTGACCACATTTTCATTCTCCATTCCCCTGTGCTGCCCCGTGGGAGGAGGTAGAAGAATTGGGAACAAAGTAGTGAAGTTGATCCTGGAGAAGAGAAAGGAAAAGATGGGTTTCGTTTTGGCTTTCTTTCTTACTATCCTACTTAATTTTTAATTTGCAATACGTTAAATTAATTTTCCTCTAGTTGAGTCTGTTTTGCTCGTGTTGGTACTTAGAAAGTTATTTCCCTTCTTGTTTAGGACCAAAATCTTATTTTGTGTCCAAAGAAGAGGTGAAAAGGAAGGATAAAATTGAATATGGTTTAAAAAGTCTAGTGAAAATGGTGTGGAAATGAAAGGGTAAAAACAGCTGCCACCATTTTAACAAGCTGTGGTCAGCACACTTATCTGGCTGCAGCTGCAGCCTCATCAAGATTGTTGTTCTGCATTCTTGGTAAACTTCTCTAGCTCTTGTTATGTCACATTACTTTGTGATCTCTGTGTTTGTGGGGTGCATGATCCACAACTGAAGTTGAAGTCTCCCATGAGTCAAAGGACACCCACATGTGCACAGACTGAGCTCTCATCCTAGGACTAATGCAAAGACTGAACCTAGGATCTGATGATGAGTATTTGGAAGTCTTAGCGCAAAATTTTACATCAAAAAATGTGCAAGTATGGGTGTGTCTCTGGATGGAGGAGGTTCATGTGTGTGTTGGTAGTGAACCTCCAAATCAATCAGGTAAAAACAGGGTTGAGATTAGGCCTCTTGTGCTCACATGTGTGCGAGTGTTGTTGGTGCTTACCTGGGTGCAGCTAAAGGCCTTGCATCCTGTTGTACTGATCAGCACATCCGGTCATCTCTGCGTGTGAGTTGGTGTGCACACAGACACCTGCACACAGACACCTGCACCTTTGGAGCTCACCCTCCTGACTGGCTCAGTTGAAGGTTCACAGGATCGATCTTCCCTTAATATTTTCATATGTACTCTCTTTTACAATGAGAAACAACTGGAACTAGGTTTTCTCAGTAGCATAACTTCACGGTGCTAGGCACTTTTGTATAGACTGCTGATTTTAAAAATAAAGTCTTAGTCAAAATTATTGTTCTCTGAACTATATTTCATCAAGAAGTCAATGTTACTCCTTTTCAAAAGGTTGATTTTGGTGTTCCCATCTCAACAAATCTCTGGAGTTACCAACTGTATTAACCCTACACAGCGTGATTGTGCTTTTTACACTTAAGAAACTCAAAACTCTATGTGCAGCTATCAGAAGTTAAACTAATCATATAAAGAATAAAATATTAATAATTTAAAATGTTCCACAATAAATCTAGTTCAACAGCAAAATATCTAAATGAAAGACAAAAACAAAACAGCTAATGTAGCAATTTAAAACACATTTGAAATGATAGATACAGGTCCTTCTCGAAAACTATCCTCATGGGGATCCTCTGATAAAGCCATGAAATGGTCTTTTTGACAGCTTCTGATTAATACCAGTACACCAAATGGTTATGGTTTTCCAAAAAATTAGCGAAGAGTCAGATCTTTGATATATATTTTCAAAAAGTTCTGGGGTGAATAAAAGTCAAACTGGAAGCTGTTTATTAATTTAATGCTAACAGTGGTCACAAAATATACAAAACCTGATGTAATCTAAGTTACAACACAGATGGTCCAGCAGCTCTTCGGAGCTGGTACTATGAAGGCTCTTGACAGCCCTGACACTCACTCTGCATGCAGCAGAGCAAACCTCACCTTGCAGCTCTGACATGTTCTTACACTGTTCCTCTTACTTGTGGAGTTCGGTCTCAGACGGCCGGACCTGGCTTGCAGCAGCACATTTTCCTTGCTGCTATGCAGTTCATTTAGTTGTTTCGACCATTCTGATTTTTAAATCATCATAAATATTTAATCCTTTATCTATACTATCACTGAAATTCAGATAGGCAAAGTCTAGACATATTACAGCTCTTACATTTTTAAGATACTTAACCATAAAACATCTCTTAAAAGAAAAACAAAATACAGATATACATTTCCTTTAAGAAGTCAACAAGGAGCTGTTTCCAAACCAAATCTTCAGGTTTTTTTAAATGATGACATTTGGTTGTTAAAAGTTATGTAGCACAAATCACTCCCCCCTTGCTTTTCCTTTCACCTTTTGTGTTATAAAATGTTTGTAAAGAAAATTTCTCCTTTTGTCTTACTTTTTTGTTCTCTAAAATATCATTTGCATGTTATTTCAAATAACTCACTCTAGTAATTTTGTCAGTTTTATATCTACTCCTTCCCATTTTAAAATTTTATGCATGACATTTTCCATTACCTTTAAGTAGCCAGTGGCAGTTATTTAGAGAGTTTTTTACTTCAAAATATTTCCATGGAGACTAGAATGAAAGAGTCATTAAAATGACAGAGTCTTTTTTTTCCTGTAAAATAGCTCTTGCACAGCACTGGATTTGCTGAAATTTACAATTACATGGAATCATAGAATAATTTATGTTGAAAGAGATCTTTAAGATCATCCAGTCCATGTAGGAATCTAGAATCTACATGTGTACGTGTGTGTGTGCATCTGTGTGCGGGTGATGAGCTGTGATAGTGAAGCCCTTAAAAACATCAAGATTAGTGTTTAGATAATGACTAGACTGATAGTTCCAGTCCTTCTGAAGATTAAGGCACCTGTGTACTCAAGAAATTGGTGGTTTGCAATAGCAAATAAATCTCTCTCCAATTCATCTACTGCATTCATCCACAACAGCCTTGAAGAACAAACAATGAACATGGGTGCTTGTGTGAAAAAAGACAAGAATTAAATTTCAAATGTACTGTGGAACAACACCGATGTAGTGAAGCAGCAAATGATACTGGGGAAAAGAAACCCCAGTATCGGGGAATATGAAAATAATTTGAAAATTAAATGCAATTTAAAAAATACAAGACCTGTAAGAGAAATGTTTATCTTTTTAAATACAGAAACCATGAAATAAAATGTTTTGTTTATCTTTTGTGGAGCCAAGACAATAATAGCTGCATTTCCAAGCTGAAGGAACTTGTGAAACTTGTATTTAGAGTGTAATGTGAAATTCTAGAATATTAACTGAGCTCTCCAAAAATGCTTACTACTTACTCAAGGATAAAGACCGTAACAATACAGCAAACCAGCAGTTACAATTGGTACAGATATTCCCAAAAGAAAAGTAACCAACACTTATCATAAAATTAAGGCATCTGAATATATTTAACTACACCAGTCCTGCCTGTAAAGTACATCTCATGGTCATTAAAGTTTGACAGCGTCTGACATCACCATGTGCTACAATAAAAAAAGCTCCTAGAAATTTCTTCACAAGAACAATCATAATTGTTAAAAATATCTGATGGAGTGAAAACTGTAAACACCACACATTCAGCTGACACCAAAATATTATGTTCTCCATAAATCAAGATTTTTTTTGCATTTTTTAGATGTTCAAGTAAAATTCTGAACAATTCACAGTTTGAACTGGATGAAAATGTTTTCCCTGTTTCTGCTGAAATACAGAAAACGGTCTTTAGTGTAAACAACATGTAAAACTAACTTAAAGAAAAGGTGCTTTAAACTTACTTTTATTCACTTCTTAAATTTACATATGTAAGTGAAAATAGATGAGCAGTCTGTAATACAAATGACCTGTTAAGTCTTTTCTGGCTTATCTAGACTCCCTCCTTAACATAAAACTCTCAGTTTCTTATATAAAATACTAAGTATGTTGGAAAGAAAAATCTACATCTGTGAAGATATAAATTCACATTACAGGTTAAAAAATTAAACAGTAAAACAGTAAGACTGTCTGAAGGCTTTCATGTAAAACTGTTTTAAAAGGCAAAAGTAGACTTCCCAAAACTGCACTTTTTCACAGAAACATTTCACCATGAGTATGCATTTAACTCAAAGTAAAAAACATTTTTTTTGAGGGACAAGAGATGCAAACCAGAATAAAAAGTCAATTTAACTTGTTCTCTGACCATCAGAGTTGCCTTACTGCCTTGTGAAAAAGGTATTTTGAATTCTTCATGCTATTTTCTTCTGCTTATGATAGGACTGTGCTCTTGTATCAGATAACAGATGTGAGATCAGTAAGGATGGGGGGTTTTAAGAATGTTTTCTAAATTTACCATCTGTTAAAAATCATAGAATTGTAAAATCATACAATCATTTAGGTTGGAAAAGACCTCTAAGATCATTGAGCCCAAGCATTAACCCAACACCGCCAAGTCCAGCACTAAAGCACATCCCTGAGTGCCAGCCACATCCACACATTCTGCCAGGGACACCAATTTCAGAGCCAGACAGTGATTAGCTGTCTCCTTCTGTTTTTTCTTCCCTCATCATTCCCTGCAACTGGAAGGACACTACTTCTGCTCCTGATCCCTTATCCTATTGTCCCAAGGTCCTGAAGTCTCTCTTGATGGTCCTCTGACTTCTTGTTGCAATTTCATCGCTGACCACCTGAAAAATCAATAATGGCTGATAATCTGAGGGCTTTACAAGAATGGGGACTTTTTCTTCCCATTTTTAACCCAAGCCCCAGGGAGACAGCAAACTACCCTAAGAAGTGGGTCCAGTATTACATATTGGGACTTCTATTCCCTTCAGAAGGGCATCTCATATGACCCATCATTTTTTCTTTGTGGAACCATTTTGATACAGGGTGTAGGATGACTTAACCTCAGGGACATCTCCAACCTTAAATGAACCCCTTTATTGTTCAGTTCCACTTGCAGAATCTCATATCTATCATGCAAGGGCACCTGGGAAGGTGGGTCAGTCACAGAGGAGATGCAGCCCTTTGTTGGTTGAAGATACAAGAGAATTCGACAGTACATTTTTTAATAGTCCAAGAATCTAAATAATTTCAAAATGTTAACATTTATATACTTTCATGTTTAAATTAGAAAGTTTTTATGGTGTTCAGGAAAGGTTACGTACAAATCTAATTAATATAAGACTCACCAAATTTAGTAAATTATTCATAGGAATAAAGTTAGACATTTGCTTACAAATTTGTAACGTCAGATATCCAGTTTCAATAAACTAGGAGGAGTGAAGGTTCCCTAGTGTGCCTTGTATATTTCAAACACAGTGTTCTCTCATTAAAAGACAAAAATTAAATCCCATAAGGCATTTACCAGTGTTTTGTAACCAGAACTTTATTTTACTCAGGTTACAAAAAAAAGTACCTTTTTTTCCCTAGGAAATGTCAGACTCCCTCAAATCTTTAAATTTAAAACAAATGTGGAAAGAACTTGTGTAAAGATATAATCCAAATGTTTTCATATTCTCAAAGAGAATTATCTCTGCCTTTAATATGAAAAGAAAAGAAAATTAATATTATTCTTTTCACAGGTCAAAAATCTCTTTGCACAGCAATTTTACCTCCAACTGTGACAAATCAGGTACTTCAATTTCGGAGAATATTATGTCTCATTGTTGACTGATATATCAGTAGTGATATTACTTAGAACTCAACTATATGTTTCTGGTTTTGCAAAATGCAAACTGAGTTTTCAGTTTATGTATTTAAATTACAAATAAATGAAGATGATACAAAGATAAAGATGAAGCTTGATACATAGATGATACTACAAAATAGCCCATTATATTGGCTGTCACTATATGGCACAAAATAGGAAATGGGTTCTGTCTTTTTTTATTGTAATGACCTGTCTTTAGTATTACCAATTCCTTTTACAGAAAACATTACATTTCAACATTATTTTTAGTTTTAAATCCTGTTTCCATGGAAACTATTACAGCTGCACTTTGTTAAAACATTTGACAAACATTATTGTATTGGTTATTTTAATCAGACACATGTCAGAACATAAAGGATAAAACCTGAAAACTTTGTTTTTATGTATTTATACAATAATCCTGATGCGGTTATGTGGTGAGCTTTTACCCAAACTAAAATTCAGTAAATGCTGCAAAGGTAAGAAGAGCTTTCAAATTGCCAAAATCTGTCACCATATCTTATCTAAAAGAAAAATTAAAGAATTAACTTGGACAATACAAGAGTGATGTTTCACTCAGGACTCTATGTTATTTGATAGACCCTTAGGAATGAGACACAGAACATAAATGTTGGTAAACTTAAATGCAGCTATATTATTTAAACCGAGGATTGCAGTAGCATATTTAACAAGCACCTCAATTTCATTTGAAGATTTCATTCATCATGCATAATCTGACATTTCTTCTTCCAAAGCAGTTATTTAAACTCATAATATCACTGTAGGATCACATAATTTACAAGGACAGGAAGTTTCTAAGGTGTTTCACAAAAATAAGTTTACATCCTAACAAATGTAATTATGCCAGCAGGTTATATCATCAGCTGGACTGCAGGCATACTGAAGCTCCAAGTTTCAAACTAAACACTAGCACTTATTTACCTTCTTATTTGATTGGTTGAGTTCGAGGGGTTTTTTTAGTTTAAATATTTTACCTTTAGTATTGTGTTAAAAGCTTGGGCTCTTTGTTTTCATTTGCTGTGTCCATAGTTTGTGAATATATTTAGAACATGGTCAGTACAATAAAATTGCAGCTTCTCCAGATAAGCATGACTTCAGTCACTTTTTAATGATTTAGAGAATACAGTCATGTTCATATCTTCCATCCACAGGAAAAAAAATATTATAAGTTCTAAATAATAGAATTTATTTTATAATAAATTTTATTTATCATAAAGAATAGACTATTCAATGTACAGAAACACACCTGAATTCTTTTTCCTGCTGGGAAATGAAAGATGTTTGTTCTCAGAGAAACATCACACTAATTTTCAGGAAGTTGACAATACAGTTTGCCCAATGTACATTAGGATTTGATTGCTGAGAATATCTGTGGGATCAGATGGATTATAGTCTTTCTTATTTCTCTACAAATATACAGGTCCAAACAAATTCTGATTCTCTAGAGGAATATCAGTTACAGAAAATTTATTATCTATTAAAAAGCAAAAAAAAAAATTCACCACATATTAGATCATTGTGATTAAAAGTAAACTGTAAGTGATAAGATCACGCAGTACTGTTTTGAATGCTGATTTCAATATTTAAAATCTGGAATAGCATGACTGGAAGAGTCAGACTCATCCTCTATCAAGTGTAAATTCTAACCGCTAGTTGATTAATAAATAAGCACATCTGTAGAAATAAACCAACTGATATTTAGAAACAAAATCAGGTCAAAAACCTACTGTAAAGCACTGACCTTTCTTGACTTTCAGAAGTTGTGCAGAGGATTTAGTTATATGACCCTTTTCTTGAAAATAACCACCAGTTTATCATTCAGCAATGCACAGCATGTTTCTCAGTCTCTTTTACACTATTCTCATTTTCATTCATACAGTTTCTCTTGTTGTTAAATTGTAAGAGATGAGATTTTTCATTCAGTTTAAACTTTGGAGTCCACCTAGGAGACTACTGCATTCTTTTCCATCATTTTATTATTCTAAAGATTTCTCATTTTTAAAAAATCATGGAAAAGAGGATGTACCTCTGAGGCACAAGTTTTCTAGGATTTCTTTAACTGCATGTTGTTAGTGAACAAGCCCTGCTCAGAATTTGCATTTGAATATCAAATATAATTATTATTTTCAGATAATTGAGATATTAGGAAACCATACACCCTGTTTAATTCCCATGTAAATATCTGTTGATTCAAGATGTACTACTATATTAAAAATGTAATTGCAAATTATTCATCTTTAAGACTTTTTGTTAAAATAAAGAAGAGAGATTATTTTTTTGCACATTAGTACATAAACACGTAATACCACTAGCTGTTAAACCTGGTGGAGTCAATCAATTTCCATCCAGAGGAAAGTATTCATTTAAAAGAACCTGACTTGGTATTCTCTCCCAGGAAGTTCAAGTCCTCAGTCTTTTCATCTCCCTTTGCAACCATAAGGAGACAAACTACTCTGTATTTAAAGATCAGGATCAGTGATAGTGTTTCTGAATGTTAATCCCCTGCTCCAAAAGCAACTCCTGCCATGGCAGGGATTTAATCTGTTGTTTGGAAAGCTATGGAGCTTGTTCTGATGCTAATCATGAATAGGACACTCTGTGTATTATAGTTTATTGACATTTATAGTGAAAAAACCCCCACATATGATAAATTCCAGTGACCACGATATAAAAGGCAAATTACAATATTTTCATTTAATAAAAAGATAGTTTATTCTTCTCTCTAGAACAATAGCAGTTAGAAATGGATATACACAATTACGATGAAGATATTCAAATTAGACAAAGAAATATTTTTAAAGTATACTATCAGAAATGACACAAAAGCAAGAAATAGATAACGGTAACAGCAAGAAATAACAACCAACACTTCAAAATAATGATCAGAGTTAATTAATGCTGAATGAGAATTCTCCAGAAATATTCACAACATTTGTAATAATAGTAAATGAGTTCATCATTGCTTTTATGAAACCAACATTAAGCCAGTGAATTGGGAGTAAAAGCAATTATGTGCACTGTGATATTTCTATTCCTCATTTTGTATCTGTTTTGTCTTTCCACAAGTTCAGTCCTCCAAACAAATTCATGAGTAAATGAGTCCATGAGTACACATTATTCTCATGCATAATTTCATGGAGTGAAATTGATGGAAATTCAGGAAGATTGTATTAGTGATGAGCCATTTGCAAATCAATTCTGTGGTCACATTCTTCATCCTGTCTATATTTGTAGTTCCTGCTAAGACATCTAAACTAGGAATTATCTCCCTTCCTTGCAGATGGCAATGGCGCATTACTAATTTGTGGTAAACTAGAATTAATACAGGTAGATTGAGTCAGACTAAGAAACAAGTCTGCCAGAAAAGCTGTGAGTGTCATTGTTCTTCCCTGGTGATTGTGTAGGTTATTTTCTGTTGTCTCTTCAATTTTAAATATTTGAAGATTTACAATTGCAAATTCAAAAAAAAATCTGATTCTTAGGATCCAGAGAGATAGAAATATATTGTTTTAGGAAGATAAAAAAATTTAGTAAAAAATGCTTCACTGAGGATGATGAACCTCTGAAGAACAGGGACAGGGATGCCTGGCAGTCACCCAGCAGCTCCACCACTCCCCTCCTCAGCAGAACAAGAAAATAAGATGAAAAAGAGCTCACAGGTCAAGTTAAAGGCAGTTCAATAAGAAAAGCAAAGATCACACGCACAAACAAAGGAAAGCAAACAAAAAGTTTTATTCTCTACTTCTCACCATTAGGTCACTGCCTGGGAAGTAGGGCCTCAGCACATTTAGCAGTTGCTTCATAACACAAATGCCTTAATGACAAACGTCCCCCTCCCTCTTCTTTCTCTCAGCTTTTATTACTGTGCATAATGCCATATGACATGCATTATCCCTTTGGTCAGCTCTCCTGGCTGTGTCCCTCCCAGCCTTCCACCCACTCCCAGCCTCCTGGCTTTGGCGGTGAGTGGGGTGTTGGACAGGTGACTTTGATGCTGTGGGAGCAGTGCTCAGCAGTAGTCAAAGGGCTGATGTGTTATCAACACCTTTCTAGATAACGCATACAAGGCACAGCACTATGAGGGCTGCTATGGGGAGAGTTAATTCCATCCCAGTCAGACACAATACACTGTCTAAGAGAGTAGTTTACTTTTTTTCCCACTATTTTTATATATAATGTAGTCTAGTACCTAAATAGACTGAAGGGTTCACTGTCCACATGCTAAGGGATGGAGAAGACTCTTGTGCCAGTGTAGTACAGTGACCTTGTAGCAAGCCACACATGTAGTTACTGGTCTCTTGTTTCATTCCAAATCAGGAGGGATATGGGATACAATCCCAAATCAATCCAGGATCTCCTCAATCCATTCCATTTGGACATTAAATTTATGGCAAATATATCTAACTGCCTATTTTCATTATACTTGTAGAAAAATCAATTCATTTTGAGAAAGGGGAAAGATGTTTAGTCAAATAGTAAGCTCAGAAGTTATTTCTGGGATGACCACTCAAAATGTGGTTACAAAAGTGGGAGTAAAATTCATAACTTCTCTTCCACTTCCTTATTTAAGGATGTAATTAAAATATAGGTATGATTATTTTTAAAAATCCAGGAAAAGAAGGCTAGGATAAACTGATATAGTATAACAGGTCTGCTTAGTTTGAATCTCTGACAAACAGCTTGATGCATTTGAGCATTTTTCTGATGTATTTTGTGTTTGCTTCTACATATCCTAATGTAATAAAAACTAAAATGCCAGGATAATTAGATTTAAATTGGATATAATTACACAGAATCATAGAATATGATGACCCACAAAGATCATCGAGTTCTACTCTTAGCCCTGCACAGGACACCCCAAGAATCACACCATGTGTCTGGGAGTATTGTCCAAACTCTTCTGTCTCGCCTTCTTCTCTTCTGACATTTGGGAACTGCCTGCTCCTGTGCCCTTAAGAGGTGATGTTTAAAAAGTGACTGATGGATCCCTGCACCTGCAAACGCATTTTCTCAGGGGAGTTTACTCATTAATTCCCTCAGCAGCCTGAAGTGTTCTCTCCTCATGTTCAGAGTTTAGGTTTCGCTGGCACTTTTCCTCCGGTCAACAGAGAGTTTAAACTCAATCACTTTGTGGTCGCTATGGCCAAGGAAGCTGCCAATCTGGACTTCATTCACAAGATCCAATCTGTTGACAAGCAGCAGATCAATGAGGGAATCTTTCCAAGTTGTCTCCCTTAGGACCTGTTCCATAAAGGTTTCATCCAGGTTTTTAGGAATCTTCTGGCCTGGGTTGTACCAGCTGTGTGATGCTCCCAGTTAATTTCTGGCAAGCTGAATTCCCCCATAAGAACAAGGGCAGTTGACTTGAAAGTGTTCATTAGTTTCTCAAAGAACAATTCATCAGTGTCGCTGTCCTGGCTAGGAGGTCTATGGTAGACTCCCACGATGACATTTGCATTATTCTGGCCCAGTCCCAGAGATTTGATATCAGTGATATAAGTGAAACCTGGTGGGATGAGCCCTGTGGCTGGAGTGCCCTGTTGGATGGTTACAGGCTCTTCAGGATGGACAGGCAGGGCAGAAGAGGCAGAGGGGTGGCAGTGTCTGTAATAGAAGGGTTAGAATGTATGGAGGTCACAGCTGGTGATGGCACAGTTGAGAACCTCTGGATAAGAATCAAGGGGCCAAAGCTTTGTGCTCAGTGTATTTGTTCCACACGCTGCACCCATGAGTGTAGAAACATTTCATTGTGGTACATTGTAGCCAACACCTCCTGAAGCAGATTGAGATCCCATTAGTGCTTGTTTCCTCAAGTTTTGGCACACCATCCTATTGCTCATCACTTGTGGGCTTGGTTTTGTCCCTTACTCCTTTCCAAATTAGTTAAAAGCTCTGCCAAAGAGCACTGGTAGCTCCTGTGCTAGAACTCTTTTTCTCCTCTGAAACAGCTGCTCCCCATCAGGTGTCAGTAGATCAGGTGTTGAGTAAATCACCTCATGATTTAAAAACCCCAATTTTTTCCAATTACACTAGCCTTGAAGCCACGCATTGACTTGATGAAGCTGCCTACTCTATCAATATAATTCCTCATTACCAGAAGGATTGAAGAAATCATTGCCTGTGCTCTTGATTGTTCTATCAATTGTTCCAGGGCCCTGAAATCTCTTTTGATTGCCCTCAGACTTCTATTTTATCAGAGACCACTAGCATTCCAACTTGTGATAAAAACAGAGATAGCTGATGCTTCATTCTAGCCTCTCTCCACTTTATCCTTGAGTTTGAAGAAGGAAGAGGAGTTTGTTCCTCTGTGGAAAGCTAGCACTTGCTTGATGAAAAAATAACAATATAGTAAATGTTGCTTTCTAGCTGTTTCAACTTCTCCTTGCTTAATATAGAGTCCTTTTTTTGGTAGGTATCAGTCCGACTGTTAGTCAGCGTCTCATTTCAGGTGCCTGAACACATCTGCCATCACTTGCTCTGTGACTCTGTGATGCTGGATATGTGACACAGGATCTCTGAGAGGTCTCTGTCACTACAAACCTACCTATTCATGCCTCAGCGTAATCTCAGATGGCACCTGATGCCTATGCTTAGGCAAATTGTACATGCCCTTGTTGTGAAATCAGCTGATGTCCAATAGCATGGGCCATAATAGAAGTTACTGCAGCTGAGGGCTGGGGGGAAATTAACACAACATTTCGCCTCAGTTGAAGACAAGCTAAGATTTGGGCTTTTGCTACATGCACTCATTTTATTACTCATTCTACTGGGCATGCATTATAGCTTAATGCAAATAAGAGTGCTAAAATACAAATCACTTTCTCAGAAATCACATAAATTCTGTGTTATTATGTAATTGAAAAGTTTCAAAAACAAAAAAAAGGGTTCACGTAAAGTGTATTTACCATATGTCCTATAGTCCTGTCAGTGATGTGGAGTCTGTACCTGGAATGTGACCACAGTCAGAAGTCACCTTGCTTAATTTGTACCCTGCTTAATTATCATCATGGTAATTTCTATTTTGTTGCCAAACTGATGATATTCTGGGATATACAGCAAACTGTCCCTCAAAGCTCGTTCTGTAAAAGTAATTGCTTATTTTAGTATATGATTGACACATTAGGGAAAAAAGCTCTTATCTGATATATTTTTTTCATCTTTTATTTATTAAAGATAATAATGGATTTAATGAAAACAATATCCTATGTATCATACCTTATATAATATTTGGGGAATTAAATTTTAGATTCCTGACTGCTCTTTTAAGACTTCACTGCCTATTTCTCTCTGGTATTCTCATTGTAATAATCAGTCTACTGCTGAAATTCCAATCAGTGTTGCAATTTAAAATCCAGGTTCACATTAGCATCATTCCAGGCCATCTGTTCTGGTTGAAATAAATTGAAGATATCATTCCAAATGCAAACCAATTTTAATATAATGCTTTATTTAAGAGTTAAAAGCAGAAAATCCGTATTTTCACACAAGTCATCCCTAAGGAGATAATAGTAATGCTTCAATTTAAATGACAGTTTAATCTTGCTATATTATCCTATATTTTCCATTCTTCCAAAACTCAGAAAGGAAAGTGCATCCTGCCTATTATTACTAGCACTTATATTTTTATTCTTTCTTTCCCAACAAAAACTTCTCCCCACTAAAATAAAACCCTAAAATTTGTTTGGGACCTATTTCAAAGACTGATTTCTACTTGATATCATGTAAGGAAAAAATGCACCACAAAGAAATGAGAACAAAAAAATCCCAGGCACACACTTTTTCTTAAACCCCTTTTAGCTCTAAGGAAGAAATATCATATCAGGTGGCTTTTAATTGTGCACACAGGTTAGACTATTAAAAAGCAGTAAATAGCATATAATGGTTGTCCAAGTACTGATGTCTGAAAAGCCATATTACTTTCGAGGTTTAATTTCATTCGTGAAGTATTTTATTTCATTGTAAATGATTTTCTATTGAAAAAACCAAAATATCCGTATCACAAGTTTGAGAAATTATTTAGGTCCTTTCTGTTCTTAAGAAATAAATTTTCTCTTGTCCTGTGTTCTGGGTTTTGGTTTTTTGTTGGTTTTTTTTTTTTTTTTTTTGACAATTTAAGAAAGAGTAGACTAAATACTCTGTATTCTTCAATATAGAAAATAGCATTAAATTCCCTCCAAAAAGCCGGGTCACTGATCAATCTGTTTGCATTTCAGGCTGGTAATTAATTTAGATGTTTCTCTAGTCCATGACACTCATTTAGAATAAGTAAAAATAAAGAAGAGTCACTTCTCAACCTATACTTAAAACAACTGTACCCTGCAATAGGCAGGACCAATGGTGCATCTCAAATGACGTTGGATATCAAGTGTACACAAGTGAATGAAGTTCCTCCTGGGTGGTGAGGTCTAAGTTCTACTGAAGGTATGGAATACATCAACCTGAAATATGATGGAAATATCAGCTTCTATAATGGATTGTGCAATCACCCTCATTTTAATTGTCTTGTCCACAATGGAATGCCATGTTTATTTTCCTCATACAATAAATTTGTGACCTCTCAAATTAGAAAAATACTTTCTTGCATTTCTCTGTTTATCTAAAACCAAACCAAATAATTTGAATATTCCTCCTTCCTTTCTTTACCAAATTATAATAAAAAAGAGAACATTTTAGGCTCTTATGAAGCCTGTATTTCCACTATTATGTCAGAAAAAACCACCAGGTACCCCAAATTCTACAGCAAACATAAATTGATTTTTACTAGATTTTTTATCTAGATCAAAATGAGAAATTTAATAGAAAGTCATAACTATAAATTACATTTTTAATAATTTACAGCATCTTCCCTGTAAAAAATATCAGCTAAAAGTTATGTTCTTAATTTTCTCAAAGAGTGAATTCATGTTCAACTAAAACGGCAATTTTAATTCATCCGCAGAGTGAATCTTCCTCTTTTATTTTTCCTAGTTACATCAGTAAAAAGAACAAAAATAACATTGAATATATTTTTCTTTAGTATTTGTAGTTTCATTTGATAGTTTTTCAAAATGGCAAACATCTTCAACTACTTCTAAAAAGTTATAAAACACTCAACTTCTGAAATATTACAAATTTCTTTCTTCGCACATGAAGAAAGACAACAGAAATCTTGCAATTTATATTCAAATATCATTTTTAAAGTTGAGCTGATTAAGACGTTCTGAAAACATTGTATCCTGACATTTAATTGGTGGTCACTCTGCATGTCACTAGTCAGACCGTATTTGATTCTTATAATCACCCAAGATAGAAAACAGAGGGGAAATTCAGAGGGGAAATTAAAAAAAAAAAAGTTTCATGAAGTAAGATAGAACAAAAGAAAGAGAAGCACCAGAAGGTAACTAACCAAGGGGATAGCTCTTTTAGAATGCAGTGGTGACCTTAAGTGTCTTGCATTCCTGACAACCTTTTGTGCCTTTGAACACTTTCTTTATAAGACTCAAGGGTAGAAATTTGTTTAAGGTGATAGCAGGCAATATAAACACATTTATTTCTGACACAAAAAACTACTGTTGTAAGCTGTAAAGAACCATTGCTCATGCTTTTAGAGCAGATTAAGCACAACACTAGGAAATGTACTCTTTGAAATAATCCTGTATTGGCAGGAAGATGATAATTATGTAGTATGTGTGCCTACAGCTTGTGGAGAGAACATTCCTCATTTTCCAAATGACTAAGCTCACAGAGTTCTACTCTTCTTATTCCTGTTGAGTCAGTTTTAATTACTAAGCATTGGCTTGATGTCAGCCCCTATTGAGGGACCAAAACAGTATAAATTCAATCTCTTGACCAAAAGGCCAAGAACTTTTCTTGCATGCTCACATATGTTCTGAAGTTCTCCCATGCATCAAATGTCCATGAGGAATAGTTCATTCACTACCTCAGGCCAACGAGATTAAGCCCCTGCTGACTCCAGTGTAAAGACTGGAAAATTCCATTACATCTTGCTTTTCTCCTGAAGCTTTGAAAAAAGTCTGCAGGGCTTTTCCTGATTTATGTTAGATTTGGCAAGCAAGCACCATGATTTTATCTTCATGGTTCTTAAGTGCTTAAGGGTGCATGTTATATAACCAGCTTGAATTTACAAAGTGTTAGGAAAGTAATTCAACAGTCCATTTTATGACCAACACCTTCCTTTCTGTCACTGAAAATGTCCTTTCCTGGGGTTTAATGTTAAACTCTAATATAAGATGGGGTGTTCTTTCCAGTTAATCTTCTCAAATGGCACAGTTCCTAATCCTTGCTTCAAAGGTATTGGTTCTGAGCACAAATGCTTTCTGAAACACTGAAGTATGAAATCTTTTATTTTACACTACCTGACACTGTGCTGCAGTTTATGTTTCATATCAAGTTCCTTGGAAAGTGTCTTTTCTTTCTTAGTTTTTTGTTTGGTTGTTTTGGGATTTGTTTGTTTGGGGTATTTTTTTTGTTTGTTAAAGCCTGGGGATTTTTTTCCCTCATGAGGTCAAGCCAGACAAAACAAAGATATCACAGCAGAATTAGATTTCAGAGAAGTTCCTAGCTACCAGAAAAGAACTGAAGCCCATTCCTCTTTTTCACAGCTACATAAATTGCCAGAAAAGGAAATTTGTTGACTCCAGTGTTCCTTTCCACCTCTGAGAGTCTACTCAAATATTATATCATGTTCTTATCCATCATCACATGTTTCTATTAGCAATGAAACCTGAAGTCACTACAAAATACTTACGAGTTTTTTTGTAGTAAAATTCCAGTTTTCATGAAAAATCCCCAAGTAATTTTTCTATATTGCAGTATGCTGAGGAAGGTTTTCAGTGTGTTACTTGTCCATCCTTAAATATAACAGCAAATCCATGAATACCCTCATGAGCTTTTCTTAGATTATGAACAGTCCTGGTGGAAAGCAAAAGGAAAGCAATAAGAAATCTTTCACCAGTATTAACATCCTTTTCCAGTATCTTTTCTTCGTTTATCTGATCCAGTCACATCAGCAACTTCTGTAACAATTACTTTGATTTGTGCTATGGTAATAAAGCACCTTAAACCAGTGTATTTGTGTGGGAGAAGAGATGTCCTATCTTAATTAATGAAGAAATTACAGTTCTATCTACTTTTCCTGTCTGCTTGATGAAGATGCCATAGCAAACATCTTGATGTTTATTAAACCTATTCTTCACCTCCCACTGGACCGTATATCCTTCTCCAAGACTTAAGTCAGAAAATATCTTTGTAGATATTTTCTAATTAAAGGCCTACACTGCTCTTCTCAGTTAACAGAATTTGTTTCCTCTAATAAAAAATAGGTCCACTACCCCAGGTCCAAACCAGTGGAGCAGATGAGTATTAAATGTAAATCCACCAGAAGACAAAGCTTGCTTTAATACTTGTATGCAATGCTTTTATTTGCCATTCCCAAATATGCATAAAACCACTAAAAATTAAAATTTTGATGAATGAAAGAAGAGTAGTGATGGAAGAAAATTAGAAGGAAAGTGTAAGAATATGATGGACAGACACGAATAATAAATATTTTGAAGAATAAGGCACTAGGAGAGGAGAAAGTCAATCAGGAACAGTGAAAGAAGCTAAAATTGAGTCAAAAAAATTCTGGCATTATGGTTCATTTTGTAATTACAAAAAAAAAAACCACAAAAAAACCCCAACACCCTAAAACAACAATAAAAAAAGCATTATTCCTAAAGGCCATCCTCATTCACTCAAAAAAATAATTTCTGCTAAGTTACTATAGAAAAAGAAGATACAAGAAAGCTCATTTAAAGACCCAAGAAAGACCACCACCAAAACTGAACCAATAAATATGGAAGAAAGATGTGAAAAGAGTAATAAGACTAAGGGAAGGAGAGGGTAGAGGAACAAAGTAAAACCCACAAAAGCTAACAAAAACACCCAAACAAAACTAATGGGTACAAATTGAAAGAAGGGAAATTTAGGTCAAATATTAGGAAGAAATTTTTCTTTGTGATGGTGGTGGGACACTGGAACAGGTTGCCCAGGGAGGTTGTGAATACCCCAACCCTGATGGTGTCCAAAGCCAGGCTGGATAAGTCCTTGAGCAACCTGGTCTAATGGGAGGTGTCTCCACCCATGGTAGTGGGAGTTGAGACTAAATGATCTTTAAGGTCCATTCCAGCCTCTTAACTTTATATGATTCTATGAAAAACCAAAGTTTAGTAAACCAAAGAGAATCTTCTTTGTGTCCATAGTTCCACTGAAATTATATAAGCCTTGAATATTTAAAATGATGGCTGGAACAGAAACATCTCCGCTGTCATAATATCTCAAAATATTGTAATCTCATTGCATCAAAAGAAATATGACCACCAGGCCAAGGAGAAGAAAAAATCCATATATTTGAATAGCTAGAAAAATGAAGTGGTTATTGCATTGGGAAAATGACCTAAATGACCTTCACTCATTTAAATTAAGCAATTAAAAAGTCTCTGCAAGTTCATGCAGCTTAAAACTTTAGAATTAGCTCACAATCTTCATCATTCAAGAGAATAAGTAGTTGAAATTTAGGACAGAAATTAGCAATGTCTGTTACTAAAGTACTTGTAATTTAAAGTTACCACCTGATTTGCAGATTTTGGCTTTCTTCCAAGCAATTACTTTTGACTTAGCTTTTCTCTCCAAAGGTAAACATTGCATGTAACTTCACAGATAATTACCTGTTTCCTGAATAAGAAGTGGAAAATCAGGAGTGCCCTATTCAATCACTAAGACACACGCTAGCACCACAGTATTGTCATGTAGTTGTCTTTCTGCTTACCAGGTTTGCATGGAGCAAAGCAGAACCCTGCATCTGGTTTCTCTTCAATCATGTGTACTTTCCTGTATTCCATTGGTTGAAGGAGCAAAATGCTAGGGAAAGTCAGAGTCCCACTTATAGTTGTGGAAAGACAAGAGGTCTGGTTGGCTGATCAGCTACACTTGGAAATGCTGCACACATAACTAGACATTGTGGTGACTGATGCAATTAATATATCTGCACTACTTTAAGAATTTACTGTAACCTGATAATTCAAACATAAGCTTTGATATAAGCTACAAATTGCATTGATCAGTCATCACGCTGGTATAATGGTCTATGTCATCTACAACCTCCACAGTCAGAGCGCTGTTCACTCTGAAATTATTTTTAAACTTGAGTTAAAAAAACCTCTCACTTATTTTAAGATAGGCACATAATAAAATCTGGTGGCAAATGAGAACATGACTTTTCCTGTACAAAATGTCAGTGCAGAACAAATTTTAAATTGCTCAACAAGAAATTTGTCTTCAGTTACTAAGCATTTGTAAAATTATGTCCCAGTTTCTCAGCTACTGACTTCCTTGAAATCTAGTTTATCTTTTTGCTCTTAATGTCAGTAAAATAAATGCTGTGTGGATTTCAAATATATATGTCCACCTGTAGGCCTTGATAACAATACTCTGGACAAATAGAATATAACAAAACATGGTGTCTATTAGAAAGAATCTCACTTCTGTACAGAACAGCTAAAGCAGGTATCTGAAATCATTCTGTGTCCTGAAAATTATTTATTTTGCAAGTGCTGGACATGGGATGACACACTGTTATTTCATTGAATAGTATCAGAACAAATAGCAAAGTTAATAGCAGGCTTGCTTCAATTTAACTCACATGGTCTGGTGTGGAAGTTAGTTTGGAGGCAAACAACTAAATTTCAGGACACTACTGTCATATTTCAAAGGCATTTTTATGCCCAGACATGTGTAAACTTAAAAAAATAAAAATAATTTTTAAAGTTAGTAGAGTATATTCCAGAGAACTAACTTAGACATTAAAAAGTGACAGTCCTGCTTTAAGGACATTTAGGAAATGTATATTAAAAAAAAAACATGTATTACAAAAAGAAAAAAAAGGAAAGGATACCACCAAAAAAATCATTTATAAAAAAAATATAATTGCAAGGCTTGCATTCATAAAGGACTAGAAAGGCAAGATATCAGTCAAAGCTGAAACAAATATGAAGAATATGTTCATTGACATCAGTTATTCAGAAGACCCCTCTTGTCATACAGCATCCTGGACACCTGCTTCGTGTCACTAATGTCATTGTAGCACCAAATTTTTGGTCTGACTCAGTAAAGCAAGACTCACATTCTCATTAAAAAAAAAAAAAAAAAAAAAGAAAGAAAGCAGAACTATGTGTTGCTATGTTCTAACAAGATATATTTTAGGGAACTACCTTGAAGATACGTGGTACAGCACATTTTATTTTCAGAGAGAGAGAGAGAGTGAGAAAAATTCTCATCCAGATACGTGTAATCTTATGAATTTCGCATATCTAAGGTATTTAGAGGTAAAGCTGTTTAAATTGACTAATAGTTCACCCATAATTTGTGTCTTTGAAAAAAAAAGAAGAAAAAAATAAGAAAAACTTACAAAGTGAAAAATGCAGCATTTATGATAATTTATAGTTCACAGTAAAGTTTCACGTTAGCTGTAAGTGAGTAACAAGAGAAGGCATATTATGGAAATTCAGATGAATTCTCAGCAGGGCCGGCATGCCCAATGCCCCTGCAATATTGGCTTGTTGTTTACAGTTAATAAGGTACACAGAAACCTTCCCCTGTTACAGCAGATAAAGTGCAATGACAGATATTATCGATTTGCACTTCCACGCTCTAGCACTCCCTGCTTTGTAGGCAGCTGGGTGATGCTCTGCAACTGAGAAAGACGTCATGATTTTCACCTTTCTCCTGCTCAGGGTGAAAGAGAGAGTTAGAATGTCACTTTTTCTCAGTTAACCTTCACCATATGCCTTGTTCTGTTTCTGCTATTAGGCTTTTATTAACTTTTTCAAGCAAGCTACATAAACAGTCAAAGGCAACAGCTGAATTGGATGTAAAAAGAGAGTTACTTCTTAGTTCAGAATTTAATTAACATTTGGGAGGGGCGGGGGCGGGGGGAAGCGGCGAGGATGGTAAGGAAGGGTCTAGTTCAATTCCAGAGAACTCTATAGAGAATGCAGAGGAGCTGAAGCAATTTCAAGGAAGCCAAAACATTATTTACCAGGATGGCAATAGAGTCAGCACAGACAGAAACAGTTTCCAAATGTGACCAGTGAGGCAAGTTAGATGTTAAACAATTGTGCCTTGCTGCGGAAAGAGTTTCCAATTCCAAACGTGACCAGCTAGACAAGTTAGACCTTAAACAACAGTTGCCTCTCTCTGCTTAGATAATAAATGAGTGCTTTTACGAGTCTCAGTGTGACAGAAATAACTGTGGAAACATCAGCCTCTAAATCTAGTGATATTTATCTTACAGGGAAATACCACAAAGGCCTGAAGGTTTCTAAAGCTTTAATTTAGTTTTTTTCAAAGCTTTAAAAGCTTCCTTTTCTAACAACTATCTGTTGTAGAAAGCAAGTTATGTTAGATTTCCTGTCACTTAAAACAATGTTTTATTAGGAAATTAAATAAACTACAACAGCAAAACTTGTTAAAAAGAACAACACAGGATGGATAATCCAGACAGAAGTAAACTAAATGTTTGAAAATAAATCTGTAGCCTGACAGTAGGCTCAATGCTAACAGAGGTCCTTCCCTTATCTCCACATCTACATCCACTCATATTTCCTATGTGAAGTACAGTTCCTTCTCCATCTTACATTGTCCAGTGTGCAGCACCAATTTCTTTCTTTCAAAGTCTGAACTCTGTGACCTCAGAAGTCTTTTTCAACCTAATTTGTTCTGTGATATCTTGAGGAGGGGAAGAGGGCTCTATCACTGACTACCTCTCACTAGAAAAGGTTCAGGTTCCTCTCAGAGAACTCTCACTCTGGATTTGTGCTCCATTAACTACATATTTGTCCCTTAAATTTTAGAACAGTCTCCCACTCTGAAGAAATGTGTTTGATCTTCGTAAGTGCTTCTCTCTTCCTTCACCTTTTAAGAGCTGAGGACTGGCACAAAGATGTCAGGGCAAAACCAGTCATTAGCCTGCTTTATCTGTCACACAATCCTTAAATACTCACCTTGGGAACAAGTAAATTAAATTCTCCTATCATGTACCAGAATGGTATGAGGGCATTTGCAGCCTGTGCATAACAGTTCATATTACTGAGAAAATTCTCTCCACACTACTTGAATGTGAGAACACACAGACACATACGCAGACACAGTACGAGTTAAAAAACAAGACATTGAGGTATAGAGAGTACTTCTTCGAATTGTGTGCTTGCAAAACTGTAGACTTAACTTTTTGCTTAACTGTGAAAAAACAGTTATATGTTCCTTTCCTCAACCGTTCAGTTAGTGTTAGGTAAATTTTATTAAGAGCAATACAGTGCATACTGGAGTGCTATAGTGGTTTTGATTTTGTTTGTCTGTTTGTTTGTTTTAACTGCAGCATGTTTCTGAAACCAGAAATTAGCTAAGACAAGATTTTTCTGGAAATTGCTAGAGAGTAAGACAGTTTATATGTAAGGATCAGATATTAAATATCAGATACTTAAAAGGGGTCCTCTTGTTCCTCGTCCTTTTGTCTTTAATACTATGTATAATACAGCAGCAAACTCACTAAAATTGTGGAAATATATTTGTGCTATACTGCAGTACCAGAAAAAAATGACGCCTTTAGGAATCATGTCACCATGCTGATAAAAAATACTCTGATATGCAGAAATCCAATTTAATGCACCCGATACAGTGCCTGTAAAAATCCAGTTCCAGTACACTTAAGAGTTTTAATCAGGGAAGCAGAGAGTTTCAAGAAACACCCTATTAAAATTCCTACTCATTTATTTGTACACACATGAGGAATGCACACTGAAAGAATGAGTTTGTCGTGGGGTCTTTTCCCCACTTTTTCCAGTACACTGCAGAAATACTTAATTTCTGGACAACTACGTTTTTTTATTAAAAAATACATTTTAATATCTTTTCTGAATTATTTCATATGTAGAACTCCTCTGAACCACTGAAACCTGGAAAAAGCCTGCGGTTATTTTAATAAATCTAAAACTGTAGTCACATGAAAAATAAATAGAAACATTCTACAAATCTATGCCTTGCTGAAAAACTATGCAGTAACTGCATTCAAATATATTCAACATGACACTGAGCTAAGAAAGGTTATAAAAGGCATTACAGGTATAGAGTTTGCCAAGATGTATTAAGGTTTTCAGTAAAAAAATATAAATAAATTAAAAACATTTATAACTTTTTTTTTCCCTGTGTACTTGTTCTCTCACAGAAAGAAATGGCAAACGGTTTCAGGACTATAATTCCAAGAGTAAAGCACATTTCTGCTGATATAAAACTGTAATTTTTTTTTAAGGACTAAAATGTTCTTTTCTACAACTCAAAATAACTTGAAATTTAATTACGTAAAATAACACATTCCCAAGTGCTCATTAGGCCCAGTAGTTTATTCTACATGTTCATTAATTCCTTTTCAAAAATTTTATAAATATAATTTTTAGCTGACAGAAAAAAAAATTAGGAAAAAGTAGTGTTTGATGCTTTTATTGAAGTCGATATAAATATTCTGTTGAGCAGTGAAATTTTTTTCTGTGTTTTCTTTCACTTACTTTGCTGCCTTCTTTTTCATTGGTTGTAATGTAATCTGCTGACTATTACTCTATCATAAAATAGTCACTACCGTCAAGTGTGAAAAAACAATTGTATAATTTTTCTTTTTTTTTTTTAATTAAAAATAGCAAATCTGGGAGCATAACATACCATGAAAGGGAATTAAATTCTTGCCATTATATTCAGTCTTTTTATATTTAACTGGAAAATAAAAAGTGTTTTTTAAACAAAAGAGAGACCACTTTTGCTTTCCCATCTGTGAATGCTGATGGTAATGATTTATTCCTACGTATTTTAAAGGTGCCCTTATAAAGGAAATATTTGAGTTACACTTTCAGTGGATTCCCTTTTCCTGGAACAGTGTAACAAAAGAAAAAAAATGAGGACATAGAACTGCAAGCTAAGCACAGATGAGGCTTACCTTTGCCTTTTCACCCGTGAGTACATTTCAGCTACTCTGCTACAGAACTAAGAGACTTGAATATCTTTTACCATTCCTTTGCTGATCTATGTTTTCAGGTTGATCCCTTTACCTAGTTTAGAAAAGCTGATTGTGCAGAGAAGGTCTAATGCAGGTCCCTCTCTTTTTATTCCCTTCTTTACTCTCTCCCTCGCATCGTGACAAAACACAGCCAACATCAGGAGGGATTCATGGGGGGGAACCATCTGCTGGGCAGTTGCCTGGAAAGAGTGCCTGGAAAGAGAGGGCTGGGATAGTCAATCATCTCTGGGAGGCCTCTAATAAAGGAGGTGAGGAAGTCTCTTTTCTGAAGCAGATTGGTAAGCACATACCTTTTGTCGTG
>WBMZ01000083.1:0-43414 GCA_013400975.1 Atrichornis clamosus
TGGCCAGGCTCAGACCATAACACTAAGTTATTTTTAATATTTTTAAAGATTCAATTTAGAATCAATTTCTGCATTTTGTTGAGAGTAATATTGCTCAGAATCTGTGTTCAAAAATTTTTTAAATGTGAATTAGGCCATTGTGATTGTGTACAGGCCAGATTCTGCTGTGTAACAGAGGAGTCGCTTTATTTCATTTGTCTTTACACACTGAGACATCCTTTTCTGGATCAGTGGGTAAACAAATGCAATTGAGTAAAATATTTGTGCTGACTACAATGTACAGTGAAGAACTGTATTCAAATTTTATTTAAATCATCTTGCCCTTTACTGTGTTTTAATATAGTTTGATAAATTTGAAGCTGTTACAGGATGAGGTTTTTTTGTTCTTGATATCTGGTCAAAGCACAAACCCAAATTTTTGTGCCTGTATAATTTTCTTCTTTATGGTAGGAGAACATGGAGATTTTACATACTAAGAAAGGATCTATTTCAAATCATCTTTCAAAAGAGTGGCTGTTAGGATAAATTACCCACTTTCATAAGAGAAGTCATAGAATCTTAATATAATTGTATTAGCTGTTCTGGAAAGATTACATTAAATATTACATGCATTTCTTTCCATAGGTAGCTTTAAGGAAAGCTGACTCCATGTAGGTACTTTAAACATGCAGAGTCTACTCTTGATGTTGCAATTTCTAATTATTTGCCTGTGACCTAATCTGCAAAGAAGCTGGGCAGCTCTAACTCCACCTTGATGCTATGAAAGTTTTGAAAATCTAGGATATATGACCAAATCCATATATTTCAAAATTGGTAGTAACTTACATGTAATCTTTGCTTGTGACAGTTGTAAGGCCCTACAGCTGCTGTATAAACAGATTGGACCATAATGAGGGGGTCCTAGTCCCAAGCCATTCTACTGAAAGGCAATTTCCCTGTAGTGTGCAGAGGGAAAATATCTAGCTGATAATGGTGACAGCAACGTTTCTGAAACTGAGTTAGTCCAACATGATTCCAAATATAACACCACTGCTTATGCATTATTTAGGATACAAATGGTCTCAGATAATTTCAAGTAATTTCATTGAATTTGTTACATATTCCAGACCTTGGGACAGCCTTTTAGAAGTGACAGAAAAACACAATTTTATGTCCTCACTTAGGAAATCACCTCTTATTTTCCCTTCTGTTTTTAATCCTTCATCTCTCATATTCAAACCTTTGAGCAAGGGACCTTTTCCTCCTACCTACAGTTTTCTTGCTAGATCATAAATTGATATAGGCATGGGTTAGATTGTGGGGGTTCAAGGGGGCAGTCGGAGGTAGCTGCTGTGTACCCCAACCTGTCTCGAGAGAGGGACAGATCGGGTGCAGTTTCGTCTGCTAGCTCGCCCCTCTTTCTGCCCTGCGCTGCTGGTAGGCGCTGGTGGCACGCACCCCACACCCTATGGCGGATAGCTCAAATTACCAGAGACAAGGACTTAGGAGGGCCCTCCGCTTGCCGAGTTCCACGGAGATGGGTTATTCCTGAAAGCATGGACGAGCAAAGAGGTTTGAAGCACCTGGGGACCCTGCTTTTATGGAGGGGTCTGAGGGCACAGGGGCGGTACAAAGGCGGAGCCGGGGAAGGGAGCCAGTGAGCAGAGGGAAGGGGCAGGGCAGAGGACCGGGGCAGGAAGCAGCCACACAGGCTGCTGGGAGAGGTAGTTTTAATCTTATCTGAGGGGCTGGGGGGTAAGGTTACATTCCAACCGCAAGGATTTGTGGGAGAGGCCTTTCCTTTAAACAGATATATTTTTCAAATGCCTGAGTTTTTCCACCAGCCGGTCTCAGCCACTTTCCCTGGTTCACCGGCTGGTGGAGTTACCTCAACAATAAATAACAGATCATAACCAAGCACTCTGAAGTACTTTTATTGGCTGCCAGTGTCATCTTCAGTCTACACTTTACTTCAGTGTTTCCAAATGTAGTAAATCTGAGTCTTGAGCCTGGTAGCAGTCTTATCTGTTTGATTTCATTGGCTAAGAATTCAGATGTACAATCCCACTTTTCCCATCTATCTTATCTTAACAGCTTTTACCATGTTGTAAATTGTGCAAGACTAGATTCGTTCTATCTCAGAAATATGGTTTTTAGCTTGGTCTGATTTTGAAAATTCCCCTCACTCTTCAAATGCCTCATTTGCAATGCTTGTGATGAAGCCAACCCATGGAGTTCTGGGATTAGTTTGCATTCAGCAGGCTACCTGAACTCAGCCAGCCCTGATCATTTTGTTGTATAAATTCTGTAGGATTTCAGTACATCACTGTGATCAGAACGGTTTTTAATTCTTTAGAAAATGTACTCTGCTTGTGTCTCAGATATGTATTCCAAAAAGGCCTGTATGCCCCAGGATGAACCTATGTGTTCTCTAGCATCCAAATCTTTTATCATTTTGACATTTAAATATGTAAGTACAGAGAGAAAGGAGAAAACTTAGAGATGTAAATATAGACGAACTGGTTAAAAATTTTCCTTTAAAAATATCATTTAAAATGTACAAAGTATGTTTTTATTGGAAAGTTTTTGCTTTCAGAAACAAAAGTTTGAAAACTTAAGTTTGGCTGTGATCAGAGTTGTAATTTGCTCATGTCACCATCTTCTTCTATCTCCATGAGCAGTTTCTCACATCAGTCACAATGGCCTGATGTCCCAAGGATTATTTGCCTCCTTTACAGCTGGAGGAGGACACAATGGGACATGTAGGAAATCTGGTAAAGAACAGTCATGATGTACCTGAATAGAAACTCCTGTGAAACACTACAAGCTTTCCCAAATTAAAATGTTTAGAGTTAGGGACTGAGTTATATGATCTTTTTGTTCTATTTACAGAAATACTTAAAAGGATAATTCTAAAATAAACTATCTTTTTTTTCTGCTGAGATTTTCTTTGGGTTGGAAAACACCCTTGTCTTCAGTGATAAGACAAAAAGGGACCAGGATGGCTTCTAAGCAGGAAACCTAAGGACAGATGTGTTTTCTGTGTGCTATTGTAGCCACTTTGAGAGCATGTCTTCTTTAACATCATACCCTCACAAGGGTAAAAATAAGCCATGTGGAAAGAAAAATAGCTACAGTTTGTGGATAAATCAGTAGAATTTCCTTTGGTTGCTCACCCAGTTGATCCCAAGTAGCATATGTTTGCTCACAAGGCTAAGCTGTACAGTTTTGTATTCTGGATGGAAACACTGACATAAATAGGCACTGAGTTTTATATGCACTTCCTTATTAAGTGAAAAATGTCTAGTACAGTTACTAGATAATAGATACAATAACAGATTCTGATCTATACCTGTTTCTTAAAAAAATTATTATTTGTTCACAGAAAAATATGTTTCAAGAGGTAACTGACTTACCACAAGAGTTAGGGATAGATAAGCTCATAATACAAAATGTGTTATGAAATGAAAGAAAAAGCTGAAAAAGAAAGTACTATGATGCTGCAATACATTCCTAACATGAACAACAAAAATGCTCTCTCTAAAAACACGTATAGGTTTAATATTTTTTTGTGGGAAGTCTGTTTTTCATCTTGTGTTTTTTTCTTATATCATTATGGTGGTTTCACACCTCCTAAGTAATGCATACAGACTTTGACAAGTATGCAGTGTACTTCACCTTCAGAATATACATGTTCTCTATCTAAAAACTTCTCAGTAAATTGGTAAGACTTGACTGAAGCCATCTGGCATATCTCTGTATTTATACTCTTGGTTTTTACCACTGGATCAGAAAACTCAGTTTAAACTTCAAAAAAAGTTTGTGTCTTTTCATATTTTTCTTTGCATGATAGCAGCATAATCATGAATAGAAAATGTGGGAGCAGAAGTGTTGTTTTGGTTTGTTTTCTTACATGCTGGCGTCTCTCCTTTCTAAAACCAGTTTGCAATACATATACATGCAGACATGATGACAGAAAATGTAAAGCATTGTAAAGCCACCCAGAAGCTGCCTGGTTTTATGCATATTTAGTTTCACATGCCAGGCAGACTTAAAAACAATGCCTGTAGAGCCTTGCTTTCTGGACAGTTTGGACAAAAAGCCAGTTCCTACGTTGATAATCCATTGGACCACTGTGGGCACAGCAAATCAGTGTCTGTAGGCAGTGACACATCGATCAGCAACATGACTGACAGCCTGACATGCCACCCTGTCCTGAGCTTGCAGATGCTCATCCTCCTGCAGCTGAGGTGGCTGTGGGGGGCTCTCAGTGCACTGGCAGGGCAGGACTCAGGCTCATGTCTCTGAAGCAGACACAACGTGCCTCAGCCATTTTGCTGCCAGAACACAGATAAGGCAACTTCAACCTCTACATATTTTCAGTTTGTTCAATAGCCAAAGTGTGCTTATTCTTTGACCTGTGGAAGGGGAATAGATATTCCTTATTTTATGTACTGCAAGATATAGACGGCGAACTTCCAAGGTTTTATGAATTACATCCAGACTAAGTGTGCTATGCAAACTTCATTAAGTAATAAATCTCTCCACATGAGTTTTTCCCATCCATTCCCATATGTACTGAATTAAATGGTGTCTGTTTTGATAGTGATAATACTTAAGACAGAGCTGAGTTCTTAAACTGAGATTCATGTTAAGGAATATACTTCATACTTTAAAAAAATTAATGTCTCAGCCACTCTAAGGCTTATGAAAAAAGATCAGTCCAGTGGTGTATGAATTTCAGCACCTACTTTGCATGATTACAAAAATCCACAGGCAATGCAGATGTCTCTTGGATAATCCACTCACAGATGGGCTAATATTTCAGTTTACCCCTCTTTAGGTACAACTGTAGACATTCCAGTAAGTTTCATTGCAGTGCTTCTCTACATGGAATCTTTTCCTTCTTTGCTGCTGCAGTAGGCCTGATGTCTTGAAATCTCTTTGTTCCTGCATTTCCCTTCACTCAATGCATATCCTGCAGCCTTCGCTCATCCTCAGTCCCAGCACATGGATAAACAAACGGTGCAGAGGGGGCTCTTTCAATTCCTGACCATTCCAGAGCAGTTTTATCCGCTGATGAGTCTGCCTCAGGTGGGAGAAACAAAATCTATCTCCCCCAGGGAGTCAGCCAAATGCATGTACCTATTGTTAAGAAATTCCCACATTTTTCTGGCCTGTCTGCCTGTCATATTACCTACCTGGCTATCCAAAGAGCACATGTGCAGTGTTTTGGTAACTGCCTGACTACAGGGGCAGCACACAGTGCCTGAGCCCCCAAATTAGCTGAAGAATTCCTTGGTGTGTTGTGCATAGGATCAGGAGAAAGTGTGCTGCATTTTAGATTTACTTTTGTATATCACTCCTGTGACTTCATGCACAGTCAGTGCTTTGTCAATTTATGATAAACTGTCTCCCTCCTTACAAAAGAGTTGTTGAATACTGTTTCAATATTCAATATTCAGGTATTCAATACTGTTTGAATAATGTGCAGGTGGACTCGGTGGTGAGTGAATGTGGTGAATCTGAGCTACACCAGTGGTGCCACAGGTGGCACAGATCTGCTACAATATGCCAAATGCAAGCAGTTTCTCCATTCACATGCAGCAGATTTATTGAGAAGACACCAGGCTTATCACCACCATGCATACACACAGAAAGATGAGAAAACACACAACAACAAAAAAAAGACTAAGACTCTTCATCAAGCTGCTAAGCACAAAAACAGGCAGCAACCCTGTTCTCCTCTTACATTCATTTTCTGTTCCTGTTGATTATACAAAAGAGCAGCTGTATTGGATTACACCGCTGGTTCATCTGGCTTCACATCCTCTCTGGCAGTAGTCAAAAACTGAAGATTAGAGCTGAGTAAGAGAACAGAAAAAGTTTACAAGATGCATTTCCTGAGTACTCAATTAGCTTCTGACAAGTCGTACTCTGGGGACATCCTTAGCCAGTAGCAGTTTAACAATTTATTATTAAATACGTGTTAAAAAAGGTTCTGTGGCATCCCTTGGCAAGGACTTCAGCAGCTTAATTTCACATTTTATTAAGAATCACATCCTTTTGACCTCACGTGACATGTCTGGCTTTTGTTCTGCAAGAAGAAATGATCACTCCTTGCATTCTTCATGCCACTCATGCTTCAACCTTCCATTGCATCCTCCTTTTCAGATGGGAAAACTCACATTTTTTCTTGAGTTACAAGTAATTCCACAACTTTAATGTACTAACTACTGTGGTTATTTCCTGTTCTAACATATCATTTTTGAGATGAAAGGACCAAAATTACACACAGTATTCAAAATGTGTTTAAAATGTGGATATATGCTCTGGCAGTATGAAGTCTGGTGGGTTCTTTTCCTTTGTAATCTCTAATATTTTATTTAATCTTTTCTGTATTACAGTTGAGCACAGAACTGGCTTTTACATAGATCTATTTATTAGAACTCCAAAATCTTGCTCCTGGGTAGGAATGGTCAGCTCAGATCTCATTTTGCTTATGAAATTAGGGTTTCTTTTCCCATATGCATCACTCTCTTCTGAATTTCATCTGCCATTTTATTATCCAATCAGTTGATCTCATGAAACTTTTCCACAGTTCTTCACAGTTAGTCCTCCCTTTTTACTACCCTGATTAAGTTTAGCAGACTTTCCCATCTCACTGGATTGTTCATGAGCATCTCAAACAGCAAAAATAAGCAAAATGTACTCAGGAGTTACACTATAAACACATAACCCCACATTTATTCCTGCCCACTGTTTTCTAACTTTATCCATTTATCAGTTCTTGGAAAAATCTTCCTTCTTTTAAGAGATTTAGGTGAGGGACTTTTTCAAAGGCATTTCAGAAATCCATGTAGTCTATATTAGATGCAGCCCCTTTAACCATATGTTTGTTGACACCTTCAAAGAACTCCAGAAGGTCACAAAGCATGTCTTCCCCCCTAAAAAGACCCAAAACTTTTTTACTCATCCCTGGTAAATCACAGATATCTGGGAAGCCACTAGCCTGAACACCAAGCAGGTCCCTGGGGGAGCTCACACGACTTCAAGGAGCAAGGATAAGAGTCTTAGAGCCAGGGTGGTGAGCAAGGAGTAGAGTCAAAGTCAAGGCACTCCACTTACGGGGTGACTCAACCTCAAGCAACCCCCAAGGCCAAAGATTTTATCTTTGTCAGTGTTAACTTCTGCTAAGGCACTGCAGGTTTGCCAGGCTGCCCATGGGCAGAGCTGAAGCCGTGGGAGACTGCAGGCCTTGTGGAGGTCTTTATATGGAAATATGTGTTATTCAGAGAAAAAATTATTGCATTCACTTCTTACTTGAATGAAACAGGTTTATATAGCTTGGTAACAATGTATTTTAAACTTTTGATATTAAACTTGTGAATAAACTTGTGATAAACTTGTGAATAGAATTGTGAGACATATGCTGTAAAGCTTATGTAGTATATGTCATGTTTCAGACACTGAGAACAGTCTATATAAGACCCTTGAAACAGAATATTTCAATTACCTATTTATCATAGCAATTGTATTTTACAAATTATTATTCTGAATCATAAACTTTCTAGAAATCCTTCTTAAAGAGATGAAATTTTCTTAATCATTTTATCAACATTTTTAAACACTGAAATATGTCAGCTCTTGTCTTCCTTGCTAGTTCCAATTACCCAAGCTAATAAATGCCTCTCTATGAGCTGTTTTGTATTACTTTTGTAGTCAGGATTGTGTGTTTACTGAAATGTCAGGTAATAATGATTATTGTTATCTAGGAATCTGAAGCTCCATGCTTTGTATTTCTACCTTTTTAAAAGGAAGCAAGCAACATCTTTGAAGTAGGCATATAGCAGGATTATACCTGAATACCTGATGGGAGATTCTGATGCAAAAGATTGCATTATGAATTGTTTGATGCATCATTTTAAATATATTACATGGTGATATCAAAGTTTATAGAATGGAGTAGGGTTAGAGTGATTGTTATCTTTAAAAAAAAACAGTAAGGTGGTTTTGTGAGAGTAGATTAAAGGTGAGACATTTCACTGGTTGAAAGAGAATTCAGTGTTTTATAGGCTTTTCCGTCTTTGTATAATTTTATGAGCAAAATGCATTAGCTTTTACGTCAGTGCAGTTACTTGTATGTAGATATACTTGTGTGGAAGACGTGGCTTAAATATAAAATGCGTGCATAAATACAGAGGTAGGCAGTGTGTTTTAAATATACAGTTGCACATATCAGAGTTACAGTTCTTCCACTGTTATGCTGTGCAGCTCCAGGGCCCACAGTGCTTGAGGGACAAATTAGGACCATACAGTACATGAGATGCTCCCAGCTGAAGAGGTGCATTAGCAGAGATGCAGGGTAGGTTTGAGAAAGCACTCAGCAATTAACAGGCCCTATGTGGGGTCGGAGCAACACTTGCCTTGCCCACTCTGATCTCTCCAAAAAAACCAGGGGGAACCTAATGTCTCAGCTCTGTCTTTCCAGTCCAGGCACAGAGGAGAGATGCAGAGCATGGACCAGACAGGCTGAGGTCAAAACACTTTTAAGATGTGCCATTTTATAAACTTCACAAGAAACATAGTTGCTACATTTCTTCTCTTAAATGGGCTTTGGTTGTGTTGTCTAAGGTCTTGTTTCACTTTTTGAAAAGGTAATGGTGCAGGGGTGTTTTGTTTTGGAGGTCAGGAAAGTCATCTGTCTCTGAGCAAACAGCACGAAAACACAAAACTTTATACTGCCCCGGAGGGCTTGTTTCAGAGCCTGAGATACTTGGGGAGCACCAAAGAAGGTGTTGGGTGTTCAGTAACTTCAGACATTTAAGCTGCATTCTCTGCCTCTCCAAATCTGTCCACACTATTTATACAGGGTCCTGATGCTCCTAACTTTAGGTGTTCCCATGGAATTAGATGCCTAAAGTAACTGAGAGTAGATGAATACCCTTGTGTAAATATAATGGGACCTGTCTAGCAAGTGAGGACTGATAATAAACACTGACAAACTCAAAGCTGTTACAGTTCAAAGAGTTCATTCTCAGAGCAGCTAAATCCTCTCTTGTCAGTCAGAGCAAATGAATTAATTATCAAAAAACCCTTTCTTCCTCAAGATTTTATGCATTCAGTCAAGGTGGAATTTTTGGAAGGACATTTTAGGGAAAGATCAACTTGCATAACATAAGCAGTTGCAAACCCAATCACAATATATCTGACCAACCATGTCATGAGTAGTTAAGTCAACACTGCAAATACTTTGTGATCATGATCATTAATGAAACATAGAAAATTCTGATTTATTGCAGAGTTAGCATGGTGGCTCAGCAAATTAATGATATTGATGCAGGATCCTCAAAATGAGAACAAGTATATTTTAGAATGAAAAGTTGCAACATGCAAATAGTCCATTTGTTTCCAGTAATTATTTTCCATATATTTATTGGCATGGAATTATTCTGTGCGAGCAGGATAATATTTTTTAGAAAACTATTACAGTTATTCTGTATTATTTATTTTGTTGATATTTTTAAACTTCCTTTTTGATCACATTTTGCAAATGCTTATCTTCTGAACAGTGTATCTAAAGAGCTAGCAGATCTGGAGTCAACACATTTGAGTTTATCAGGACCCTTTCATAGCCATGGTATGGTAGTATCCTCTAGATGGCATTCAAGGAATTGCTACTTGTGTGAAGGATAATTTTTTTTCCTGTATCAAAAATTTCCTTAGTAGCTGCTGGTTTTCAGTGGGGTTTTTTTGCCCAGGTTTCACCATATGTTTGGGTACAGAGGGATTTGAGATGATTGTTTGCTCTAAAAATTTTAAGATAATGGTCACAGAAACGGAGATTACTGTCGGTTACTGAGATATGGGTCTGAATTAACAGGTTTTGTTTGTATGCCAGAGAACTTTAAATACCATATGTGAACACTGATTTCTCAAACTTTCCAAGGTACAGACTCAAAATTGAATCACAAAACTAAGTGTGATATGGGGCAAAAAGAATAACTTAAAATACTTAAGGAGGGTTCGAAGAAGGAAGATTTACTTAATGATAAAAATAAAAGAGGCTGAACAAAATTTTGCTCCTGAGGTTATTTTGTGATCTATTCCAATGTAACAATATTGCTTGTAAGCAATAGTGCTGTACCAATGTCTAACCCTGGTGCTGTACATGTGCTGAAAACTGCAAGTCGTCTAAAGTCTCAGGTTCTGATTTTGTGCATGCTCTGGATTTCCTCTGGTTTTGACAGTGTTAAGGAGCTTGGACACGTACCATAATTTAACTCTAAATATCATTCTGAGGATCAGGCACTTAAATGTTAGACCCCGAAGCACTCAGCTCCACATCACTAATGTACTGTGTGGATAGGAACCATTAGTTCTTACAAGCAGCTACCAAAGCTGCAGAGATGGGTGTTTTCTCTCTGTAATACTCCTTTAGTTCAGAAAACTCTTTAGGGGTAGATAAAAGCTTATTCTGGAAGCAAGCTGTGTGTACCCACTTGCCTGTCTGCTTGGGACTGAGCTAAACAGAAGGCTCTGTAACCAGATGGTGTTTCTGCATTTCAGAAGGCTAACCTAGTCCATTTTTTTTCTCTGGCAATAAGCTTTGAGGGACACTGATGGAAGAAATCAGGAAGGTATCAAATAGTACTTCTCATGTGATCTTCCAATTCCCAGCAGCATTCAGTAGCATCTCAGTTAATAAGGCGTGTTTTCTCTGTTTCTTGCTCAATGTCTGTCATCTTCCTAACTTTTTGGAGGCCACACAATTTTTATGGTCCTTTTTAGCAAATGACCAGTGCAAATTCTGCATGTGTCAGTAGGTCACCTAGACCTCATCCCTTGGACAAGATGAGGTTGTGAAGGACAACAGTGCTCAGCTTTCCTCCTCAAACCTTCTGCTTTTCTTTTCTTTTTCTGTAGTAAACACATTTGTTTTGCTGCTTTGGCATAGAGATAGGAGATGAAGAATAGACCTGGAAAAAAACTCCAAGGGCAGAGATCAGCATATGGAATGTTGAAGAACACAAAAACTGATAGTGCCAAGAAAAAGAACAGAAATACCAAAGGAGCATAATGGAAGAGTTCTGAGAATTCAGAGGCTCTTGCTAGGAGGGCACTCATTGGATAATTAATTTCTTGAAATAAAAGACAGGCTCCTTAAGCTAAGTGATGCACTGACCTGGAAGTGTGAATGCTCAGGTTTCTTTCTCACATGAATCTGTCAGGAGATTGCCTATCCATGAGCATGGATATGTACAGTAAGTATTAAACCACAAGCTTCAAGGCATGAGCTAACTAGTAGCAAATAGTTGAAGAAGCTTCCCTTTTAAAAGGTTATTCCATAATTGCCCAGGTTTCCACAAACCTTCCTTTGAAACGTATTTTACTGCCTATCATCTGATTTAATTTCTAGGCTGCTCTTCTTTCTTGGTGTTTTAATTTTTATACAAGTCAAAAAGATGAAAACTCTCTAGATCCCAATGGTTTTTCAACTCTGCGGAGTTTTGTCTTTGTGAATAAAAACAACTCAATCTTCTTTAAAGAGCAAAACACAAAAAAAAGACATTTATTTTTCAAATGCATTTAACATTACTGTGATATATTTCCAGAATATGAGTACAGTAGTCCAGAAAGAGCCACTGGCCTCTTCTGAACCTCATGTCCTGGACATAACAGGAGTGGCTAGAGCCTGTCCTCAAACTCAGAGGTGTGCAAACACCCCTTGATCAAACTAAAAGAACAGATAAATGAGCTTTCACTACAGTGCGTGTGACTCGCTATTTTGTCTATGGTTTCTTGATAACTTAACCATACTACTTCTTATAGAAGTATTACATAGAAACTGAAAAAAAAACCAACAAACCACTTTATTTAGGGTGTTGACATATCTAAAATTACTCTTGCACTACTTTACAGGTCACCTTTAAGAAGATTAATGTCTGATTTTGTAATGAGCTTCTGTGCTAATGATAGTGATGCGTGTACTGAATGATGTGGCTAAAACTAGGGGGTCCATTTGATCTACTAGCACCCAATTCAAGTTCAGCATCTGATCTTCTAACTACAGAGGGATTTAAGACAACTTGCCAAAACTTACCCCCAGTTTTTTACTTACTTTGATGCCAAGGGGTTTTTTGCTTTTTGCCTAGTCTAGGTTAGAATTCCTGTAACGTTTTTACTGTAACCCTGGTTAATAATACCCTATATCCCAGACAAAATAGAGTCACTTATCATCGTAGCATTCCAGAGTTGAGAACAGGTTAGAACATTTTATCACGGGGTGACGACTTAAAGACGAACATTTAGAGAGAACAGAAGGGTCCAATGGAAAGATGCCGCAGGAATTAACCCATGAATTCTGTGCCTTAATTGGAGAATCTTTGTAAACTGTGTTAATTTGTTAGAACAGAATATATAGAGCTGTTGGACAAAGAGTTAGGCAGCCTTTAGTCCTTTTTCCTTACCCAAACAAAGGATACTTTGTTTTTGTACACTGGGCTCTGTTCTGGGCCATGGGGGAAGAGTGCTTCCTTCCCCCCGCAGTTTGTTCAGAAAACTTCCGAAATAAAGTTTTTTGCTTTTCCCTACCTTCAAAAACCACCTTTCGACTCCTGCTTGTAACTCAGGGAGGCAACAATTTGAGTCAAGTCAAATTCTACCCTACTTGACTAGAAATTGAACACCTAACACACGTTTGACAGCAGCAGTGCTTTTCAGTGATTCATGTACATCAAATACAAACCATTGACCATTGACCAGCCTCCTAGAAGGGTTTCTTGTCTTTGTTCCACAGTCTAAAAGGGTGTGCTTTTCTGTGCATGGGTTTATGCATTAAAGATTTAAAAGATACTTGACCCTTCGTAAAACAGAGATAGACTAAACCTTTGGAATCTTTTTAGCATTTATGTAGTATATAATATGTTATATAATTTTGTTTGTAACGTCACTGGGGGAATTAATTTATGAAGGCATATATATTTATTTAGCATCACTATGATTTACAGAATGCTTTGTCAAAATCAATGTTTTTGGGGAAATAGTTTGAAGATGTACATTTTAAGTCAGTATCAGATGTGTCTCCATGCACACATATTCACTCAAAATGTTGAAGTACAGTAGCTCTGATATTCTCTGCACATGCCAACAAACACAGCTTTTACAGAAGGTTCACGGAAGATGTTCAAATTAAATATTCATTATATTCTTGCTAAAAGAAAAACCTCTTTCAGACCTGTAAAGTACTGTTTGACAGATAATTACTTACAATGTGCTCTAGTCTCATATTTTGATATAAACAAGAGCAGGAAAGATTTGCTGAAATGAGTATACATTTTATGTTTGCCTTTGTTACAGCGCAGGATGAGTAGCAATTAATGGAGTGAAAAGACTGCAGATTTCCAACTGCTTTTTAACCTGCTTATTTCATTGTCAAACTTCAGAGATCAATTTAGCAGCAGGAAGTTCTGCAGAGCAATTTGGTTCCGGTTGACCCTGGAGGGGTTGTTGCTGAATGAGACTTAGTTACAGCTCTGTTTCCATAATGACACCTTGCTGCAATAAATGACGCCTTCTTAACCTCAAGTTGTACTTCCAATAAATTTATAGCAATGCCCAAGTTACATCAGGAAGCTGAAAACAAAGTTCTCTGGAGAAATGTGTCACCCCAGGTTGTCCCCACATCATGGGGCACCTATCAGTGTTGGCATGATATTTTTAACTTATGTAACACAGGCTGGAACACATCTCTCTTCACGCTGATTGACATCATTATTGTAGCAATCTGAATCTGCTGATAAACCAACTTCTCCCACCTCCTTCTCCTTTAGCACAGGTTTCCTAAAAAAAAGAAACCTTATAAGCCACTCTGCCTTCTTTTTTAGAGGAATCCTGCGTGTCAGCAATAGTACCCCAGGAAAGCACACACACCAATTTCAAATGTGCTACCAGCCGACAGCCAGTGACTCACCACGTCTGAGTCAGGAGGAGCAATGAACAGTACAACACATAGCATTTGAGGTTGTGAAAGAAAATCTACTGGTTAAGGACACAGTGTTCTATTACTTCTCCTGTAGGTCCCACAACAGGGTTTATAATCGTCATAAGAAGTGATAGGAAGTGACTCACCTGGGGTGGCCTCTTGCACCCTTTCCTGTGCCATCAAAGGGCCTGTTTCTTGATCCAGAACAACATGACTGGAAGAAGCAAATGAAGTGAAGGGCTTTCTCTCCCCAGTTACCACGTTTTTACTGTGCCATTCAGACACGTAAGTTGTTGCTATCTGATGTGAACTGATCTCACACAAGTGAGATCCAGTCCCACACAACCTTAGTGTTGTTTTCTGCCAAACAAGGAGAGGGCAGCTCTGGTTTTAATAGAACTGTTCCTTCAGGAATCCCAGTGACCCATTAGGTGTTTAAGTCACCTCTTGTCTCCTGCTGCTAGAGCCATAAAAGGCAATGGAAAGGAGACAGGAATCTACTTATTTTGATGCAAATCCCTTTGTTTGCCAGAGACCTCTTGATTTGGCATTATTTCCATTTATGTGACAGGACAACCTGTTTTCGTTTTGCATATTTTTTTTATGATATCACACCCTCCCACTATGCTTTTTTGAACTGAATTTTTTCCACTTGCTTCAGAAATACAGAACATATAAAGTAATTCATTAAAACATACATTTATGTAAAGCATTCATATGATTTTTTTAAGTGCTGCTATTTAAAAAAAAACCATAACTAAAATATTTTAAATTGTTCATTGTGTTATAAATTATGTCAAATATCTCACAGTACTTCTTACCTTTGAGGGTTTTGCACACACTCCTCATCAGAGAGCAGAACATCCACACAGTCTGAGTGACAGCTGATAAGTCTTTATTATGTACAATTGTTTTAAGTATTTTCTACTAAAATCCACTCTGAAGAATCAGAAACTGAGTAGATCATGTATGAAGTAAAGATCTAGGAGTGCTTCTATCTCAAGTTTGCAAAATGAAGAATGGCAGCATATTCTGTAAGAGAAGGAAAATCTGTAGTGTTGCAAAATCATGTGGATGAATAATTACTGTCTTCTTACATAAGATCAACAATAGATGAAAGAGAAATTAAGCAGAAAGGAAGAAGGAATTGCATTATGGAATGTAGTAAGAAAAAATGTTGAATCTACATTTACCCTGGAGGAAATTTGGAGGTTGCATCTATCATGACCTTTAGTCCACAACTGTAGCAGAATGCATTTTTTGACAAGGGTATTAGGTTCAGTTGGCTTCCATCCACCATTTCTGAGCAAGCAAAAACAATATGCAAGGGGAAAGAATTTAAGATGGAGGGAGAGATGATAATTATAACTTGCTGGAGGCCTATTTTCAGTAAATGAAGTGCTTCAAAAGAAGCATGCTGCTATGCTGTCTTTTGAATGCAAACCTTTAGGGAACTAGTGTAAGAAAATGAAGTAAAAACATTTTCTTTAACCCCAAACTTGTTAATTTACTAGCTCTAATGCTTTGTCAGGAAAACACCATGATCAACTTTGGACTCCAAGGTTAGTGTCACAAATATTATCCCCTCCAAGCATTATAACTGTGAATTACTACTGAAATGATTAGGAAGATAAGAGACTCTGTTATGTGAAGAATCAAATATCTTACCTAGTCACTCTACTAATTGAAAGCAAGTTTGTACAGTAAGAAAAATTCTTATTGAATTCAGTATAAACCTCAAGATGTTTCATCCACATGAACATCTTTAATATAGAGATATGGGTTATGAACTGGGACTTTTTATAAAAGTTTAATTTCTATTCCTATTTCTATGATTTTTTCCATGTAAACTTGTGCTTAGGTTTTAGTCTTTTATATTCTCACACACACACACTTCTAACAAGAAAGTGCTCACATATTGCAAATAATGGAACTTATTGACATTCACATTGTACGTTAAGATAGCTCAGTCAAAAGATTTTAAAAAATCTCTAGAACACAACCAGAAAAGAATATAAACAAAGGTCTCCTGGATCCCTATCACATTCCTTGTTCATAAGATAGTCTTTCTTCCCTTATTCTACAAAGATAGCAACAGAAAGATGAACTAACAAACACAAAAGAAAGAAAGGATGAACTGCATCTCTACTGGAGGACTAATAATCATATTGCAAGAATGAAAGCCACTCTAGATGACAGACAGCACAACTACATCCTTCAGCTGACTGATCATATGTGTTATGCATGGCATTAGTAATGCAGGAGGAAGGCTTTTGGCTCCTTAACTTCTCTGACAAATCCTTCCTTGGTAAATAGCTCAAATGGTTATAATACTGGAAGCACTATCATTGATCAGGAAATGTTGTTTCATTACTTCCAGTTCTGTTGCTGGAGTAAAATGTCTCCTCTCAGAAATCATCTTTTTACTGCTTATTACCTTTCTAATAGTCTTTCTGGAATCAGAAGTAAAATCAATAGTTTTCTTACTGTGCCCTGAAATAACTTTTTCTTCAAATGTGGGACTATGAATAAAATCTCAGCGCTCTTTTTATTCATATTTATAATATAAAATCATCCTCAGTATCCAATAGTATACAAATTCTAATGTAGTTGCAGAACCTAGGCTGGTGAAACACTCTAAAAATATAATAGCATTTTCTGGTATAGAAAAAGTGCAAAGAGTGTTTTTACCATTTGGAAAAGCACTTCAAATTTGGAGCTTGGTACATCTCTATTCTGTTTCATTAATTTCCTAACTTTTTTATTTAATGGGTTTGGATTTATTACAGAACTGTAACTTCTGTAGTGTATAGCATAGTTTACTGTGTGGTTTAATTCGTGCCATTAACCTGTGATACAAGCTTGAAGAAATCCTTTCCTCTTAATGAACAAGAAAACAGTTTTGTTTTGTTTTCTGACCCAACACAGACATGAAACACAAGTCAATGTAAATTAGTCATTACAGCACTGATACCTCTTCCACCCTCAACTATTCTTCTTTTATTAAAGGAACTTGTTCCCCAACAGGAGGAAGGCAGGCTTCCTGCAGGATGTTAAAGCAGGTTTCCTCTCCTAACTGTATCGGATTAAGCGAGGAGGGATTAATGTTTTCAAAGAGAAGCAAGGTTTTTGTGTGGGGCTTAGTCAGTATTTTCCCATAACTGCAGTTGGGAAGTAGCTGAGATACGAGAGAAGGAGGAGGCAGGAAGAGGGGTGGATTCCCTCCTCTATAGGGAAACCCCTCACTCAGGAAACACATGATAAAGCGCTATATTTTGATGAGTATAGTCTTTCCTGTAACTTGAAGCAGGTAAAAGTCTCAAAGAAAGAATAAAATGTAATTTTGCAATTCACGTTATTATTGGTAATGGTAGAGGTATAGAAACATCTGACTGCATTAAACATGCTGAATTAAAGTGGCATTATTTTACATACTGAGACCCACAATATTGTACATACTGAGACCCACCGCCTTCTTCTGAGGATGGTGACGAGGGGGTGAAGTTGCAGTCCTCACCACAACATGTAAAGTTCAGATCCCACTTCCACTCTGTCCCCTCTGAACTTGTATCTGTTGGCACTTCATTGCTTTTGGCAAAACCCATACAATGCAGTGGGGAAGGAAGAAGGAGGACAAAACTGGTGCAGCTGTTCTTATTTGTTGGATGGTACATTTTTTAACAAGAAAGTGACTGTGCATACCTGCTAGAGCCTCCACTGCCAGCCAGAGACAGTCTTTTGGACTGTCATGGTTTCTCTACACCAAAGAAATAAGATTTGAAATGAGATACCAAAGGTTAAAGTACTCCATGTACAGACAGCTATCAGATGAATCTGGTCATCAGCTGCCATTGGGACTAAAGTTTCTTCATCATGAATGGGCATCCTATAAAAATTGCTCAATCCTGGAAACAGGGAACAAATGCTGGCAATTTTTTGCCTACTTTAAGAAGTGTGAAACAAGAAATAGGAAAATTAGAAAAAGCACTAAAGGAAAAAAGCGTAAGAAACCCTGCAGATCACCTATTTTTAAATGACAGTTACAGATAATGGAAGTGAACTTCAGAGAAACTGGAAGTTTCTAGAGAAAAGACACTGTAATCTAGTAATTGTTTAAAATACACCTTTTCTGTCTTGTATGTAGCACATGAGAAAAAAAGGATTCTGTAAAAGAGAAGCCAACGAAATTTAGAATGATATAAGCCCACTCTGAATTAAGGAATGAACTTCCATTATTCAGTAAAAATTTGAAAAGACCAAGAAGCTTATCAGACTAAATTAAATGAGGAGCTCACCACATTGTAGATGACTCATTGTAATTCAAGAAATGTATAACAGTGTAGAAGAAAATAGATAGTGCAAAGAATCGCCAGTACAAAACACAGATCTGTGCTGAGTCCGAGGGCCAGAAACCATCCTTCAGCCTAGGACCAGTGGCAAGAAAATGCTGCCATTAAAGTGATTAAAACCCATGCTGCGCTTCTAAGCTTTTTTTTTTTTTTTTAATGGTTTCATTGGGTAACTAAATTAGAGCTCTCCTGCAGCTACTGGATTTGAAACAACTAATTAAAAGAACTTCCCATTGATTCGTCATAGGAACATTAGAACAGTCTTTAGAAATGGGAAAACAGGATTTACCTAAAAAGAGCTCTAACAATAAATGGATAGGATCTCTAAGGTCTAATTGGCTTGTGCTCTAGTGAGCAACAGTTATAAGAAGCTGAAATTTCTCCACAGAAAGTAGTGCTTTTCCGTAGCACTTCACAACAAAAGAAATAGAAACTGAGCTAGCTGCACTTTTAATTACTGGATTTTATTTGTCTGTTTCTTCCTACAATAAATTTTTGACTGGAATCCTGTATGGCAAAAGCAGGATCATCCTTCTACACATATAACAGATGGTTGATGGTGGTTCTTTTGTGTCTTTTTGTTAAAAAGTACACTTTTTTTTTTTTAAATACAAACACAAATACTCTTCCCATATTCACAGCTTTATGTGCACATCTCTGCATTTTGATTTAGAGGATTCAGTGCTGGCACAGTGCTATAGGTGTGATGGGAGCCTTGCTGTAGGGGGTTGTGGGTTTCACGTGCAGGTCAAGCACAGCTGGTTTATGAGAGATCTAAAATTATTTTCTCTCATTAATTTCCCACTGAGTTGTTTTCCAGGAAGACAATTTGGATTATTTCATATAATGGAGTTTTGAGAGGATCTTCCAGCGCACCACGACTGTGCTTTGAAATGCACTTCCTCAGATGAAAGAATTCCTGTGTTGAGCCCAGGCTGAAAACCTGCCTAAATTTCTGTATAAATTTGGAAGTCAGAATACAAAAAATCCCTGTCATGCAGTACATTTGAAAAGCTTATAAGGGTTAGGCCATAATTTGAAGACATGTTGTATCAGCAATCTTTATTTTAAAAGCCTAAAAGGGTCAAAAATATAGCTTTATCTACAGCTTAACCTGGTGATTTCTGTAATCAATCTTAATCATTTTGCAAGCACTGGGTTGTCTGCCCAGTGAACTCCCCAATGCAGTGGGATGAAGCTGCAGTGTGCTGGGAAGGTGGCCCAGCTGAAGTCCATCCCTTGTAAGCAGGCACACAGGGTGCACCAGATGTATCTGAAAGGTTGCTCTAGCTCCCTCAGACCCACCTGTAAATCACAGCTCAATGCCAGTGAATGACTCAAAACAATAAACAGTAAAAAGATTTATGTGAGCAACGCCCTCCTAGGCCCTTGATCAGTGTTTAGCAATTGCAAATCCATGTTTGCTAGCTCCTGTTTTCCTTTAAACAGACCTAGCTTTGGATCTTGCTTGGCATAGCTGATTTTACCCCAGAGAAATATTATAAGAGTTCAACTTCACCCTCAGTTTCAAGAGTCAGTTTTATTTTAGCTGAGGAAGTACTTATACGTACCTAGGGATAACATTTTGGTCCACATCCTAGGAATGCTTTTGATTGATTAGTTTGTATTTTATTCTGTTCAGTTACTTACATTATGCTGTTTAAGGACTTCCTGAACACCAAGTTAATAATTTATTCTGCGTGACAGGAAATTTTTATTTTTATACCCTTGCGTCAGACCTGTGGTTAAAATGGCCTAAGTAAAAGTGTAGAACAGTTTCCTGTGTAAGCTCTGTGTTGTCCACTTAGTACTTTTGTAGGTTTTTTTGTTTGGTGTTATGTGTTGAGTTGGGAGTTTTTTCACATCAGAGAAAATTGGACTATTATCCCACAGAAAATTGGACTATTATCCCGCCGAAAGGGAAGATTGACAGGGGATGGAAGTTAATTTTCTCTCTCAGATAAATGCATTATCACAGAGAAAGATATGCATGTCTGTGTGTAGAATTTCCCTTTTTTCAAAGGCAAGCAACCAGTTTTGTTTTCTTCAGGTTTTTTTTGCATTCTAGAATTTGTTTTTTGTTTTCATTTCTTAAACTTCCTGAAAAATTCACAGGAAAGAAAACTAAGGCATGAAATTTTGTGACTAGAAGCAGATTCTCTTTTCATTTTCCTAGGGAGACTTTTTCATTCAAAAGATAAAACCAGAAGTCATAAAAATATGTTATTTTTAGGAGACAACTCCATGGAAACTTAGAAGGAGTTAAGTAAGATTCAGAGTAGAGAGGAATGGGGGAGGGCGTGCAATAACTGATAATTTTTAATGGAAAGGCAAATAGTGAAAGCTGTGAACCAGTTATGGTAGCTGGATCATTGAGCTTACTCAGTTGTGTTTAAGACTGTTGAACAACATGACTGATTTTGCAGTAACATTTGGGAAAGCTGCACATCAATACTATTAAAACAACATTAGTGTCTGGAGAATATTTTTATATGCTTGACCAGATTAATAAAATAAGCAAAGATCATTTTCTAGAATGCAATTTTTGAACTGTTTGAAATTACTGCATAGATACCCAGCCACCTTCTTTTCCAAAAGGGCAGGAAAACTGTTTCTTAAAATTGGTTAAAGCCACAGTGAGAAAATTTGGCTCTTGGGTGCATTCATGCATGTTGGGCCCCTTCCAAAAGCTGCTGAAAGCAGTTCCTACAGGCTGTGCTGCTGCAGGCCTGTGGTATCAGTTATGGCACGTAGGTTTGGAGGCACCTTTGCCCCCACAGTTTGCCACTGACCTCCTCCAACAAGCTGTCTCTTTGTGCACACAGATACCACAGCTGAAGTGGCCTTGCTGCTGCCTTGGTAGCAGAAATAGGACTCATTGCATCTGTTTTAAGCTGTTTCACTCTATTTTACCCCACAGGGTAAGCTGAATGTACATTCTAAACAGTTGAATTATAACATTTAATGAAGATTAACCTGAACATAGAATTTACTGCTTCTGAAATGTGGTTCTGCTCTGGACACGGTGTCCTCAGAGCCAGCAATGCAACCTGGATGTGCAGCTGGTGGTAGGGACCAGCACAGGCGTTTCTTTCTATATTTTTGCATATAGCCATTTTTCAGAAGCTGCTCTGCACTTCAACAAAGGAGTTACTACTATGTACTTGAGACATTAATTCCAGGTTATATGGTTTCCCTGAGAATTGCCAGCTGCCATGCTTTTCTGTCTGGAGGTCACTCAAAGTTACCTCGGGTTGGTCTTCTCAGATAGTAGTACGTGGGAAGGATAATCCATGTGCTTCGTCTTTAACCCTTAGTTATCCTTTTCCCTTTCAGCACCCACCTTGATAGGTATGGTAAGGAAGGACTGGGCTTCCCAAAACAGCATTGCCCTCTCCTGGCAAGAGCCGGACTTTCCCCATGGAGCAATTCTGGACTACGAGATCAAGTACTATGAGAAAGTAGGTCTCACTTACAGCATCACCCAAACTGAGATCCTAAAGAGCAATGTGTTTTGTACTTTTAATAGTATTTTTTAAAAAATTTTTCACTTGAACCCACATACAATGCTATGTATGCTAAAGTAGACGTTTCATTTTGTACTGGTTGTTCTAACCTGTTAATGGCTGTCTTGTTTCACGTAAGAATCAAGTAGAGCAGCAAGTAGATCATACATATACTTGTCTCTTAGTAACTACATTTACAAACATGGATAAATGGATCATATGCTTGAACATATTTTGATTTATGGACTGTAAAAACTTCACATTAGAGTGGCCCTGAAGCAACAGAATTATAGTGAATAAGAGCATGATTTCATTTTGCAGAGTTTTCAAAGTTTATTTATTTATTATTGCTAAATAAAGCAATAATCTGTGCTTAAAGGATAGAGTGTACCAGCCTTGTTTAGAGGATTACAAAAGGTTTCAAGAGACAGAAACTGCATGGCATTCCTGTCAGATTTCTGTGCTCTGTCAAAATTAGGTGATTCCACACAGAAGGGAGCAACACCATGCATTACAAGTAAAGGTACAAGGTGCACACACAGCATGTCTTGGGAAAGTATAATTGGAAACCTGCTTCTCCATAAGCACACAGCACATTTTGTCATTTCCAATTACTACAGGGTCTTGTACCAGTAAAAAATTTAGTGCTGATCAGTGCCTTCAATTCTGAAGACATAGACAGGAAATTTTTGGTGTCCATACCTTAAACATTTGCCTGCTAAGTCAGTTCTTGCTGTTTATCTGTCCCCATCTAAAGTCACAATGGAACTACTGTAAATGTAAGAAGACCACAAAGAACAGAAATACAAACCAAGTCATGAAAGAAAGTTTTAGGGATGTTAGGCTCTGTAAATACCTGAGAAATTTGTTCCATGACTGCACTTCTCTATTGAGATTATACAGCTTTAATGATGCAGAAATAAAAAGGGTAAACCAGGAAAAAAAATCCAAACAATTTAAATAGCACAGCTAGAGGGAGAAGACAGATTGCTTAGAATATTTAGTAGCCAAAGCAAGGAAACCCTTTTTTCCTACAATAATGGAAGTCCTTTAGGTTCTGATCCATTATCATAGTAAGCCACATTATGACTTGAACTTCCTTTGTTTTCTTTGTTGGTATTAAAGAGGTGAATTAGACAAGGCAAATTGTGAGATTTTATTCAGTTGAATAGGAACAGTTCCAAAAGTCTGTAGGCATTCATATGGATCTTAAATTATAAAGCTTATATTTATTTTTATTTATATATATATTTATTAAAATCTTTTATCAATGCATCATCTGCCAATACCAGTCAATGCTGACATGGCAAATAACTTTCCTTGAAGGTCTACTTATTACTTAGCCTTGACCATTGTGCAGTGAGACTACATGCACAGGTTTTATGGCCCTTTGCTAGATACAGTTTAAACCACTCCTGTCTGTTTTTACCAAAAAAAAAAAAAAAAAACCCAAACATTTTCTGGTTTCACCTTTTAAAATATATAAGGGGTATCTTCTAGCTATAAACTTATCTTTCCTCAGAGGCCTGGGGAGATAAATGCACTGCTGGCATCTTCTAGTACTGTAGCACAGGTATAATTAGCAAGAACTCTCTTGGAGACCAGATTCTGGATTAGAGCATATAATCTAGTACTGCAAGTCAGCCTGATGAGTCATGGTATTAAATTTAAAAATGTTATTTTATACCACTTTAATAATATTTAAATCGTGCTGAAGAAGTATTCATTATGACTGTAAACACTGGGTAAGTATAGCAGCCAAATGCAAATGAAATCTCTATATTGAAAAAAAAAAAAAAAGGATAGTCCCTACCTCAAAGCCAGAAAATATTAATATGCACAATTAATTTGATTATTAAAGCTTCAATTCATTTGTTCTTCACCTTGGAGCTCTGTATATTAGAGAGCATAGTTTGTGTTATGTCAGGGGCAGCAAGTCACACTTTAATGTCTCAGGCTTCCCAGGAACTCTGAAAGAGGGGAATATCAGCATTCTTGTTCTCACCAGAAGTGACAAATAGGGATGTCGTTACATGCCCACAGGAAGTAAGATAAGAGTGAAATAATTGTCTACTGGATTTAGTGTGAATTTACCACAAAGACATCCCTCTAATAGAGAGAAAAAAATGCAGCTAAAGTTGAAGAACATGTTAAATAAGAAAAGGTCAGAAAATTTATTAATGTCTTAGGAAGTCAAGAGAAATGCAGAAAAGAGTAGGTTTAGATACTAATAAACACACTAGGTAGAAAAACTGAACAATGTTTGCAGTCCTGTCTTTATCCCTTTCTACCTGTCATTTGCATTTAATAAAGAAAGATTTTGTTCTGGTAAACAGTATAAGAAATTGAATGCGTCCATCAAATACAAGCAATCCCTCAAATTCAACTGATTATATCAGTTTCTTAACTTTGTGAAGCTCTGAAGAATTACGTGGTATTCTAAAGGTGTACGAGTATTTACTGCTATTTCTTTAAGGATTCCATGTTGACATTTGAAAAATTGTCAATACGTCATTGGGGAGCACATATGGGGAGCATGCCTGCTTTTCATTACAACCAGTAGGAATTCTGTGGCTCATAAATGGAAGTTATATCTTGTCATGGGCTCCCAAAGTTTCCTGAAAGATATGTAAGCTTCAGAAATCAAATAGCTCTCGAATAAACTATCTCCTAAACATTCCACAAAAAGGGACAAAAGTTTCCCACAATTTCATAAGACAAATTAATGATGATGAACGTGGAACACAGAGATGCATCTTTCCATCATATCCAGAACAAGCTGAAGAAGGGAAGGAGGCTAGACTGTGCTAATTATGCAAGAAACTTATACTCTTGTACAATCTTGTACAAATAACACATGAAGAACTATCAAAAGATCAAGCCCTCTCTGTGAAAAATAATCTTCTGAGAAAGACTATCAAATTATAAAGAAATAAAATAGAGAAGGAAAGCTATACAAGGCTCTCAATAAGTTACAAGTATGGAAACATACATTAATTTTAAAATAAAAATAAGCAGTTCAGTAATTTTTCTGCTTTAAAATACATTTTCCCATATGACCTTCATTTCTTCAGTGAATTGCTGTAAAACACTCTGAACTTCATGAAATATTGTCTCTAAAAATGAAAATCTTGTGACAATAGGAAAATTTCATTGTGAGCCAGTTCTATATGGATTGTACAGACTTGTAGTTTCTTATTTAGGAATGCACTGGTACATTTTTTTGTGGTTGTCTGACAAGAAGTCACTTTATTCTGCACCTTTTCAGACAAAAATGCCGCAAACATAAGCTGACCTAGGACATAATTAGAGAGCTGATTTGGCCTGTGAGAACAAAAGTTCCTAGACATTCAGTCCAAGATGCTATGAGTTCTGTCACAGTAAAGACAAAAGGCTTTTCATTAATTGAATAGTTGTGTGATATAACCAGAGAGAGAATATAATGATCCTGAAATAATAGGCTATAGTGGAGGCCTGGTAGTTGAAATCCGTTATTTCAGGTAGATTACGAATCATTCTGAAAACTATACATTTGTCAACCTTTGTCACCTTAGGTTATAAGTGAGTCTTTAGAACAACACTCAAAGGATCAGTTAAATGTTTGCCCTTTGAGATCTAAGATGTGCTCATAAAACCATTTCTTCATAGACCTTCTTGGGAGTCTTCAGACACTGAACAATGGAAATTATCTCAATTGATATAGGATGTCTGCCCTATTCTGCACTCTGTTGTCTGTCCATTATATTTTATAATCCCTTGATATCATCCACAAATACTATTTCTAAAAGAAAAAAGTCTCTCATGGGCAGTATTGTCTTTCCCTTTAAAAAATCAAACTCCAGACATCAATATAATCTCAGTTTCATTGCTAATAGCAATTAACTATTTTTTTATACTTGAAAACTATTACTCGAACACTGACCAAAGCTTGTGCTATTTGAAGAATTCCAGGGCATCACAATCTCTTTACCTCTTATCAAAAGGTTGCATATTTGAGTCAGATGAAGGAGTGGTGTAAGATATGGCCTTGTTTAGAGCCATGTAATGACACTGAGTCCTTCTGTAGGAATTCCCTCACGGGAAAGGAAGCACAGTACACAGTGAATATAAACCATACCAGCTGCACTTCAAGTTGTGCTGCTGAACTGGAAAATGCTTATTCCTCCCCTTTCCATCCAAACCTATAAAGTTAATCATCAAAAATTAATGCTCCCTGCGACGTTTATTAAGCACACCAAGCTGGGCGCATATCAGCAACTGTATTAAGTTTGTTCTCCCATATGGCCCAAGCACGCTAGCTGGATTACATTTTCTGTTCCACACAAGATAACATATAATTAGCTAAGGAAGCCTGTCTATAGAGAACAGATTTTAATGGGATGTACCCAAACAATAACCCAATGCATTGCAATGAAATCTCTAAATAGAGAAACTAGAGTATATCTTTTGAATCAGGATGTTGGGGAGAGGGGGAGGCCTGGCTGATATTTCTTTGCTTTCTTGTCTTTTGATGAAATTTACACTAAAGCCAAATCCCTTTGACAAAATACTTCATTAGTTAGGAGACTCAATTTGCAGCTCACAGACAGTTTTCACATAAAAAATTTAACCCAACTCCATAACAGAGTGAATGGACAGGATATGTAGGTTGTGAGATATTACTTTTCCTCCATTTCTGTATTATTTAGACTTGAATTAATAAATAAAAGTGAGAAAATAACTGAGAAGTAGAGGCAAGGGGGAAATTAGTTTTCTGATGAGATTTGAAAAAGAGATGAAGGGATGATGAGGTAGAGAGAGAGAGGAAAGTACCAGATTTAAAGAATTAGAAAGCAGCATGACCTTGTTAATTTTTCTGTCAGTCTACAGCCGTCCTAACTTATACGAGAAATGATTCTCCATCTTAAAATCTAATATTAAAACAAAGACCGCTATTTCTTTGAATAATCATTAATATGAATTAAATGAGCCATTCTGAATTTGAGTGATAGACCTTGAGGTAAATTGCATGATAGGAATAATGACAAGTTTTAAGACTATCAGTGCATAATATTTTGAATGACAGAATTGTTTTTACAAAAATTAATATGGAATATTATAAACACAGAAGTAATTTTGTCTTTTAGAGTTGTTTGCCTATAGTATTCTGTAGTTTAAAGCAAATCTATCTGTCTAGAAATATGTACACAATATTATTTCAAAGCCATAGAAATGTAGGTGTATAATGCATTATATATTCTCCACTTCAAAGTTGAAAAGACGTGTCACTCTGTGCATGCACAGAGCTATGAATTGATATCCTTGTCATTTTTTCTGTACTTTTTGAGGAACAGATAATCTTGTGCTATGCTCAGTACCACACTGAAGAGTAGCACAGCAACAGCACAGTCCTGGAGCCCTGGGAATGCTCCTGGCTCACTTTCACACAAGTGTTTGAGCTGTTTTATTCTCTTTTATTCCCATGTGACCTGACAGTGTAAGGTGTGTAATGTGTGGGACAGCAGATGTTCCTCTGTGTCTTCTCCATCTAAGGAGCTACTGCGTTATGATTTTCTGACCCTACTTGAGTATCAACTGGAATCAACCTCAGTGAACAGGAGCCATACATGTTCTTATTAGACAAGATATGGACATTTTTCATAAAAAGCCACGTCATGTAGGTCAGATTCTCTGAATTTCTGGGTGACATTTTGGAAACATGAAGTAAAATTAGTAATTTCTCTTCTAAAGCCTTATGCCTTTCTGTGAGGTCTATATGACATGTGAATTCATTGACCCTCAACCCCCCTACTACTTAAATAGCCAAACCTCTCCAGTCTCTCCACCTCTTTAATCACAATTTTGCATAATGTTTAACTGAGTTAGAAGGAACACATTTTTTCACACACAACTGTTACAACTCCCCTATTTCCTTTAAGTACCAGCTATTACTTTTTTGGTTCAAATTTTGCTTTTATGTTAGCTTTTTAAATAATGACAAATAATGGATGCACCAGCTCCACGTGGCATGAGGCTGAAGGGAGCCTGCAGGCTGTGTGACATTTTCCACACAGCAGAAGTGGCTCATTTGGTAGTGTTGTGGCTTTTGTTGCCCTGTACTGGTTCTTTCTCCAGGCATGTTCCTTTATTGGTGCTATACCTACTGTAGCATGCTTGACAACCTTGCAAGTCTCCTGACTAAATTTTAAAGTCAACATCAGTGACAAGGTTGGGGAACAGGAACAGACTAATAACAGTAGGGATAAGCATATGAGCACTTCAGGTACCTGGCCAGTCAGTGAGTATTTTCAGTATAAAATGCTGTTTATGTTAAATGATCAGCTGGGCCATTTTTAGCCTCATGCTAATAATTTTTTTTTTTAATAGACAGTTTTATTGTGTGATATTTTTCAAATTGTTCAAGTCATTTGAGGCATAAGTAGCAATCTGCTGCCTACAAGTGAAATGTTTCTGATATTACTGGAATCAAGAAATGTAGGACTCATACTTTGTCATTACATTTTCCATATATTCTCATCAAAACAAGAGAACTGAGTATTTGGGATATACAAGAGCTTTTGGATAGTAGTTTGAAGCAGACCTTAGTATTTGTTCGTAGCTGCAGGAACAGACCAGCATGTCACAGTGAGGTGCCAGGTCTCCAAGGAGCACCTCTGGCATTCTCAGCCGTTCATAGCTCCTGGGAAATGAACCATGTCTGGTGAATGTTTTTAAAAAATAATCACTACAAATGCGCTTTGGAATATAATAATTAAAATGAAATATCCTAGCTTATTTTAGCATAGTAAGTGATGTTAAACAAGCATCTCAGTTTTTCTATTCTGCTGTTATTAACCTAGTTTCCCAGGGGAAAAACTGTAAAAGCCTTAGATTCTAAAAAGAGAAAAAAATAGGTCTCAGAATTGTTGCAAATGAGAGTGAATAATTACAAGACTCTCTGACCAGATATAATTTTTGCCTGCAGGAAAGAACCTAAGGACCTTGCAGCAGCCATTATTGATGACACTGATGTAATTACTATTAGGAGAAAAAGAAATGTGGCGTCTAAATATCAATTACATGCAGCAAAGGGTTTATCAAAGAAGTTCTGAGCTAGGCCTCTATTAGGCCTGGTTTGACTTCTCTTCTGATCATTGTTGTCAATTATTTAGAGAGAGCTTCTAAACGTTTGTATTTAATAATAAAGTAGCTTATGGAGGTATTGCTGTTGTTCCCACTGTAACAAAAATTCTCAGTGAGAAATATAATGCCGTTTAAGCAAGCCTAGTGGATTTGATATTTTTTGAAAAACATATTTAAGTCTCTGCTGATCTTGTGTTCTTGCCTGTAGCTAATATGTTTTTCTTCAAGGAAAATTACATGTACAATGCTTATTCCAGTAACTGCTGGAAGAGCTGCACCAATATGGTAGAAGGGTATTAATGGTTTTGAGTAAGTGGTTTTCAAATGCTTTCAGGGGCATAGGAAGAGGCATAGGAGGCATGCAAACTATTACAAGTCAACAAACGCAGTCAGTTCCATACCTCAAATAAAGCTAAGAAAGCTAAGTCCAATGATATCAGAGATTGGCTGCTAATAAAAGGATTTATTAAACATTTTTTTCTAGCCTTTACAGCATTTGAATCTCAGGAAAAATAGTTTTAAAAATTGTGTACTGGTACAGCAATAATAATAATAAGAAGAATGTTAACTGCAGGAATCAGCTGTTAAACTTAAGCGTATATTTAGGTAAATCAAAAATCAGAAGCAGCTATTTTATAGTGCAGTAAGTTTCAGCTCTTTCCTGAGGACAAACTTTGGATGATTTTGATGAACATACTGTAAAAAAGAAATGTTTTTTATTCAGAGAGAATATGTCAGTTGTACAAAAGGAACAGTGTGGAATTTAGCATGTTTAATCCTGAATTAAGGAAAGAGAGAATATACTCCCTAAGCATTTTATTTTCATTGTTTCTGTTATTATTAACTAGTTGCAGTGTGTTCACCTTTGAGTTTAGGTGCAGTTTTAGTTGCATATGATAATAGCTTTGGAGTTCCCCCAGATACATTAACACAAATTCAGGAGTCAAACTTTGGGCTTGAAAGTTTGAAAAATTTTTACAAAAAAGAATGGTGAGTGTTGTGAGCAATGGCCTAAATATAACAAGCATACCTGTCCAAAGATGGCCATCTAAATGAAAGTGATTTCCTTATTTATAAATTAAATAAAATGTCTAGGTCTCCGTTTCTCTAAAACGTCTCAGAATGTTTCCTTTAGACCCTTTAAAAACATGAACTAACTTTAAAGTTCCCAAAAATCTTAATTTATGAGCCCAAACTATTTTAAAAGTGGAAGCTAGCACAGTGTTTTCATAATACACAAATGATTTACTGTTCATAAATTGTTGGTTTGCAGCTGTCAAGGTGGATTCACAGATTAAATCAAGAAGATACATATCTTGAGACATGAGTTTCTATCTTTGTCCAAATGGAGTGTTCTGCTATGAGGTATCATTTCACTTACAGTTTCTTCCTGCAATCCTTAATGCATTCAAGAGATACTTGGGGAGATACAAAAGAATGCATCATTTTCAAGGGTAAAAACCAGAGAAAGTTCCCTTTTTTTGTCTTTTTTCTATGACTGCATTGTAACTGTACACAAATCACAGAAAGGACAGAATATCAGTTTTCTGCTTTCAAGAGTTTTTTTCACTTTAAATGAAGATGAAGCCACTGACTGCATAATATTAGCAACTCTTTTATTAAATGTCCCCAAAATAGTCATTCTGGGAGAAGGGAGAAAAATCCAAAGGGAAGGAGAAAGCCCGTTTGAGGAGAGCCATTCCATTTTAATACATTAAAAATTACTACTTTCATGTTTAATATTAGTATAATCACTTGACCACGTTTTAAACAAAAGCTGTGGGTTTGGTGTGGGGACATGATTGTTGGAGTGAAAAATGAACATTAGGGGAGCTTTTCATTTAAATTGACGATTTTATTAGCCAGCTTGAATTCATAGAAACTGGATCTTACTCAGTAACTCCCATGTAGTTTTGTTAGTTTTGTATCCTAAGAAACCCACAAATGTTTATTTCATTGATTCAAAGAAGCTTAATGTTACAGTTCTTTTTCTTTCACAGTTTTTTAAGGTATTAGCATTAATAGTTTCAAAATCAAAGCCCTTTGTTGATGTGCTTGTTGGTGTGGCTGAGTTAACAACCTATTATTATGTACTCCTTACCGAGCTATTAATAGCTTTAGAGCCTTTTGCAGGAATTCACCTGCTGCTCATATGTTGGAGGCGGCGGGAGAAAATGCACAACGACCACAAAAGATGATCAGCAAATCTCATTTATTCTAATGATTATTGCTTGATTTATACAATTACTAATAAGCTCATACATATTGCAAAGCAAAGCTCATCATTGGTTACTTCTTTAAATCAGAAGGCTGCCAACTTTTACAATAGTGTGGCTATTGTTTTTTATCTTCCCTCTTTCAGGGCCGAATTCCAAGAGCACAAGCACATCTTGCTGCTGTGTAACTTTCTTAAAGCACAAGCACATCTTGCTGCTGTATAACTCCGGGCTCAGGGACATGCTGACTAACAAACTTGCTTGCCTACGTGCTGTCTTTAACAAACTCGCCTGCTACGTGTCCATCCTTATAAGCTCAATGTCGTCCCTGTGGCCCTTCTCTCGTAGCCAACTGTCAGGAAAACTCTCCACACTCATAAACACATTTATGTTGCTGCAGGAACTTCACCAGATTGATGCATCTTGTATTTGCAATGACCTTGCACAAAATATCTGGTTTTCTTGCCTATACTGCAAGTACTTATATTAACACAATGGCAATTCTTTCATGGCCAAAGCAGCTCTTTTTAAAAAAAATATTTGCCTCTATCTATAAGTTTCATTAACATTTTTCAGGCTTTTTTTTTTCTGTTTTACCACCTCCAAAAATAATATTTCTGCTGAAGTTAGCTACATTAGAAATGAGCACTTCCCAAAAATTGAAAAAAACTTGCTTTGTCAGTTTTGAAACATTTTCATTTACTTGATAGATTGTTTACTTTGTCCTTGAAATACATGTTAAACTAATTGGAAAAAAGATTTCTGTTTTTGCTTTACACTCCATTAACTCTCTGAGGTGTTTGAAGAAAACATAAACTTAAGTAATACGCTGTATTTATTGTTGATGTATTGCCGGGTTCTGCAATATAGTCATGACACCAGAGGTGAATTCAGCTCTTTTGAGTTAGCATTACAAGATAGATGTTTGCTGTCTGCCTGCACTGAGACACAAAAAAATCTATGCACGTGCTCACAAATACACAAAAATGTGATATTTCAGTGACTTTTCAATAGCTATTATATATTTATATGTGAAGAGGCTTACATAATGGAAAACAATACACAATCTCTATAAAGAGATCTGGCAGCTCCCTCTTTCCTCTCATTTATTATTTTTATTGGAATTATTAAACATTAGTTAGTGCCAGCCTTTGCATTTTAGAGCCAAAATGCACCCTCCAAAATGTATTTTTGTTGGATGGTTGAAATCTATATAATATTGTCAAAATTTTTCTATGCTTATAAATCCTGACTTTCTTTGAAAAGGAAAGTATTTGTCCCAAGGAAGTGTATTCACAGCTAATGCATATGAAAGACTTGTTATTGTATAACATTCCTGTAGTCTGAACTGGATCCTAATGTCTTCTGTCATTTTTTCCAGAATAGCAGCCTGAATAGTAATCTGAACCAATTCAATCAATAAAAGTAGATCTTTTGCTTACTTGAATAAGAGGGATAGCTTTATTAATACCACTGAAACACAGCTAATAGCTCTCTTATGTGTAACTACGACCCAAGTAAACAGCTATGGATAGTTTTGCTTTAAGTATGCTTTGTTTTCAAGCTGTTGTATGTCAATAAGGAACTTTTCTGAATTTGCCAGGTAGGAAATACCCAGTAGCAAATGAAAACAGAAAATTCTACATTAGTCTGCTCTTCTAATATTAAAAGGTGTTTATGTAGAAAATTCAAACTAGGCTTACACCAACCTTAAAATAAGCCCAGTCACTCTACTGGTCCTAACATCCTAAAAGGCTGAAACACACTTTAGAAAGTCATGTTTCCACAAGAGGTTTTTACTCCAGAATGTGTTTTTTACAAGGATGTTTGTAAAGTTGCATACATCACACAGCAGCTAAAATTTTCCAACAAGGTAAGACAAACCTGAAAAAATACCCAGCACTGAAAAGGAGCCTAATCAAAATCCTGCCCCTATCTTCTTATAAATATTGTAGGGATTCTGAAATCAGGTGAATTAAGCAAATTTGTCATCAGCACCATTAGAGCTGAGTTCTGTGTAGCTGACTCAGTGCTGTACTACATTTTTGGATTGGTAGAATCACTTGATTTTCACAGCTTCAAACATATGTTGTCGGTTATTGGGTTTGTTGGTTTGTTTTTTTGTTTATTTATTTGGAGGGGTTTTAGTCAAAATAGAGCACTGGCTACACTGTACTGTAGCAAGTCACCATCCACATAGAAGTCTTCTGAAGAATGGGATGGTTGCTTTTGTGTTGAAATTCCATTTCAGTTGCAAGATGCTTCTTTACATTTAAATTGCCTTCACACTTCAATATGAAATAGGGTCACCACAGTTTTGGGTTCTGCCATGAAGGAATACAGCAGTTCGTGTACAGCTGCAATGTTTCCCATGCTGATGATGTTAAGTGTGAGAAGATTGCCTGCCATGTGTCTCAGCAACTTAAGAGACCTTCAGGTGTTGTGACTGTGATTTCTTACATTGCAGTTTTTTTACACCACATGAGTTGTCCCTTTTTTTAATCTTTCCTCTAGAGTTTTGCATTTTTAATTTTAAAATGTCATTATCCAGTGACCTACTTCCCATCTGTAATTAGAAGTAGTTTTTGCTATGATATACAGATATTTTGAAATTGCCTGAACAAATCACTGATGTTCATGATTAATCACTATTTCTTACATTCAAGAAACTAGAGTATATGCAATAAAATAATCAGGAAGCAGATGATTTTTTTTTTAAATCCCCCCAGTATTTTTTAAACACAATTGGTGATTAAACTTGTTGCCTAGGGATGTTGTGGAAGCCACAAGCAAAATTGGTTCAAGGAATAATGAAGGAAATTCATGGAAGAAAAGTCCATGAGCTGTAAAACATAATGCAGCAAATTTAGTTAATTCAGAAACCCACTAATCTGCAGATTTCTGGACTCTGAGGGAGTGTTAAAGGGGAACATGGGGAGAAGGAACTTGTACTGCCCATGTTGAGTCTCATGCCTGCAGTGGCATCAGGACCTCTTTCAGAAATTTGAACTGTGAATCTCATGTACTGAATGAATGACTTGGGAATTATGCCACCGGCTGTATATACATATTTCTCTGGGCTTGTTCCACGCGAAGAAAGTCACAGAAGGCCTCCAACCTTCAAATTTTCGGGATTGTTTCTGTTTCCCATCGCACTGTATTTGTCAGCAGGTTTATTACATCATTATGAAGCAAATCTTAGGGTTAGGTATTCCAGAAGAAACTGCTTTGCTGCCCAAAGGTGAACTTTGAATACTACCTGAGTTGGATTTTACCATTTGTAATTTAGTTCATGCTTGCCGTAGCTTCCTACTTCTTTCCAACTGGAAAAGACAGTGCAGAGGAAAGGAAAATTTAAATGAGTGAAAAAATGAGAAAAATCTTTGAGGCAACTGGAGAGGTTGGCTCTTTTATATGCTGAAGTTAGAGAGACTTCTGGAGACCTGGTGCAGAGGTTTTCACTGGTAAATATTTTTAATTAGCGAACAAATGTTATCCGAGTATCTCATAACTTCCAGAAGGATAGAATTTAATATCTGCTCTTATCTGACAACCCAAGCCATGTTCTCCAGGTGCCTTTATTTATATGCAGAATTGCATCCTGTTCCATCACTAACTGAAGGCCCAGGCCTGTTTTTATTCCTTTCAATTTAATCTCCTTGTCAGTACAAGAAGCAGTGTCCTGTCCTGTGCCTTCACACCTGGCAGTCCCACTTGGCCCACCATGTGAACCACACAGCTTTTGCTCAGCCCATCCCTCACCTCCCTGTGCTGGTGAGAATTTTAACAGTGTTTTAGAGTCTCCCTGTCCTCATCTCTCCTCATTTAATTTTCTGCTCTTCATGGTTCACCTCACATCAACTCATTTCTGCCTTTCCAAGTATATAAGCCAATTAAAATGAAGTTTATCTGGGTTTTCTTTATGATTGGTTATCTGTTCTTCCCCTTTTCTTGTTGACAGCTTCACTTTATATATGGAGAAAGTGATGAGCTGACTGACAGGCAATCAAAACATAAAATATTGAATGGCCAAACAGGTAAAGCACACATTAGTATTTCAGCTCCCCAAACTGTTGCATCTCAGATTAATCATAAGGGAGGCCAAGGAAGGAAGGGAGAAGGTTACAACCTGAAGTGTCTGATGCCTTTGAGTGCTGCAGGTTTTTTCTCTGAAGCAAATACTACAGCCATTGGCAATTTTCTCTACGGCCCTACTTTTTGCTGTCAGAGTTTTCCACTTTGGCTTGATTGGTCCTCAGATCTTTGCAATCACTTTTCTAAATTTACTTTAAGTTTGTTTTTCAGCTGAAAACCAAAGATACAAGGTTTTTAGGAAATGCATCTTCTTAAGAATATGAATGGTCTTTTTTGCTCTAAGTTCTGTTATTGTAACTTTTCTTACCACTCTATATTACAATAAAAGTTTGCCTAATCCTGTTGATCAGATTGGAATCAGATCGTAATTAATGTTAGAAGTTTTTGAACCTACGAGTCTTTTCTCTGACATCTTCCAAATATTATTGCTGGTATTCCTGTTAATTGATGTACTGTAGGTCAACATAGTTTTCTAGGAGAAAATTGTGCACAAAATTAGTACATATAAAGAAGCTTTCAAAGACAGACACTGAGTTTCACAGGTGTAGTTAATTTTACTGATTGCAGTGTAATTACTCCTCATCTATAACAATCTATGTAAGGTGAGAAATGAACTATGAGGAGAGGCAACAGGCATCCAAAAACCATATTATGAAAATATTTTATTGCAAAGAAAATACTTTTTGAGAATTATTGGGAGAAATTAGTTGTGAGAGGAATATCGGCTGTATAAATCAGAGGTAATTTCCATAAATTAGAGCTGTGGGGACACTGTTTGTATTGATTACAGACAGTAAGTACAAACTCCACAGTTAGATGTTACTTGTCTTTAATAGATTCTATTTGAACGGATCAATCAATTAATGACTATACCTAATAATTAACTACTGTTTTATTCTAATGTATATCACAACATTACAGTTCAGGTGACTGTGGAGTGCCATCATAGCTGATTCCATGGCAAAAGTAAGGAAGAATTTGGAGATTTCATTGCGCAATGGCCTAGAGCGATGTTTACTAAAAATTGCTGTCTTCCAGAATCATGGTCATTCCTTTAAAATAATGATGCTTCCTCTGTAGGTCACATTGTGTGCATTCTTCAAACTGATGTATCTAGGAAAGAGAAAAGATGTGACCAAATGGTGTCATAAAAAAATCTTTTTTATTATTGGTGCTTTTATTTAAACATTTATAGTGTCTGAATCATGAAACTCCAGATCTTCTTTAATGTGGTACTTATTCAGCTTTGACATTGTGCTTCAGTGTACAGGATGAAGATGTGGTCCCTGTGGTATATAGATTTAATAGATATTAATCTCTATTAGTACTTCTTTCAGTTAAAGAATAGTGTTCTGAAAAAGCCCAGCAGGATTATATAGCTTAAGTACAGAATTTTCGTGTTGGACAACAATGAGTATAGACTAGAAAATGTGTTTGCAAGCAGCTGATAGTAAATTCAGTTACTCTTCCTGGATTCTTTCTGCACACATACCCTTGAAAGCTGTGAGTACACAGTAAGTCTGTTTTAGCTGACAGAAGGCTTGGAAAACCCTTTCCCTGGTATGAGTTTAAGAAGAGACTCAATGAACTGAACACCTTGATTGTTATTCATAAAATGAGCTAGACTTAGGGTGTATAGCTCCTATTATATATTCTAAATTATAGAAAATAATATTTGGTTATCTTTTCTAATTGCTAAAATAGGGGCTGATACTGATACTATTTTGATTAGAGCTATGTTTCTCTTTCCCACTCAAATATTAATGGTGACAAATCTTGTATGCCTGAAAGTGCCAGGATTTTACCAGTGCTTTACTGGTAAAGTTAATCTCTTAAAGGTTATTTCAGCACTATAAGCAAAATTCTGCATGTCAACTTTTATTTCTATTAACTTTTTTGCACTAAAGATTTTTAGATATATAAGCTTTTTCTCACCTATAACATCAGAATATAAACACTTTGATTGCCATATGAGTCTAAACTGATAAAAGGTTATCACATTTTTGTTAGCCTTTATTTTACTTCATATGTGTGCACAAAGTCTTAATTTCTGTGTTTATTTCCTCCTTAGTAAGGTGGGGATAAAATTAGGGAGCTACTTGTTCACACAGGTGTTGCATGTGAAAGTTTATCTATTTGTTTGCAAATGTTAATCTTATCAGAGGGAATCGCTTTTAAGTATATGAGAAAAATGGTAATAATAATCACAATAATAGAACATCTGGATATTGAATGCTACTCTGCTGCATTGCAATTAATTTTTATCCTCTGATCCTGATTCTCCATTAAATTAGGTTGTCTGGTCTTAGACCATTACCACTATTGTAACTTTCATTCAGCCACTGTATTTCTTCAGATATGAAAAAATATCTTGACTATAAAGCCAAATATAAAATTAGAATAGATACAGATTCAGATACTCTGGCAGCAGTGGCTGCAGGAAAGAATTTGATTCTGAAAGGTGTTGTGTTCCTGCTCAGACCAAATTGTCATGGATTTGTGAACACTGTCCCTCATAACCAGAACTGAATCCATTGACAAGAAGAATCACACAAACAATAAGAAAAATACAATTTCCTCAGAAATAGAGATAGCATTTTCTAAGTTCATAATACGATTCTGTTTAACTTGGATAGCTATTCATAGGCTCAGTATTACACTATGTAATAACATTGGCATTGCTTGCATTTGGATTATATTTATGTTTAAATTATAGATTTTCACCAAGATAAATCTGCAGTCGGCTATGGAAGAGGTCTTATGAATTTCCTCATATCAGATTGTGTCTTGTAGTTATATGAGTATATTATATTAGATAGACTCCTTTAACTTATGTTTAACCCCTCAGCCCCTGTGTTCTCAGAACTGCTTCTTGTGAGTCCTGTGCCATCTTAAGATCACAAATGCTGCTCTAATACTAAGGTAAAGGCTCAGAGCATTTCTTGTGCACCTTCTCTTTTATATGAACACTGAATCATATATAGTGGCCAACTGTATATTATCTTACTTTCTATGTGCCATGGGATATACAGACATTTTAGTGAAAATTATATTTTATTTTGAAGATTTCATAGTAGTTCTCTATAGTCATCAAGAAATACAGAATAAATGTAGTCCTTGACACTTCCCATTGATCCTGGTCCTGTCACTGCCCACGTCAGAGATCTATCACGGAGTATAGTGTGGTTCCTTCTAGCACACAAAATCATGCTTCCTTTTGATAGAAGATAGGATGCCTGGTAAGTGGGTTGATATATATCTATATTTTGCCATAACATAAAAGCAGGGTCTGGGAAAAGCATTCACTAACATCCAGGAAGTACATCTAATTCCTTCAGTTTAAAGTTCACTTTTTGAACCCAGAATCCTTGCAAAAGTGAGTGCATATGATCTCTAGCAAGAATAAAGCAAAGCATCCCATACTTCTCTGCAGACTAAAATTGGGGTTCTTTTAATTCTGAGTCCATCTTTAGCCTTCCTAGAAAAATTCATGGCAGAGGGAGTGGCCAACCTTGAGAGCCACCCCCATCAACTTCAAAGTGCATCTCTGTGTAAAGCTCTGACATTCCAGGTAGGCTGCAAATCAATTGTCAAGAGAATGGAATAATGGCAAAGCATCCACTCTTTGTAGAATTGTCTTACATGTGAATCCAGTGCAAAAAGGCTGAATTCTTTGTGCAAAACATTCCAGTCGTGAAGTTTCCAGCTATGAATCATTTTGTCTTGAGTTTGAGCAACTTTCTCCTCAGGTACACACTCTGAAGCTTGTTCTCAAACTGGTGTCGGGTTCCCTTTCTGCTGTTCCATGTGCAATAACAAATGTCACCCCCTTTACCATATAACAGCACTATTACCTTTAGGATTGTTACTCATAGCATTTTTGATCTGTGGAATGGATGGCATAAGAGGCTGCAGAAAGAAGAAAGGAGATAGAAGGGCATGAAGAGGTACTGTTCAGGCAGTCCCAGGCAGGTGGTGAGGAAGCAACAAGCCAGACAGCTCCTGGAGGTGACCAAGATCCCTTCCACTGTCCAGAAGGGACAGGCAGAGATGGCTGCCCCTCAGGACGTTGCTGTTAGCCACAGAGGGACCCATTTTGCTGATGAAAAATTACCATCACAGCCCTTGTCACACTCATTGTCTTTGACCAACTACAAATAATTTATTATAGTTGAGGACTGCCTGTCCACACTCCTGGTTGTGGAGCCAGTGTATCCCAAATGCTGTTCTACCCAAGCAGTAGTTAGCATGTAATAACATATAACACATATAGCTCAGATTGGGTTTTTTTCAAAAGTCATTCTCAGTTCTTTGCTGCCACTGGCCTTGTTCTGCAGGCTTCAAGAAGTAAGCCTTGTCGTTGCATCTTGGGGAATCTCCACTCATTTTCTGGCAAAATTTCCATTCAGTCCTCCTCTGAAGGACCCTATTTCTTTTTACAATTCCATCAATTTTTTTCTTCAGTCTCTCCAGCAGGTTGGAAAAAGTAATGCATTGTTAAATGCTAGGACTTGATTTCAAGCAGTAAGGTAGTCTGGGGAAAAGAAATGTCTTGCAACTATTACACTGTAGAGTGACATTCCTGTTCTCTTCCTTAACTTACAGGTTGCAGAGTCTAAATAAAAATTCCAGAGTGTAAAGTCCCTGCTCATCCACGGGCAGTGACAGATAGAGCACGTAGGTCTCACTACAACTCTGAATTGAGGCATGCCAATACCTGTATAAAAACAGCATTTGTTGTTTATATAATCTGCAACAAAGATTTCCAGGACCTTTCCTTTGCTGGAAGTCATGTCTTGACCTGGACGGAAGAGGATAAACAGAACCTTGCATTGACATTATATTTAACAAGCAAAACTACAAACATTGGGCCATACCAATGATTCAGTATGGTCTTAGGATAGTGCAGAACCAGGTGCTTGTTGTTTTGGGGTATTTTTCTCTAATTCTTAGATTGATTTTGAGCTTGTTGATAACTTGTGTTAAAAGACTTGGTCTCTTTGGGCAGCAGCTTCATAACTAAATAACTCAAGTCTTGTGTTCTCCAAGTTTGCCTACCCTTGCCAAGTTACATGTTAAATTATAGGTCCCCTCTACCCATGAAAGTCCCTGGAAGCTGCACATATAATAAGGCTGTAGAATAGAATTTAGCTATTCATGATACACTGAATGTTTGTGAAATGCCCATAAAGTAGTATGAGAACTTGCCTGGATGTGTAGAAGTTCTCTATTTCCTTACAATTCTGACTACTAGTCTATTATACTTTTTTTTTGCTCGCATATGTGAAATTTTTCAAGTTGAAGTGAGCTTAATCACAAAAAGAAAAAATCTATCACTCAACAAGTAGGCTTTCTGTCAGAAGAAAATAGATATTTTCTGAAATGCCTTTAAAAAGTGTATCTAAAATCCGTTAACCTGTTCAAAGTGAAGTTACAACATTTCAAGCAATTGGGAGAAATCTGATAATTAAAGTAGTTAGATTATTATTTATAGTCTGTACCATAAGTTTACATGTACATTGTATTTTACTATTTTAGTTTAAAAAATGCTTCTCAGCTTCAAAATTTGGTAATAGACTGTGGCAAAAAATCAATACTTCCTCTTACTATGGTTTCTCAAATTATTTCCACTGTTCGAAGTGCACATTAAATGCAGTTATTTAAGATATTGGTCATTGTTATCTTCCCTCTGCTCCTTAACAGAATCATCAGGTTGCTTTTGTGTGTTTGTTTTTTAATCTGGTTTTCTTAGCCATCTCCTTTTTCTCCTACTGCGGGAATAGTGATACACCTGCTGCCCTGTGCTAATGTGATTTGTTACACATGACTGAAGTTAACTCAGCATGCTTTATATATAGCTGTTTTTTAATATAAAATATTTGTATATCTCTCAGAAGAGGTTAAGAGTTCAACAGAATCTAACTGAAACCTACTCTTGTCCTGGTTATATCTCTTGTATGAAATAGATTGTTTCCTTCTGAACAGGCTGGAAGCACCCTTTAAATAACTTACACATACTTTAATATTATTACATGGTAAAATAAATGTCTTTGGTGCCCTGTGGGTTTCACAGTTGGACAGTTAAGCACATGCCAAGGACATTTCTGCTGAGTTTGGAGGTAAATCCTGCACTAAGAAAGGGGAGCTAGCCTTAAGGCACCACATAAAATATTACAGATTACTGATTTATCAAGTGAAGTAAGTAATGACAGGAAATAAACCTTCTTCTAAGCCATCCTCTCATGTAAAACATCGTCCAAGACCTGTCTGGCAAAGCAACACTTGGTTTATACACAGCAATCAATGTAGCTGGTCTCTGCACTAGGGCAGCTGCTCTGCAGTGGTAATTCCCAGGGATGTCCTCACACCATAGTTTTCAGTGGTCTTTACGAGAGTTGGGAATTCTCAGCACTGCCCAGGATCAGATGCCAGGAGATTACCAGGGGACTTCCACAAAGAGTGTTTCTCCTTATGGAGTTTCAAAGTTAATTTCCTGTATGACTACATTACAGCTACCTGGAAAGAGGCTTTAAGTTCAGCAGCAGCGAAGCAGTTGAACCATGCTAGAAGTTTATAGGCTTTAAAGAAAAAGTTAATTTCTATTTTCTTTTACCCACAGGTCTACCCCCGGATAGCGCCGGCATTTTGGCACTACCTGCGGGTAGAAGTGAGTAGCGGGTATTTGAATACTCCCACATTTCACTTTACAGCTTAGTAATATTTGATGACCTCCTAGTTTGTCCATTGTGCAAAAATAATTAGCTACCATTCTAGCTGCCATTTTACTGTGAATGTATTCTTGTACTAATTCCAGCTTGGTTTGACTACGGTTGGGTTGATTGCTAACCCAAGTCACAAAAACATGTCTGTATACAAGGTTAAAGACAAAAAACTGAAATCTAAAAGTCAAGGCCATATCATACATTATTACTATAGCACAGAACCAAAGTACAGAAATCCATACCTGCACCTCCTTTTATAAACACATTTTCCATTTTTGAGAAGAACATGGCGCTTCAGTTCTGTTACATCATTTTTGCAGTTTGTTCAACTCAACTTGATATCATTTCTTCCTCTTTTGTCCCTCAGGAGCATGAGCAGCTCAGCTATTCCTCCACAAGGTCCAAGGCTCCAAGTGTTATCATCACAGGTCTCAAGCCAGCCACCAAGTATATATTTCATATCAGAGTCAGGACGGCATCAGGATACAGCGGCTATAGCCAGAAGTTTGAATTTGAAACTGGAGATGAAAGTAAGTTTCACTGAAGGAAAAAAATAAATACAGTAGAAGTAGCATCTAATTCTAAAGCAGTGAGACATTGGGAGTTTGAATGGCCATACCATTTGCTTATCACAAAATGATCACTTCTATGTCATAAAGACATGTAAGCCTCAGACTCACACTTCTGGATTTATAACAACAAATAGAAATGTTAGCCCAGTGCTGCAGCTGTAGGAATGTTCTCTTCCATAAAATTTCCTTGTGGGTCCCTTCCTACATACTCTAGGATTCTATGATCCCTTCTTTCCTTACAGGAGCCTGCCTCTTGATCTCTAGAAATACCCTTAGGCTTTATGTAGGTCCAGCAGCTTCGTACAAGAACACAGTGATGGACTCTTTACTCTGTAGTTTTTAACGCTTCCACACTCTACACATTAAAAAATGAGAACTTTTATATGCATTTCCATCAACCAGTAAACCTTCTAAATTTGCCAGTAAGAAGCAAGAAGCCTTCATGTTCCTACAGAATACGCATAAAGGCTTGACGTCTGATGTTCATGCTCTGAACAATTTTATGTTTGTCATGTATTTCTCTCCATGTTCAAATAAACATCAAAAAAGGTATTTACATGTATTTGAGAGAAAATTAGTGTAGTAGATACAACTCTAAAACACTCTTAATTAAATTACTTCAATTAGCCAATTATGTATACCATGTTTTTCAGTAGTGTTTTAGAATTCAAGTTGTTTAAGCTAATGTACCAACTCAAAACTATATAAGTCCTTCCAAGAGCACCCAGGGATTTGTGTTCCATTTTCATTGCTTCTTAACTTCTATTTCAAAAATCAATCAGGGATAGATTTCCAAGTGCTTAGTGCCTAATTGGACTTTTTAATTAAAAATTTTCTGGGTACTTAAGTGTGGTGGGTTTGCCTTTCTT
>WBMZ01000085.1:0-10602 GCA_013400975.1 Atrichornis clamosus
CTGTGCCCCCAGACCCCCGAAACCCCAGGGCTGATGGCGCTGGTCAGCCAGTGGTGGAGCGGGGATGGATTCCCAGTACTCCCACTTCACGGTGCACCCAGATGGATCTGTCCCGTTGGTACAGATTAACGGAGGCTGGGGAAGGGTTTGGGGCTCTTCTGTGCGGGAGAAAAGGGAGGGTCTGTGAAGCCCCCCTCCCCATTCTGCCTCGTCTATCCCAATCCAGCCTTTTTCTCCCTCCTGGCTGAGCCCGCCGGCACCGGAGCCGGTCCCAGGGTGACCCCCCCGCCCCTCCCGACCGTCCCCTCCCCGGCCATCGCCTCTCCCCGCCTGGCTGACTCTCCATACAGTTCCCATTTCACTCCTAATCTCCTCTCTTAGTTTTTAATCCCCTCTCTCCTCCCAGGCTGCCTTTCCCTGTCCTCCCTCGCCTCCTCTCCTTCCCTCTCCCTTCGCCTCCCCCTCCCCGCAAGACAAATTACCCTTAATGATATGCTGAAGGCCATGACACCCATGTTGTCTCTTTGTCATCCTTCGCGGTGCAGCGTGAAAAGATAATACAAACCGCGGCACTTATCTACAATTGAGCGCCAAGACAACCTGCTAATCCCTTAATAACGCGGCGCCGGCCCCACGGCTGCGCTCCCGCCGCTGAATGCCAAATCGGCCAAATCGCCGCCGCTGCCAGCGCCCGTGGCCGGGCTCGGGGTCCCCCGGATCCCGGCAGGGACGTGGTGCCACTGGCCGTGGAGAAAAAACTCTATATCCGGACCCAAAGGATGCAGGGAGAGGGTGGGAGATGGGTGCGTCGGGTGGCAGAGGATGGGGGGAAAATCATCGATAAATGGGTGCAAGAGGTTGAGGGGTTGGGGGGAAAAGCCTCGATAAATGGTTACAAAAGTGTGGTGAGATGGAATCATTGAGTGGCAGAAGATGGGGGGAAAATCCTCTATAAATGGACCCAGAAGGATGAGGCAATGGGAGGAAAAATCTTCAATAAATGGATTCAAAGGACGCAGTGATGGGATCATCAAGTGGCAGAGGATGGGAGGAAAAATCTTCAATAAATGGATTCAAAGGACGCAGTGATGGGATCATCAAGTGGCAGAGGATGGGGGGAAAAATCTTCAATAANTCAAGTGGCAGGGGGGGAAAAATCTTCAATAAGTGGATCCAAAGGATGCAGTGATGGGAGGAGTGAATGGGAACATGAGGTGGGTACCAGCTCCAAGGGGAAAGAGGCTGTATCCCTGTAGGCCCCATCCTGATTCTGCTGATGCCCATGGAGAACCCATCCCAGATGGCTGATCCCTGTCCAGCTGCAATCCGCAGGACATCAGGGCACATCTGGGCATCCCAGAGAGGTTTGTGCCCAGTGTCCACCTCTCAGGATCCCAAGTGTCGAGTGGGAACGTGGGGGCAACGACAGCCCCAAGGGGAAAGAGGTGACACCCCTGAAGGTCCCATCCTGGTTCTGTGGGTGCCCCATCCCAGAGGCTGATCCCGGTCCTGCTGCAGCACAGAGCATGGCACAGACTCGACGTGGACCCCCATCTGGGCATCCCAGAGGGATTTACACCCAGTTCCCACCCCAGGAATCCCGCTGGCGAACGAGCAATGTTGTACCCAGCACACGACGGCCAGGACGGGGACACTGGGGGACACCGGGGGACACCAGGATGCACCGTGCCCGGCATCCCCCTGCCCCACACTGCCATGACAGACAGGAATTGCCACTTAATTTCCGGCTCCCTTTCCCCTTCCCACCCCTGCCATGATTTACCTCTCCCCAGAGGAGCCCAAAAGCTGTAAACACACTTTTATTTGTCAGTCGTGTCCCCGCAGCCGCGCGGCTGTTGGGAAGGTAATAAATGATTCCGGTCCTCTTGGCTTGATGATGTCGGGATTAGGAGCCCTACATATTTTATGGAAACCTCTACATGATCTTCCTTGATAAATCATTTAAATAGGAGTGTCTTTTCTTGGTGTGGGATATAAAATATTTACTGGAGCGGGTGAAGGCTGTTCATCCGTGTTTACCCTCCCGCTTCCCAGCCCGGCTCTGGTGACAAACAGCTCAGCCCTTCACCAGCTCAATGGCACCTCGGCTGTGACACTGGGACAGGCTCCTTGGGGTTGGAAGCTTGGGATTTTGGGGATTTATGTGTTCCCCAGCTGCGTTTTCTTGCAAAAAGAAGTGATTTTGGCACAGCGTCAGAGCATTCTCCCTGTGACACCCACCAGTCCCATGCCGGCGTGTGTTTGCCATGGCATGACCATCTCCCACCTGCAAAACTGGGATCCCCACTGGGATGGAAACTCCCCTCAAGGGGAATTTTGAGGATCACTGTGTTCCCTCAGCTGCATTTTGTTGCAAAAAGAAGTGATTTTGGTACAGCATCAGAGCATTCTCCCTGTAGCACCCACCAGCCCTGTGCCAGGGTGGTGCCACCCATGGCATGATCAGCTCCAGCTGGCAAAACCCTGCAGGGATGGGAGTTCACACCAAGGGAAGTTCTTGGGACCAACTCATTCCCCCAAGTTGCATTTTGTTCCAAAATGAAGTGATCTTGGTACAGCAACCCAGAGCATCCTCCCAGCAGCACCCACCAGCCCCGTGCCAGGGTACATTTCCCACCAGCTTCAACCTGCAAAACCGGGGTCCCCTGGCAGCTCCCGCATTCCCAGGGCTGGACCCCCCCCATCCCTGCCCACCTCATCCCCATCTCCAGCCCCGGCAGCCTCCGCAGCGTCCTGCTCCCCTCTGCATTAGCATTCATTGCAATTCTTTTCATTTGTTACCTGGCAGGGGAATGAAAACACGTTGTTCCCCGCAGCGGGGGGTTTCCTACGGCGAGCCCCAACTTTTCAATCATTCCCTGGCAGCGCCGTGGCGGAGCGCGGCCCCCCCGCCCCCCGGGCAGGAGCCAGCACTATTAAAAGGCTCACCCAGGGGCATGTATTTTCCATAAGACGCCGTGTACATGCTGTGCAACATTCAGGAGGATCATGCTGGAGCAATTGGTCCGGATATAATGCCGGTTACCTTGCGAGAGAGGAGCTCCGAGGGGAATGGATGCTCACTCCGTGCCTGGGGGAGAAATCGCTCCCCGGCAAAGCTCGGGGGCTGGGATGCGGCTGCTCGGCACCAGATTTTGTCTCCTGCCAGCCGAACTGGGCTTGGGATGGGGGCAAAGGTGCAGGGAAGGTGCCCTGGGTGTGGGCGGGACGCAGTGACCTCCCGAGGTCCTGTCACCCTTGCATCGATGGGATATCGGGATGAAATCCTTCCCTGTGAGGGTGGTGAGGCACTGGAATGGATTTCCCAGGGAAGCTGTGGCTGCCCCATCCCTGGAGTGCACAAGGCCGGGTTGGAGCAACCTGGGACAGTGGAAGGTGTCCCTGCCCACGGCAGGAGGTGGAACGGGGTGAGCTTTAAGGTCCCTTCCAATCCAAACCAACCCGGGATTTGATGATTCGATGATTCCCAGGGATCCTCCACGGACGGACGGGGGGGCTGCAGCAGCTCCCTCCCACCCTTCCATCACCCTCCCTCCGCCCCCCGCGCCCCCTCCTCTCCCCCGGGTGGGGGGAATTAACAGCTGAACAAAACTAAATGTCCAGTGGCCTGAAAAGTTCCATTTCCTACGCGCGGGGCCCCGCGGACGAGCGGAACGAGCTGCCCTCGCTGAGCACAATTACACACCCGGCTGGGCCGGCTCCTGGAAATCGATGGCCACAAAGGGCTGGGGGGCTGCCACCTGCCTCCCCCCGCCAGCCCCCGCCCGCCGGGGCCAGGCACGGCCCCGCATCCCGATCAGCCCGGAGGGAGCGGCCCCGAATCCCGATCCGCAGGGAGGGAGCGATGGTGCCGGCTGGGAGCTGGTGCTGTCCCTCGCCTCCTCGCTCTCCTCTCCCGCGCGGTTTCCATAAATCATCCCCCGCTCCGGGATTCTCCAGGTGCTCCGCAGCTGGCAGCTTGTTACAGGAGCGTTCCTGGTTGTATCGCTTGTACCTATCAGGAGATAAGGACGGCAGAGGGATGGCCGGGGCAGGGAGGGAGGGGGCGGCGGTGACAGCCGGAACGGACACAGGGACAGGAGGGACATCCTGCGTCTCCCTGCGAGCTGGATCCGGGGCAGGAGCCCGCGCCGGGAGCTGCCGGAGGGACGTGACGGAGCCCGGGAGGTGCCGGCGAGCCCGCGGTGAGCACAGGGAGCTGTGGCGTGTCGTGGTCCCCGGCGTGGGACGGGACAGGGGGATGCAGGGATGAGACCCCCAGCCCTGCTGCAGCTGTGTCTGTGGTCGGAGGGGGCCGGTGGCCACTGTGGCAACCCCGGTGGCCACCGGGCCAGCTCCATCCAGGAGCCCGAGCGCTGCAGCACCCACACCCGCCCGTGCAAAGGCAGGAGGCCACAGGGGACCCAGGGTGGCGAGGGGACAGCCTGGCCACTGGGAATTCATTTCAATGGCGCAGATTGAAGCTGGACGAAGGGGAAAGGATCAGTTTTAGCCCAGGATGTTCCCAGATCCCTGGTCTGCCTCAAGTAGCCCCGGGGGAGGGCTCGGCCTCGTGGTGAACACTTCCCTTGGCACACGGTGGCCATGGTTGCCCCCTGAGCTGTTGGAGGAGCCACGGTGGCATTCCTGCTTAAACAGGCACCTCTGTGGCACAAACTCGGAAAATCCTGCTGGAAAGCCCAGCAAGGATGGGACCTGCCTGGCTAAACATCCCTGCAGGAGCGAGGACCAGGGGAGGGAGGGAACTGGGGAGCATCCTGAGCCTCCCCACGGTGCAAACCTGGACCACAACACCAGGCCTGGGGGGGCCGCACCCCCTGTGCTCTCCACAGCCGGAATGTCGCACCAGGTGGGATATTCCACGGGCCAGCGGAGCACGGAGCACCCGATGCCTCCAGGGGATTAAATGAAAAAAAAACATTAATGCCCAAATGTTGAAACTGAGCGAGGAGCAGGAGGGGATACCTTGAAATGGTCCTCCGGGACCACCACGGAGGCTTGGGACCCTCAGGGGTCCCGGTGCCTTTGCTCTGGAGCGGGTGGGGAGCAGGATGGCACCTCCCAGTCGGACTCCATGGAATCAGCCCCAGTTATGACCCAGCTCCACTCATGTTCCGATACTGGCAGGATGGGGATCCCGCAGCCCGACGGGATACAGCGCAAGGAGCATCCAGGCCTGGCCCAGCTCTCCATCACCACCACTCCTCACATCAAACCTCGATGCCTCTGCACGAGAGACAGGCTCTAAATGATCCCATTCAGGCCCTAAAGCCCCACGACTCCATTAATTAATTACTAACGATGATCCGTCTCAGCCTTGCGCTGGCCCATCCGCTATTTTTACCTCCCTATTTCCAATTCCCAGCATTAAAAAAATCATGAGCCGGGTCTCAAAAAAACCTCCTGAGTGGGTCTAAAAATTCACTTTTTGGTCAATCCCCGCCGGGCACTTTCCCTGGTGCCTCCCGCTGCCGGTGCCCGTCACTGGCAGAGCCGGCGGAGCTGGAGGTGGCACCCACGTCCCCGGCTGTGGGTGGCATCGCTCCCGCTCCTGGCACACATATGGCCCTTATTAAAAAGCAAAATTAGTCTTTCACCCTCTGGTGGCAAAACTTCAGAGCTCGGATCAGCTGTGGGAGCCTCAATTAATTACCAGCGGGTTGCTCCTATGCTGCTAATTATGCTGGAATAGGCATAAAACGCCGGGAATGAGCACGGGCCGCTCCGAAAAAGTTTAGTATTTAAGGAAAAAAAGAGTAGGGGAGAGGTTGGCAGAGGATGCTCGTGATGCCACCTCCGGGCAGCCTCTCCTGGCTTTGGTGGCCTCCTGGAATGTCACCTGTTGGTGGCCTGGTGTCTCATTCCTGGGGAAACTGAGGCAGCGGCAGGTGAGGAACCGGGGCGGCGGGAGCTGCCAGCCCCGAGCGCCCACCCGCCAAGCAGCCTCGCCTCCTATAATTAAGTACTATCAACAATTGCATATTAATTAATTTAATATCCATTATTATTAATTAACAGGGTAATTAAATCCTTCCCGTAATTAACACACCACCCAGCAGAGAGGTCTGGCTGCAGAGCCCTGGTGTACCAGGGGAAGGGGCTGCACGGGGAGCAGGGATGGACCCCCCGTTGCTGGATCCCACTGGGGACGCAATCCCGGGCCCTCGCCGGGGGGGACGCGGAGCCGCACGGAGAGGGAAAGTGATTCCTCAAAGCAAGGGCCTCACACGACATTTATTTGTATTTTATTATAAAAAAATACAGAATCCAAATGGGGGGTGAGAGATCCGGTTACCATCAGCACGACGTCGAGGACGAAAGCGGAAATGTCGAAGGACGGAGCGAGGCGCGACGGGGACCAGCGGGGTGGGGGACAGCACCGGGGGCCGGGGGGGCTGCTCCAGGGGACCCCCAGCCCTCCCCCACCGCCGGCCCCGCTGCCGCCTCCGTTCTTCCACTCTCCCACAGTCGCTGTACACAATATAGATATTTATATATATAATCTATATATATATAAAACACAGACCGAAGGCCAGGCGGGTGCTGCCGGCTCCACGTCGGAGCCCGGTGGGTGCCCCCCGCATCCCCCCCCCCCCTAAACACAATGTTTTTGTCACCTTCGGGAACCACGACCTGGTCTGGACACACGGGACAGGGACAGGGACGGCAGGGAATGCGATTTTTTTTTTTTTATGGTGGGGGGGGTGTTTCCTTTTTTTTTTTGTAGTTTTTTTTTGTGTTTTGTTTTGTTTCGTTTTTTTGGATGGTCAGGATGAGCTTATTGCGAGATTCCAGCTTCCTAGTCTAAAAAATAAAAATAAAATAAAAATAAGATAAACCCTTCCATAAAATCCATTCTCAACAATACATAAAAAAAACCGCTCACAGTATAGCGCTGTATGTACAGGGACGGAGCCCCCCCGGCCCCCGCCTCGGGAAGGGCCAGGATCCGCTTGGAATGGGGGGCTCCGGATGGGTCTGAGCCCATCGCCGGCACCCCCCGGGACCACCAAACCCCCTGGGAATAGGGGGGCTCTGCAGGATGGGCACGGGACCCCCCCCAGGTGGGACAGCCCCAGATTTAAGGCGAGGAGGGGTCAGACCCCGGGGCTGCGGGGGGACCCCTCCCTGGGGACCTGCCGCCCCTGGAGTCAGGGCCAACCTCGGGTCAGGGGGGTCAGGGGGTTTTACTTATTAATGCAAAGGAAAAGGGAAAAATCCCCAAACCCAGCCCCGGAATGTCCAGGGACAACGGGGTGACCATGGGGAAGCACCATGATGGTCCCGCACACGGCCGCCGGCCCCCCATGGGAGCTCCTGGACCCCCGAGGCATCGGGGGGACACGGAGCAGGGCGGAGGAGGAAAATCCATGGCACACACTCCTCCCACCCCGGTGCCAGCCAAACGCCCTCGGAGCGATGCCCACGGCTGGGCGAGCCCGGCCCGCCGGCTCCCAGCGCCCGGCGGTGCTCCCCGTGCCCACCGGCCATTCCCGGCATTCCCAGTGCCGGCCATTTTCAGTGCCAGCCGTTCCCAGTGCTCCCAGTGCCAGTCGTCTTCAGTGCCAGCCATCCCCGGTGCTCTCCGTGCCGGTGGCCATTCTCGGTGCTCCCGGCGCTGGCCATTCCTGCTGCTCCCATGCCAGTCGTCCCTGGTGCTCTCCATGCCGGCCATTCCCTGTTCTCCCAGTGCCAGCCATCCTTGCTGCTCCCTGTGCTGGCCAGACATCACCAGTGCTCTCCATGCCGGCCATCCCAGTGCTCCCTGGATCAGCTGACCATTCCCGGTGCTCTCCATGCCGGCCATCCCAGTGCTCCCTGGATCAGCTGACCATTCCCGGTGCTCTCCATGCCGGCCATCCCAGTGCTCCCTGGATCAGCTGACCATTCCCAGTGCCGGCCATCCCAGTGCTCCTCTCGGCCGCATCCAGTTTCCTTTGCTGCTCATGGAGCTGCCTCAGTGTCCCATGGGGACGGTGGTGACATCCACGGCACGAGCAGAGGGCACAGGGTGACCCTTCGGGCACTCAGTGGGGGCTGTGTCCATCCAGGTCCCCCGTGCCCGGGGCGGGGGGTGGCCGGGGGTGGCGGGACCGGCTCCGTGACGTCCTGCGGCCGGGCTGGGAAGGAGTCTGTGCCCACGGAGCCGGCGGTACCATCGCTGTGTCCAGCGGTCCCGGCGGCTCTGCCCGGGGCCCACGGGGGCTCGGTTGGGGGGGAAGGCCGAGCCCGGCCCCTGTGGGTCAGTCTGGCACCGGGGGGACCCGACGGGAACAACCCAACAAATAAAAATAAAAATCTTTTTTTCTTTAAAAAAAAAACCAAACCAAACCCGAACAACAAAAAAAAAACCCAAACGGACGAGGACTCTGTATTTGGTCTAGAAATGTAAAAAGCGACGCCCCACCGGGACAGCCGGAGCCGCAGGACAGCGATGGAAGTCGGGATCCATCCCACGGGACAGCCCGGCACCGCTCCCGGCGGGATGACCGTGCCACGGCAGGGACTTCACGCGGCGGCAGGATCCTCGCCGGCAGCACCAACCCTCCCTGGGCACCATCCGGGCGATTCCGGGTGGGCGGGATCCGTCCCCGGGCTGCTCCCGCCCCGCGGAGCCGCTCCCGGCCCCTCGGTGTCGGTGCTACGAGACCAGGAGCGTCCAGACGACCGGCACCACCGCCAGCGCGGCCGGCGGGACCCTGAGGCTGCAGCAGGAGTTGTTGCTGGTGAAAATGGGCTCCGGGGATTCGTAGAGGGAATCGTCTGCGGAAAAGGGAGGAAGAGAGGGAGGGTGTGAGCCGGTGGGATGGCTGAGATCCAGGCTGGACGCAGCCCTGGCAGAGGAGAGGTGCTGCTCGGCACCCCGGGATTGGGATCTGGCAGCATTCCCGCAGTGATGAGCTGGGCACCGATGCCCCTGCTAAATCCCACTTCCCGAAGGTGCTGCTGCCCCACCCGGGACCTGACACGGGAACACCCACAGGGATGGGCAGTGTGGGAATGCCGTGGGCGGTCTCCAAGGTTGGAGGGTGGGCAAGGGCTCAGGGCGCTCCAGTTCCTGCCTTTTTAATGGGATTAGGGTGCGTTGCATCCCACCCCCTCCTAAGCCCCCGTGTGCCAGAGGCAGGGGATATTGTCCAGGGGGATTAGCTGGGGATGGACCTGCTTGGGGTAGGGACACCCTGTGCCCCCAGCCTGGGGGTCCTGGCCAGGACAGCCCAGAGCACACAGGGCACACATGGGGGGCACACGGAGGGCACACAGGACCCCGTGGTTAAAGCTGTGGACGCTCTCTGGACTCGGATTGCTCCGGTTTGTTACTGGGTTATGGATTTTTATGGACCTGGGAGCTGGAAAAGCAGAGCCTGGTCCTGCCCTGGGATGCTCCATTGCTCCACCCACTCAATCCCCCTGTCCCCCCAGTTCTGGAGGGGCCCCCGTGATGGGATGAGATTTCCAGACTCATCCCAGGGCCAGACCCGGGCACGAGGTGCCCCCTCAGGGACCTCCCACCACCCCCCAGGCCCAGCCCCTCTCCCCCCTTCCCCTTCCCCTCCGCAAGACGGACTCAAATCCCAATATTATTAAAATACTAAAAAATAATATCAGGAGAGATTTTTTTCCCCTCATCCTGAACGGAACATGATGAGTTTTTACAGATGGTTCCGTTATGTTGGGTTTTACTTTAAAGCCACTGAAGGAAGAGAGGCGAGAGCCATCGGTTACCCGGTGACATTCTGCCGTCCCCGGGGAGAGCCGCTGCCATTTGCTAATTACACGTTAACAGGAGAAGAAAATTATTAATTTGTTTTTTTAAATGGCTGATTCATGCGAGTCGGAAAAGTAGCCACGGCGCAGAGATGACTATTGTTATTCTTTTTTTTTTTCCCCCCCTATCTCTCTGTCTGGACAGCACCGGGATGGCTCTGGCCGGGCAGGGGGGCCCTGTCCCTGTCCCCGTCCCCATCGGGGTGGTACCCAAGGGCCACCACCCACCTTCATCCCGTGGGGGAGCACCTGGTGACCCCCCTAAAGACCCCCCCAAGCCGTCACTTACTTGTTGGCCGAACATAAACCTTCAGCTTCAGGCAGGGCCTGTCCACCGTGTTCGGGGGGGACGCGGCTGCGGGAGGAAAAGGGGACAAAGGGGAGTGGGTTTGGGGGGGGCAGCAGCAAAATGAGGGTCAAGGCACTGAATAAAAATAATAAACATTGGGAGAAAGGGAGGAATTGCAGCAAGTATCAGGGTGATAGTTCCTCTCCGGATGAGAAAATGGGATTTTTATAGATATATTTATAAAGGGATTTAATTTTCTCTATTTTTTTTTAAATTAAAGCAGGGTGGGGGGTTTACCATTCCCTTTTCTTTTCCATTTTGGCGCTGCAGCCAAGGGGGGAAGGAGAAGCTGCTGAGCAGCACCACGAGCATCCCAACTCCATCTCCAGGCCTGCTGCCAACCCTCCATGGGGGTGTTTGGTTTTTTTTTACCCTCCCCTTTTCATTTTTGGAGCTGCACCCCACAGGGCGAAGGAGGTGCTGAGCCAAGCGGCACCGGGGGCATTCCCACAGCATCCCATCCC
>WBMZ01000086.1:0-16347 GCA_013400975.1 Atrichornis clamosus
GGAGGGGTTGGTTCGGGGTACGGGGCTGGTTGGGGGCGAGGGGCTGGTTCAGGAATGAGAAGTTAGTTTGGAGTAGGGGACTGAGGAGCTGGTTTGGGGTACGGGGGTGAAAGACTGATTCAAAGGTGAGGGGCTGGTTTGGGGTGAAGAGTTAGTTCGGGGTGGGGGGGTCAGGGGCTGGTTTGGGGTACGGAGGGGAGTGTGTGGCAGCCACATCAGGGGTGGGGGTGAGGGACAGGGCAAGGAAGAAAAGGGAGGGGTCAGACTGCCCAAGGGAGCACCTGAAGGAAGTAGGTGGGTACGAGAAGCAGGTTTGGGGACTCAAACAGGATGGGAGGTTGAGGGGATTCCGGGATGAGTGTGAGGACAGTGGGGTCATGGTACGAGGGGAAGGACCAGGTGACAGTTAAGGTGGGGAGCCGGGACCAGGTGAGGTTAAAGGTGAGTGGCAGATCGATATGACGGTAAAGGTGAGTGGCAGGTCAAGGGCATGGTGGGGGACACTCAGGTGATGATAAAGATGAGGGCAAGTCCAGGTGACAGTAAGGGATGCAGGTGTGAGAAAAGGGTAGAAACATATTGAGGGGACAGCAGGGTCTGGGGTGTCCCTGGTTGAATCTGAGGGCAATGGGGATGTGAGCATGGGGCTGATTCAGTGGGATGTAGGTGTAAAGGGCTGGGCAGGAGCCAGGCAGGGAGACAACAGGGATTTGAGTGCAGAGTGAGAGGTGGCTGTGAGGGGCAGGCTTGAGGAGCTACAGAGTGTGACAGGAGCGTGGATGTGGTGGGGTGACAGTGTGGAAGGCCTGGACTGGGGGTCCACGGGGGAGGTGAGTGATTGGGGCTGCCTGGGGGATGTCTGCGAGCAATGGGGTATGGGTGTGGAGTGCCCCAGTTGGTGAGTACGGGATATTTGTACTGCAGAGAGGCACCTCTGAGGAGGCTGAATTTTTGGTGTTGGTTGCTCGGGTTGCAAAGAGTCGCTGGGGATCAGTAGCGACTCTTAAGGGGCTGTGTAGAAGTAGGGATGTGTTTGTAGAGCACTGGGTCAGTGGTGGTTTGTGTGTAATGGGTTGTTGAGCCATGAAAATACTTGGTTTAAGTTTTAGTAGGTCTGAAGAGAAAGTAAGGCTGGAGGGGGGTGGGTAGGGGGACATATTTTTGGCAGCAGGGTTAGTTTTGGGGCTGTATAAATGGAAGTCCTAAGGATCGTGGGTGAATGGGGGCTGTTTTTGTGCGTGGATGCGGCTGGAGTTGGAAGCAGATGGGAGCAGTGAGGAGCAGGTGGGCAGTGGAGAACACCGTGGGTGTGGGGACAATTTCTGGGCAGGGGCAGACACAGGAGAAGGACTAATGTGGAGATGGGACTAGATCAGACTGATAGCAGGTTGAAGGGGAAGGAAAGGTTGTGCATGTGGCTGTTAGGGTTGGGTGGAGGCTTTAGAGGTGTTTGGGGGGTTAAGGAAGCTTCTCTTGGCAGATAAGCAGGTGCTGGTTTTGGTTAGAGGTGATTTCAGGAGAGGTATGTGCAGGGGAGAACAGCAGCATCCTGACAGGAGTAGCTGGCATTTGGGAGGCTCAGCTTTTGGAGCTGGAATGGTGCTTCCTCTTGGGGAGGGACAGTGGGAATAGCAGCCTGGTAGAAAGCTCCTGGGGTTTGTAGAGAGACAAGACTGGGCAGCTGGAGGGGATTGAATGGGAGACAGGGTGTTGGGAGTGTCCTGTCACTTCAGGTTTTTTGTTTGTTTGTTTGTTTTGTGGAGGGTTTTTTGTTTGTTTCGTTTTGTTTGTTTCTGTTTTTAGGAATAAAGGGCTAAAGAGAGGTTCTGGGCAGGGGGATGCAACCCCCTCTGCTCTGTGCTGGTCTAGGCCGAGTGCATATGTGCGTGTGGGAATGAGTGGTGTCTGCACAGACTGGTGATTTTTGGGCTGTATGATGCTGCAAAGTCCATTTCTGCAGTGCTGGGGACAGTTCTTCTGGTGTTGTGTTACTCAGTTGGGTTGTGTGTCTGAAGTCTATCCCACAGGATGAGAAAATGAAAAGCTTCATGTGAATAGGCTGGGAATGCTCCCTGGCTTCTCTGTTATGGCAGGGGTTTCTGTAAGATGGTTACCTGCCTTGGATTCGTCAGCTGTGGCAGTGAGAGAGCCAGTGTGTGTGTCTGCATGCATTAGGTGAATTCCCTGGGCAGGGCGGATTCCTAGAAAAGAAGGAAATGAGAAAAGGGTGATTATCCTAGGCAGTGATTGCTTTCTTGAGGGAGCTACTGAAAGTATCAAGCACCCTTGGATGATGCTCCCTGTGGATTTGGGAGAAGGGGAACTGTCTGTATAACCTGAACTCATGGAGGAAAAATACTTCTTTATTTGTATTTATTGTCAGTCTGTATATGAGTGTGTGTTGCAACCAGTTTGAAAGGGGCTTTATGGAAACAATTCCAGGCTAGGCAAGCCCTGGAAGTCCAAAGCTGCCTTTTTAATGTCTTTTTGCCAATGTCTTGGTAAGAATTTTCTTTTAGCTGGGAGAGAGCTTTATAAAATAGCCTCTTCCCTGTTACTTTCCTGGAGAGATTTAGGATGTTTGTCATTTTAAGGGGACTGGATTTGAGAGGCTTCTTTTCTGAATCGTGCTGCTGAGTAAAAAGAGAATCGGTGTATATCCACTTCTTACAGAACATCAGTTTTTTATCCTGTTACCTGTTTTGATAAAGCTTCTTGTTTCTTTCTCACATACAATCCCAATCTAAAATTTTTCCTGAGAAATATATTGCATATTTTTCTCTATGGATAGTTTCATTTGTCTGTTTCTTTGTTTATTAAGGAGTTGAAGTTTTTAAACTTGGAGCACTGAGAAGTGCAGACAAATGTTTTTAGCAATATTCAGAGTTTTGCAGTCACGTGCCTTCTTTCACATGCCTTGAGTTTGCTCTGTCTCCTGTCAGAAACGGCTCTGCAGGAGTTTTTTTGTTTTTTGTTTTGATTCATGATTGTCAAGAGTTTGGCTTTAAAGGACTTGATGTGGTATTAGATGCTGTAGGTGCAAATGGGAAGTAGAAGGGCAGGTGAAAATTACTTTCTAAGTGCAGCATATTCCACGTACTTATCTGCTTGACTGAGAGATGTAATTAAATTTTGCATGTTATTCGTTCTGTCTTATCTAGATATATATGATTACTATATTTGTGGCCTTGACTATTTTTGTTTACATTGTAAAGAAACACTTTGTGCTTCACTAACCTACTAATCTCACATCTCCTTGTGTTCACAGTGAAGGATGCACGTTGTGGCATCGAGTTGCAGTCTGCTAATATTCCATTTCCCTTTTTCCTTGGGAAATCTGTTTATTTAGACTGCAGTTAGATGTATAAGTAACACACCACAGGTCAGTGGTGCTCTTGAGAGGTAGAAGGTTGACTTAGGAAGGACTTCAGGTGACTTTCTGTATTTTTAAGATGTGGAACCAGCCGCTTTAGTTGTTCAAAGATAAACATCTTGGTGTTAACGGGAGCTGAAATAGAAAATACAGAACGTGCCTGATGTGCTTGTGTTTTCTATTTCAGTACAAAACTCCATGGGGGTCTGGGCTGGCTGGAGGCTGCTGTGGGCTTTGAGCTTCTATGATCTGGGCGGGAGAGGAGCTAGTGCTGGGAGGGATGAGAAATTCCCCAGTCACAGAGCTGCAGCAGCATCCTGAGATAACATTTGGAGCAGTGGGAGCTCCAGAGCTCCAAACTCGAGAGTGAAATTGGCAGCACTGAGTATTGTACAATCAAAAAGATGCTGCAGACTTGGAAAACAGACTTGTAAAGGCACTGTCGGCAGCTCAGTGACACAACCTCTTGTCTTGCCTAAACTGGGTTGTGTCAGCCGGCTGCCTGATTAGCAGACAGAATTAAGGTTAGAAAAACCCGCTAAGATCATAGTGTCCAACTGTTCCCCTAGCACTGCCAAGACCACCACTAACCACATCCACGTATTTTTTGAACACTTCCAGGGATGGGAACTCAGGTACTTTCCTGGGCAGCCTGTTCCAGTGCGTGACCAGCCTTTCCGTGAAGAAGTTTTCCTCAATAACCAATCTAACACCTTCTCCCTGCTCTCCCCCCATACTACTTGAGACTCTTTCCTCTCATGCTGACCCTTGTTCCCTGGGAGCAGAGCCTGACCCCCACGTGGCTGCACCTTCCTGTCAGGGAGTTGTAGAGAGCGAGAAGGTTCTCTCTGAGCCTCCTTTGTTCCAGGCTGAGTTCCCCCAGCTCCCTCAGCTGCTCCTCACCAGACGAGGCAGGTAAAGCGCAAGGTAGGAAATGACCTCTGGTTCACAAGGATTTATTGTCTTGAGATTGTAAAGGATTGGATTAACAAATTCAGGGTAATGATTGACTTCTGGAACAGTCAGTGTATGTGGATTGTGTGTGTAGGCTCAGTGATGGGCAGTTTGATGTATGACTGTAGTTGAAAATAATATTTTGACTATGTAATGAACTACCAACCGATTCCAGGAATCTGGATTTTGTGTGTAAAGGCACTGGTGCTCCTTTCATGGTAATACTTTTTTTGTGGTGGGAGACGGCAAATGCTAAGCAGGACTTAACCATGCAACCTGACAGTTGAAGAGGAAAAAAAAGATAAGACTGTATCCTTTAAACTCCCTTTTTATTGGTATAATGGGAGCAGTTACGTGTTGCTGATTGAATGTTATGAAGGAGTTGGTGGTAATACAGTGTCCTTGGCCAGAGAATATTATAGTGAAGAGGAATTTTATCTCTACACTTGTGTAAATCACAGCCTGAGAGAGTTGTGAGCTTGAACAGAATTACCACAGTTCTCTTTGTTAAATAAATAGGAACTTTTGGTCAAAAGCTTATGTACAAACTATTGTCTTTAAAAAGCTACCTGAGGCAGTTTAAAGATTTAGGAAAGTCAGGAAACTGCTTAATAGATCCAAGGATGCTGGCAATTTGAATCAAATCAGTTTAAGTGCTCAAATTAGATTTGGGGGCTGTGTTTGTGCCTGATCCTCATTCTGTTTCTCCCTTTTCATTAGGGTGTTATCGTGCTTTAAAATGATTTTCATGCTGCTTCGTGAAAGGCTCACTCAAACACTGTGCACTGGTAATAAAAGAATAAGCTGTTCAAGTAGGAAATACTTAAACATAATCAATTTTAATTAATGCACTGGAAAAAAGAACAGTTACATGCTTTTATTTAGTTCTTGGAGGTATGTCTGGATATCTTCATGTACACATATCTTTATTTCTGTCTATCCATACAGGTATATAATATATAAATATTACATATTTCGTGGCTGGGAGCAACCTCGTCTAGTGGAAGGTGTCCCTGCCCATGGCAGGGGAGTGGAACTAGATGGCCTTTAAGGTCCCTTCCCACCCAAACTATTCTATGATTCTATTTAAATGGTCTATTCATTGAGAAACTCATGGCTAATATTTAATCTGAATTCTGTGTTGTTGTTCTTCTCACTGTTTTATTGGACAGTGATATTTTACTAGGGCTATTTTAAGAACAAAAATTCACCTGTGAAATAGTTCCATATTTTTGAAATATCTGAGATGCTCTGCAGTTTTTGCCTTTCACTAAATGATCAGCATAAATATTTGACTTGTGTGAGGTTTTATTAATATTTGCAGTAAGCTCACTGCTTACTTTCAGTCTGCTTTATAATATGGAGTCAGTAGTGGAAAATTCAGAGCAGTCAGACAAAGCAGCTCACACTGGATCTTCACCATCATCTCTGCTTCACACGCATCCAGTGCCTTCCCTGTTGGAGCTTTAGTTGTTGGAATTATTGAACATTTCATGGTTTTAACCTGTGAGAGAGAGGAGTAAGTCCTGTCCTTTTTCTGTCTTCCTGCTGAGCATGTCTGAGCATTGAGACCTCCCGGAACAGAGCAGATAAAGGATGACATTCCTCTGCCTGCCAAATCCAGGGACGTATCACTGCCTTCGATTTATAAACATATCCTTACCTGCAGTGGTCACCATTTCTGTGTCGTTTCTCTATGTTGGTGTGAGTATCAGGGAATACCTGCCTGAGTCCCTTAGCAGTTGTCTGAGGCTGCTCTAGATTTTTCCAGTATTTCAGTCTCAGTTGTTCCTTTCATTATGGATGCAAAATAATCACAGAATGGTTTGGGTTGGAAGGGACCTTAAAGCTCATCTCATTCTAATGCCTTGCCACAGGCAGGGACACCTTCCACTAGATCAGGCTGCTCCAAGCCCCATCCGACCTGATCTTGAACACTTCCAGGGATGGGGCAGCCACAGCCTCTCTTGGCAACTAATAAAATAAGCTCGGGTCCAACCAGCTGTTTGTTACCATCTTCATCAATTTACATTTGACATAAATAACTTACATTGAAATACCAACAAATGACTTTGGTCATTGGTTGCCACTGTTTTCACAGAAAAGACTTGCTTTTTTTAATTAAAAAAAAAGAAAATCTAGGACCAGCACCCTTTCATCCTGTGTCCTGATGAAGTTAAATAATATTTGGAATGCATGTGATGGATTTGACTTTCCCAGCTTGTTTTTCTGAAGCTTTTGTGAGCAATCAAATTTCAAACCCCAAGCTTCCTGCCCCTAACGTGTCTATGAAATCCATGTTGAAAGTCCAATATTGAGATAATGCTGCTGCTGACCAAGTTGTTGTCTTACTGTATTAATTTAGGATACCCTTGAGTGCTTTTCTCTTAAACAGATGGTTTCCTTGAAGAATTTTTTTCTGATTTGAATCTGAAGCGCAGCACTTGGAATTACCTTCTTGATCTGGTAGAGCTTTGCTTTTTCCCGTGCACTCAAAATATTCCCAGCAAGTAGGAGCTCTTAAATTGCATCTTCTAATGCATAGTGAAAAAGCAGAGTAAAACAGGCAGAAGATGGGGTTGAGCATGATGTGATTTTGTAGGTGAAGTAGTTTTGGGGGAGGAGGGAGCTGCTCCAAACTGGAATTCACCATAGGAAGGATGACAGCAGTCTTATGCCGGTACTTTGTTCTTGCACAGCCACGTGCTCACATCTGCCCGTGGAACCACTGCTGTGTCTTGGAAGCAGGGCTGGAATATTTGGTAATCAATTTTACAGCAGTGAACAGAAATGATAATTTGCTTTTGTTCATGGCTTTGAATGAAATACTCATTGAATCACTGAAACACTGGAGCAGTAATGATGTTTTCTTTTTGTTTCCTGCTTTTGTTCCCTTGCTTTGTTTATGGCTGATCCTTGCAGAGTTCCTTTAGATCTACTTGAGACTGTCACTTTTCCTCCCTTTGCTTAAAATAAATATTTATTTGATGGAGAGGCAGGTTGCTGCCAGGGTTCTGGTGGATGCGTGCTGCATAAAGATGATGCTGGGAATGGTTTGGGCTTGTGGAATCTGAAATCCTTGGGATTCTCAGAATGAAAGGGCTGTGTCCTGATTGCAAAGTTGTGACATTGTTAAGGCTATTAAGAGCCCTTAATTGCACACAGAACAAGCTTCATGTGGCAATCTCATGAGCTAAATTTGGGACATCAGCAGTGTGGGGGATTTGGAGAATAATTTAAAGAAAATGGACTCTGTGTTTTGGGCTGATAATAACCTTAGTGCATCTTGCATGATGAAGAAGAATTTAAATGTTTTACCGACGAGCTGAGCAATATTCCTGCTAAAGAGGGGCAGCTCATCTCCAAAGCAGATTGTGAGAAGTACTTTCTGGACACCTCAGGATCTGGGTAACATTCCTGGTCCTGGTTGTGGCTTCATTTGGTATAACAAATTTCCTGCAGTATCATGAGATTCAGAATTTTCAGTTTGCTGAAAATGCAGAAGTGGAATTAAGCTGGTTTAGGGGACACCATGCTGGCAGAGGTGGTCTGGACATGCCAACCAAGGGTTTTCCCGTATGTAAACTACCTTTTATTACGTTCCGTGCCCTGCTGGGCTCATAGCTGCAGAAGTGAAAGCGCTGCTGTACAGAAACTCATCACGGGTGTGCTCAGTGCATGTTGCAAAAATTTAAATAGGGGGTTGTTGCTTCATGTAGGTACAGGGTGTTATGTGTCCTCTTTGGGGTGCAAATTATCTGTAATGACCTTTACCATTAGACAGTGCTGCTCAGCTTTCCACAGAGACTCATGCACGACGTACAAATACAGCTGTGAAAATCACAGGTTTTCTATTATTTGTCTTTCCCCTCTGTTTCCTGATTTTCAGAAACCTTTTTTCCTTCGCTAGTTTCTGTAAGCTGAAAGGAAACAAAATAAGGAAAGCTGTGCTAGGAAAACACCCTTTGGAAGACTTTCTTATTAGTCACTGTTTGTATTGCTTGAAAATTTAATATCCGTCTCCAAGGTTGTGCTTGTCTACGCAAAGGATAAGAAGCTTGGCACAGATGAATTAGCATTTTTTGTAAACTGCTTTTATAAACTCAAATACAGAAGGTGAGAGCTATTTTTCCATTCAGAAAATTTAGGTTGGGTTTAATATTTTTTCATTTTAAAGGGAGAAAATAACCATATCTTCAATTACTTTGTGATTAAAGCTGTTGTAGTTTTCATCCTTGGTGGTTTTCAGTCATTGCAATGAAAAAAATTACTCCTGCAGTGGATTAGCTGTGTATTGAGTGGTTTTAGTGGGTTTTTCCCCCCAGTTTCTTTGTGCTTGTGTCATTATCTCCTTCCCTCCACAGTTTTGTCATGTTCCACATGTTGGTATCGTGGATCTCCCAGATATTTTGAATGTGATTGTCTTATCCAGGGAAGATCTATGATTCAGGTCCACCCTGAGCCCAGGTTTTGGATTTCATTGCTTGTTGTGATCAAGACCATATTTGAGTTCCTCTAAAATGAAAAGGTGGCTTTGTGAAGTTTTTTGCATCAATGTGCAGCATGTTTCCTGCCAGAGTTGTGCACCTGCCTGTTTAGCGATTAATTTACACAGCCAATCTCCATTAATACAGAGTGGAGAGGGTCACTCGAATTCCGGAGTGATTTTAGAGCTTAGATCTCCATTGTCTGCCTGTTACATACTTAGAGCTGGAGTGGAATCAGCAAAGATGATGCCACGAAGATTTCCAGCCTTGGCAAGACCTGAGTTGCCGAGTAGTGTGGGACTGAAGTGCTCACGGGGCAGGCCAGCACGACAAGGAAAAAAACAGGGGAAACTCTGGCATTGTTTCCTGTCAAGGACTTCTGTGCTGCTAGAAAAAAGATACACTACTGTATCCAAATTGTGAGCATACATCAAAGTTGCAGGTTTGCTGGAAGCAAAGTATTCAATTCCAAATAATACAGTGGGAAATAATTAGGTTTGAGGTCACTGGTGATTTTAATTTTAATTTTCTTCAAGGGGAGATTAGGAACAGGCAGAATTGTAGGGTGAGTTGCTTTTATTTTTGTTCAAAAAGTTGGAATTTTTTTCCTGTTGTACAAGATACATTCTGTATTTCCATCTGAATTTATTTATAGTTGCTGCCTGCTTGTTTGACAGTGTGTTAGTGCACTTTTGTTAAGGGATTGATTTATTGCATTAAAACACATAACAGGCAGCTCTGTAAATTCGGGTCAGTCAGTGTCTTTCTCACAAGCACAGGTTGCAGTGACTCTTTAAAGTCACTGGTTTTCATTTTGGGAGTGTTAATGGGTGTTTAAATATGCCCTCTTTCAACTTTTGGATGATGAATCATTTTGAGGAGGTGTTGATGTGGTTCAAAGTCAAAACCAGGACTTGACTTCCCGCCTATGCACATTTTTTCTGAAACATCCACACTAATATTGCTGGAAGTTTTTATTTTCTAGTGGATATTGCTGATAGTCTGTTAACTTTTTTTATCTGAGTTTATATGGTGAGCCCAAAGAAAACTCAGAGCTACTGGAAGTGTGTTAAAACTGTAATTCCTATATCATTTCCCACTTTTCTCGGTACCTGAACTGATGAGGATTTCTGGGACAGCAGGCAAATGTCATTACCAGCAGAATTCCTTCATGTGAAAGGCACAGTAACAATTCCTATGCAGGTTTGATGTTTGAATGTGGGAGGATGGGAATTTGGATTTCTGGTGGAAACAGGAATGTGTGATCCAGTTGGAAAAGCTGAAATTATTATTTATAGCTTGTAACTTTACTGTTACCTTGAGAATAGATGGCCACAGACTTCAGGAATCAAATGGAAGTACAGTTCATCATCTAATCCCCTAGGTTAAGTTTCCCTATCTATGAAATTAGGACAAATTATTTATATGTTCTAAAGATGTTCTGATAATGACTCTATTTACGTAGGAATTTGGAGGTTTGGAAGCATGTTTTAATGGCAGTTATACATGGCAACTGGTATTCAGTTGTCTGTTCTGAGAATAATACTGCCCTACAAAAGAAATGTGGCTAATGTTACTATAAATATGCCTAAATCATCTTCACTGAGGCTGATGAAAAAGGATATTGTGTGTTAAAAGTGATGGAGTTTAAATGTGATCTTAATTTCTCTATTCAGCACTGATGGGAATTTGTCATGTGATATTGAAAGATGAAAAATCACAATGTGAAAACTGTGTTATCGGATCAAAGCTGGTTGAGACATCAAAGTGGCGTCTCTGCCTGAGCTTTGCTGTTTTCAGTGCAAGATATGTGTGCATTAGATAGGACGTGGTGCTGGAGGAGACATCCTTTGCTATATTCTCACCCTCTAAATCCCACTGATTTTCCAGCATCTCAAGGCAGGTAAACATAAGTGCAGACATGAAGGTTATAGTGGCTCACCCTATGGAATTGGAGACCTGGGCTCCTCCAGCAGTGACCCATGGTGAGACAGGTTTTACGTGAGGTTCACCAGCAGTAAAATCAGGCACTACGGCTGGGCTGGAGGTTGGCCCAGGGAAGCTGGAGGGAGGTGTTTCTTGTAGGTTGATGTAACTTCATGTGTCTAGCTCATGGAATCACAGACTGGTTTGGGTTGGAAGGGACTTTAAAGCCCATCCCGTTCCACCCTTTGCCACGGGCAGGGACACCTTCTAGACCAGGTTGTTCCAAGCCCTGTCCAGCCTGATCTTGGACACTTCCAGGGATGGGGCAGCCACAACTTCTCTGGGCAACCTGTGCCAGGGCCTCCCCACCCTCACAGGGAACAATTCCTTCCCAATATCCCATCTAACCCTGCCCTCAGTCAGTGGGAAGCCATTCCCCCTTGTCCTCTCACTCTATGTCCTCGTCCAAAGTCTCTCTTCTGCTCTCTTCGAGCCATTTTAGGTACTGGAAGGTGCTGGAAGTTCTTCCCAGAGCCTTCTCCAGGCTGAACAACCCCATCTCAGCCTGTCTCCATAGGGTGCCTTGCTTTTACCTGTGGATTTGAAGAAGAAATTTTGTAGGAGACAACATGTGTGTGTCCACTGATTTCTTTTTGCACTTGAATTTTTCATACATTTCCTATTGATTTAAAGTTAGACATTTGCAAAAGTTATAAATTTGAGAAAGCCTGACCCCTTCAAGGCTGGGCCTCATAGGTCTCTCTGGGTATCANTTCCCAATATCCCATCTAACCCTGCCCTCAGTCAGTGGGAAGCCATTCCCCCTTGTCCTCTCACTCTATGTCCTCGTCCAAAGTCTCTCTTCTGCTCTCTTCGAGCCATTTTAGGTACTGGAAGGTGCTGGAAGTTCTTCCCAGAGCCTTCTCCAGGCTGAACAACCCCATCTCAGCCTGTCTCCATAGGGTGCCTTGCTTTTACCTGTGGATTTGAAGAAGAAATTTTGTAGGAGACAACATGTGTGTGTCCACTGATTTCTTTTTGCACTTGAATTTTTCATACATTTCCTATTGATTTAAAGTTAGACATTTGCAAAAGTTATAAATTTGAGAAAGCCTGACCCCTTCAAGGCTGGGCCTCATAGGTCTCTCTGGGTATCAAGGCTTTGTTGCTTTTCTTAGTAAGCTCAATAAATAATAAGCGAACTTCCATCATTCACTGAAGGAAATCTTTCTGTTCAGGTTTAGGGAGAATTAACAGGATTCTATCGACACAACTGGAATGGATGTTTCCTTAGTGTCCGGTAATACAACGTTTTTGTGACTGATGTGACCAGAAGGAGCAAATTCACACTGAAAATAGAAGAAAGAACAGGGGACGCATGGATACATATTGTATTACTTATTTGCACCCAGGGACTAGGTAGGACTCCTAGTCATAACATTTGGATTGTGTTCACCATAAAATAGTCCATGTTATATGTTGTCCTGATTATTTGTACTGATGTGATTCGTGTTCACCTGTTCAAATGAGATTTTTGGCCTTTTCATTGCTACACCTTTAATCTTAATGCTTTGATTAGATTTTCAGAAGTTTTATTATATCCTCTATATCCTTAATTCACTTTAAAAATCTTTTCTTCATCTAATTATAATCGATTTTACCCTTGAGCAGGTGTGCCTATAATCTTTTAAGAGCAGTTTTAAAAATAGGGTGAAGAAAGTGAAGAGCTGGCCATAGAAAGTAACATTAGTTGAGTCTTTGGACTGTGGAATAGTGATTAAAAAAAAAAAATTGAGAGAAGGATGATCTGATATCTGCAGACCCATCAGTCTGACCTTGAGATCCAAATTTAAGAATGCGTTAAAGGAAAGAATGATAGGACACAGACAGAAATTGCCATATAGATTTTCCATTTGTAAGTGATGCTGTTTAAAACACAATATATATGTGTGTTGGATGTTTTATGAGCATCATTTAGGATGAAGGCACCTGAAAGAGATAGATGAATGCATCTGGGCTTTGGAATTCTGTTTGATTCAATGGTACCACCCAAAGCTGGACTGCACCTATGAAGGACTTTTCACCTTAGGTGTGGTACCCAGGAAAACTGGAGGGTTCATCTTCCATTCTGTCATTTCTATTGATACAGAATTAATCAGACTGCTTCTTGTATTGTAGGTGTGGAAGGGGAGAAGTTGGTGAGATGTTAAATGGGAGGATAAGGGTTAAAAGAGGGTTGAGGGAGCTGATTCTGCCCCTCTGCCCCGCTCAGGTGAGACCTCACCTGTAGTGCTGCCTCCAGCTCTGGGCTCCCAGCACAGGAAGGACATGGAGCTGTTGAAGTGAGTCCAGAGGAGGTACCAAGATGATCAGAGGCATGGAGCGGCTCCATGAGGAAAGGCTGAGAGAATTGGGATGGCTCAGCCTGGAGACGAGAAGGCTCTGGGGTGACCTAATTGTGGCCTTCCAGGACCTGAAAGGAGCTGACAGGAAAGATGGAAATAGACTTGGACAAGGGCTTGGAGGGACAGGACAAGGGGGAATAGCTTCAAACTGAAACAGTGTGGATTTAGATTACATATAAGGAAGAAGCTTTTTACAGTGAGAGTAGTGAGGTGGCACAGGTTGCCCAGAAGCTGCGGCTACCTCATCCCTGGAAGTGTCCAAGGTCAAGCTGGACAGGGTTTGGAGCAATCTGGTCTAGTGGAAGGTGTCCCTGCCTTGGCAGGGGGTTGGAACTGGATGGTCTTTAAGGTCCCTTCCAACCTAAACCATTCCATGGTTCTATGAAGAAAGGGAGAAGGTAGGAAGCTGGAACCTGATTTAGTATTTTCCTCATGACCTGGGCAGAGTGCACAGATGTGCGCTGCTTGCCTCACTGGTGATGTCGTTGGGGAGCCTGGGTGCAGAGATCACACCGTCATCCTGGCACAGCAGGGGAATGAAGTGACAGAATTGGGCTGAGGCGGTGTCGTGCTCACGGGGGTTTTCAGAAAAAGCCTGTTAAGATTAAGTTGCATTAAAAAAAAAAAAAGACCCAAACCCAGTAATTGGTTCCTTGAATGGTTGTTATTTGTCAGCATGATGCATTTGGGAAGACAAAGGAAAAGGCAAAGAGGAGGAGGGGGGAAAATGATACTGTGGTTCAAAACACAGTATAGGAGCATCTCTTGGGTAATACCATCACCCTCTGATCAGTTGGTTTCCTTTTAATCACCTGTTTGCAATGAGGATTTTTCTGGATTTGTTTTTAGGAGCTCTGGTTGTCATTTCTCTTTAAGTTCTTTATGTTTATTGATCAGCAAATGCTCTTGGCTTGCAGCTATTTCTTGTCATCCCAAGAACCTGGTGGTGTTCATTCCACAGTGCTTCACAGGTGCTAAGCTGAAACTATTATTTCAGTTATTGAAGGTAATTTTTGAAATGGAACAAATCCCTATGTTTAATCAGATAGTTTGGTGATTCACTTCAGCACCAGTCATTCATTCCATGATCTTCTGCATCTCTTCCTGTACAACCCAGTGACATCCAGATTAGAAACTGGAAGTCAGTAATGCTAGAACGTTTTGTCGTGCCGTCTTGCCTTTAAAAACCTATTAAATTGTTTTAGAAATATTTTTGTTACTATTTTTGTTACACATTGCTCTCCACCTCATTGGGAGCAAACAGATAATTTGTTTCTTAATTGTCACCATGTCAGCTTTTTCTCAAATGGAAAAAATACTTTTATATTAAAATTTAACTATGTGAAAAGATATATAAAGGCTTGTCACACTCTTAATATGGAACAGCAGCCTCAAATGGAATCACTTAGAGCAAAATAATGTATGTTATCACTTGTCACAGAGAGCTGCTGGCAGCAGAGCAGGCTGGGAGGGTCTCCCCCTGTGCTTTCCATCCGGAGCTGAAGTTCATCCCAAACCACCTCTTTGAGGAATCCTGACAATCCTGACCCTTTGGGAGCCTCACAAGGCTTCTCAGGTATTCTTGTATATATGAAATTAACTTGAAGGAAGCCAATTTTTTTTCTTTGCTGACAATGTGATGATGTTCGGTTTTTGTTTGTTTGGGTTTTTTTTGAAGCATGAGGTTTTATGTTTCCAGCTTTCTGCTGGAAATTGTGGTCTCCCAGTTTTGGTAGCTTGTGTGACGTGTAGTCACTCTTCGTTTGGTAAACTTTATGCACACAGAAGATTAAAACACTAATTTCAACCATTTTATCTTAATGATTTTGAAAATTCAGATAAAACCTCACATGGGAAGTTGTATTTTTGATGTGGAATGGTGGAACCTATACAAAAGTAGTGTTAAAGTTTTTATGTAATATTTCAGTAAGGCATGTTTGCAAATTACTCTTTTTCTTATATTTATTTACATAAATGAATTTTCATTTGGTTTTGAGGTTAAAAAGTGATTATTTTTAATGCAATTTCAAGTGACGTTGTTAGTAACCTTGCAAGAGTTTTGCACTAACATGTAATTTCTATGTAATGCTTCACTACGCTGAGACTTCCATAAAATCCTCCTCTTGCCAATGCCCCTGCGTTGGGGAATTGTGGGAGTGTGACTGGGATAGGCAGGATGCGAAGAGCTCTGCAGCAAATTAGTGGCTGGATGAGGTCTAGGAGTCTCCAGGCTCATCTGGCAGAGCAGCCTGTGCTTGTTGACAAGTCACAGTGCTGCTCATGTAGAAATAATTTCGTCTCCAGAGAAAAGAGGATGGAGAGCCCTGGGAAAACGTCTGTTTTTTGGTTCAGTACAGAGCGGTGAGGATCACAGGCAAGAGACAGCTTGGACTAAACTCCTAATAAATGCATCAGCCATGGCTTTTTGTCCCCATGGGAATTGCTTATTGATCATTATAGAACCAATGTAAACAACATGAAATCCTGTGTCTCACTGAGGTAGCAAATGTTACATTCTAATAGTAGCTAAATTCATGTGGGTTCCAAAGCAGCAGCAGCAAATTTAGTATGAACTCTGCAAGACTGTTCTGTTTGTCTCTGATGGTAAAGGGGGTGGTGTGAAAGGTCCTTTGGGTAAGTTTAATAATTGTCTTTGGCTGTAAAGCCCTGTCTGCTTTCAAGGGTTTTCTGTGTTTGCTGTCCATTAAACTCTTTTGGATTTGGCCTTACAGCTGTTGTCCACAGAGAAAACTGTTACTCGAGTTAAACTTTTCAATTAATGGCCCACATCTCAAAAATAAGCATTCAATATTTATAAATTCTTGCCTTTTCTGTCTTTGAAATACCAGACAGTTATTTAGGAGAGGGGGGAAACAAAGGAAAATCTTGTAATTTGTGATGGAGTTGATGGCAAAGGTCTGAATGCTGCTGGTCCTCCTTTCTTTGGTGGGTTAGGGTTAGCTGAGCTAATATCAACAGGTATTAATTCAGTATTGGCCCAGTCCTATTTAATACTTTTATTGATGATGTGGATGAGGGGATTGAGTGCACCCTCGGTAAGTTTGCAGTCGATGTGAAGCTGTGTGGAAGCGTCAGTCTCCTGGAGGGCAGGAAGTTCTTTAGATGGATCTAGGCAGGCTGGACTGATGGGCTGAGATCGCCGGGATGAGGGTCAACAGGGCCAAGTGCCGGGCCCTGCACT
>WBMZ01000087.1:0-84228 GCA_013400975.1 Atrichornis clamosus
CCAGGCTCAAACAAAAACACAGAAAAAACTAATTTTCTAAATGTTTTTAAGTGTCCATTAAAACAGCTGCCCGGGACATCACCGGAGGTTTTTCTGCAGGAGTAAAGACTTAACAGGCTAAGTTAGGATTTCCCTTGTTATTTCCCATTGTTTGCCTTTAAGTCAGCAATTTCAATCTAGTCCCACTGTGGTAGCTTTGTCCTTCAAAACTCACTTCTCCCTGCCAAAATCTTTCTAGCATTATGTTATTACTTGTGTCCAACTTGCCTAAAATTTCTGAAGTTTAACTAGATGCAGTTCGGTTTGAGAATTAAAGAAATACATGAGCATAATCAATGAGCAACAAAAGGTAACATTATCCTTTCTCAATGTGTTGCATGCTGGAAAAGTCAAAATAGATCAATCTCATTCCACAATTACACATATTCCTTTCAGTATACCCAAAAGAACTCCATTAGGGCTGGCACCAAAGGCCAAAAACTTTCAGAGAATGCTTTGAACGTGGTTTGTGAACCTAAAAGTCCTTCAAATTTAATCTAAAATTTGTGAGCATGACTTATGTAGGCTTCATAAGAATTTGGCTTGCATGCTAGCAGAACATTCAAATAGTCCCTTTGTCCTTAGACTTGAACAGATCAGAATAAAAATGCCTGAAGGATCCTGAAACAAAAGTAAAATCAATATGTCATTAGCTTTAGACAGAAGGATGCAAGCTTTTGTTTGGTAATGCAAACAGGCTCATGAGCCCAGAAACTGGTAAATGGAAGGAGGAAACATTACAGTGAGTAAAGCTTGCAAGTAGTGAACTCAGGGGCTGCTTCTTCACAACTATTTCCCATGAAAGCAGGAGTGGGAGAAACCTGGGTCTCCAGTCCAGAACTAGACTGACTCCTTTAAAAACTGTACTTTCCCTACTGCTCTTCAGGCTCATACCTAATTCACTGTTTAGGGTTTCCTTATGCCTCCCTCATCATTATTGCTTTCTTAGTGTCTTTCTCTATTCAGTGTTTCACCTCATTTCTTTCTCCCCACATATCTGCACTTGCACTATCTCTAAGTCCCATTTTGTTATTTCCTGCTTTTATTGTTAACTTCTAAGAAGGCTTTACCCAGCAAAGGGTCTGTGCTTTGTGCCTCTTGTAGCCCATCAGGTGTCATTACTGGGACCGACAAGGCCCTAAGCGCCTCAGTGTTCTCCAGTTTTCTCTGTATCTCTTCAGCACTTGCAATTGCTGGCACTGCATTTCCCAAACTGAGTGCAACAAAAGTAGAACATCCACACTGAAACACTTTGTCTTACACGCTCTCTGTATCCTAAAAAGAAATTTCCAAAGTAGGACAGCTCTTTTCAGTCTGGATCTTTATCTCTGGCAAGGTTGGCTATTAAAATATCACTGCCTTCACATGCTGCCCTTCTGGACTGGCTGTCAAGTAGTTGGGAGGTCTACAGAATCTTCCTTAATACTGTGGTTTGGAAAATCTCTTTCCCACACAGTGACTGAATACTAGCAATGACACTAAACCACCCCACTCCTTGGTTTCATCTTCTTTAACAGAAAAAACCTTTTACTCATTCTCCTGATACCCTTTCCAAAGAAAGCTTAGTGCTGGGCAGAAGAAAATTGCAGGTGGATGCTCATAGCTGAATTTAGCTGCTGAAGTGAGATTACCTTCCACAAAGTTTTGCACAGCCCTAAGTAAAAATAACATCTCAAATTCAAATTTAAATCAGGTTTAGTTCTAACACAAGCTTTTGGAAAGAGAGAGTAGCTAGATCAAGATATTCAAAGGAGAGCAGTGTGTCAGAGAAAGGATCAACTGGGAAGTAGTGGGAAAGTGTGGGTGAGTCTTTTAGGAGTCATGACATATGGACAAAATGGCTGTGGAAGAGATGAGCAATATTTTCTGCTCAGCGAGGGCAGAACAAATGGTGCTGCCTTAGTCTATGACATGAAAACAACGTGGCAATAGCTACTGCTTTTAAAGGCACGTTAGACAAACATCTGTGAAAAGTTTGGGTACAGCTGTTCAGATCTTGAGGAACTGAAACAACCCCTGTGTGTCCCCAGTGCTCTAATTCCTATGGCTCTGGGGGAACCTGCAGCAGTGCTGGGAAACAGGTCCCAGGCTCATCCAGTGGTGTGTGGGTGGGCACAGGAAGGTCTTGACAGCAGAACCACTCTGGGGATGAAAGGCCACAGACAGTCCTTATGGATGTTCACGCCCCATTCCCGAGGGAGCAGCTGTTCCACAAGGGAAGTAGAAGAGGGTCTCAGAGCCAGTCACAGCCTTGCCAAGGCTGATTCTGCTGGCGTAGTCTCTCAGAGTCGTCAGTGACACCGGTTTAATTGCATTTACATACTGTGCTATTTCCGAACACCACGCGCAACAACCCTAATTTCACTCCCAACAGGACGTGATATCTTTGACTTCACTGACAGTCTAAGGTGCTGACAATCTAAGTTTTAACTCACAAGTGACACATAGTCCTGGCCTGAGACTATGACCCCCAGTACTGATTCCATTTCTTTTTCATACTGGATCTCTGTCTTGTTCTTTAGATTAAATAACCCAAGGTGACTTCAGTAGGAGGGCTCAATGGCTCTCAGAGAATTATAACACAACTGACCTCACCTCCATCCATAGACCAAACTCTCTCTATTTAAATGAAAGTGATTTCCTCTCCTGCTCTGCCCAAGGAATGGACATCCACAACAGACTGCAGCAGAGCGGTGGGGCTTGTCTGCACTACCAGTCAGGGAAGTTCATGGTGGTCTTCAGGAAGAATTGTTAGTAGGAAGAAGGGAAGGAGGGCAAAGGAAAAAGCCCAGATTATCTGGAACCTTAAATAACCTCCCTCAAAAAACAAAACAAGTAACTCAGTGTGTAGAGAGGGAAAGGGTCAACCATTCTGTTGTTAATATCCTATCACAAGGCACAGCAGGGACCATAACTTAGAGTTGCCCTAAAATTTTTATAGTGGAGGGCATTCAGCCATGGTTTAAAGGCCTGTAATGATGAAGACTTTACTTGATTTATCATTAAGTTTGTTAATTGCCCTTTTACTTAAACATTAGCTTAATTCTTCCATTCCTGGCAATGTGGCTTCAGTTTATAGTCCCTGGGTCTCAGTGTACCTTTACCCCCTGGATAAACAGCCAGGGCCTGTGGTTGCCTGTCAGCTCTCTGAGGAGCTGCTTACGGGCTGCCAGGAGTGTTCCAGCAATGCCTCTGGGCTCCCACATGCGGGCTGGGGCTGGGGCTCTCACTGGAGTGTGCTTTTCAGAGCCCAAGCCAGCTCTCATTAAAGCCCAATTCTTAGACCTGTGAGTCTAACACAGCCACTTCTTTCTCTGACTTTGATTGGTGCACTATTATCTACAATTTGCAACTAGTTACTTATGAAATGTTCATAAATCTCATCATTTCCAGTAACATTTGCACAGTGTTAGTGCAAATCTAGGGGTTTTTTTCACTTAAGTTTTGCCTTCTATTCTCTTTTATTACTGTTTATTTTTAGAACTAGAAATATGCTTAACATCATTTGATAGCTGAACATTGAACAAGCAGTTCTATTAATAAACCGAAGTGTTCCTGTTGCTGAGGAAGATTAGTACAACTCTGTTTGCTGAATGAAAAGCACAATAAAAAGAAAACATTAGCATAAATGAGAATGTTTTGATTTGCTGTAGTTGTCCTTGTTAATGAAATACAAGGTGAAGCTGCAGAAATAATATGATCTTGAAAAATTACTGTAAATTTGAATAATCTGTGGAGGGGAGGGGGGCTGATATTCTATGCAAGGGACTTGTTTCTTGGTGTTTTCCCCAGGACAGTGTTCCTATATATCATGACACCCTCATTAATGCAGATGTTAAGCTATACACTGTAAACACTTCCTTAATTTCAAGTATAACAGGTATGACTCTACCTCTTCATTTTAGGCTAACTGAATCCAGAACTTCATTCAATAATTCTGTGTTACAGATCAAAACCTAAACTAGCAAAGGTAGCAATGGAGATTTGTGTAACCCCTTGTCCTTGTGACCAGTGAGAGAACTTGAGGGAATGGCTGGAGCTGTGTCAGTGGAGGCTTAGGTTGGATATAAGGAAAAGGTTCTTCACCCAGAGGGTGGTTGAGCCCTGGAACAGGCTCCCCCGGGGGAGTGGTCACAGCAGCAGCCTGACAGAGCTCAAAGTGTGTTTGGACAACACTCTTGGGCACGAGGTGGGATTCTTGGGGTGTTCTGTGCAGGGCCAAGGCTGGGACCCAACGATCTTTGTGGGTTGTTTCCAGCTCAGGGCTTTCTATGATTCTATGGTTCTGATTCTAATCACCAAGAACACAGTCAATAATAGTTTACTGAAACATGTGTTTTGTTTTGCTTTAAAATGAGCAGTAACATACTTGCCTTATATACTCTCATTATATATCACGAAAATAGTTTGAAGATGCAGGAGTATCTTTCCCAACTAACTCCTGTTGAAAAGTGACATGAGTATCAAATATTAACATGCCATCTAATTAAAATTCTTAAATACCCCTGGTGATTTGAAATCCTGTCATTTTTTATTTCAGTGGCACTTGGGTTGCAATCTCTTGGCTGATTCTGACCTCCCATAAAAGTTTTGTTTGGATGGTTAAAATGGTCTCCTTATATTTTTGTAGCATAACTGCTCAGACTCTTGAAAAATCACACACTTCTAAACTGATCTTGGCCTTACTGAAGCAGATTTTCTCCATGGCCTTAGGTAAACTAATATTATCTCTATTCTATGTCAAATTGAATTTCACAAACACATACCCAAAGTCACAAGTGTTTCAAGATTAGCTTTCATTTAACAAACCTCAGAAGAAAAGTATTTGAGCACTAAAAGGCAAAAAGTGTGTGAAGTCTGAGAATGTCCAGGAATATGCTGTCACCATGTGACAGGTCAGTATTTGTTTAGCTTTAACTCTCTTTCCTTTTCTATGAATGTCAGAATACTAATTATATTGCTAGTGTGTAAAAGGCAGGTGTAGTAAGATAAACACTAGAATTTCTAATGCAGGCATTCGTGTAGTACATGGTCAGGTTTCCATTTGCTCTAAGTAATGCAGATCAAGTTTTGTACAGTAGCTGCAACATATTGAACTTGTTTTCTAGGCTTTCTAGATTTCTGCCTGCCAGGCCAGGCTGCATCAAAATTGCAATAGAATTCAGTTCTGCTGCTGCTGACAGTACTTTCTTGTTAATCTTCCTTTACTACACATGATGCTATTTTCCTGAGTGCCATGTTTATCCTTGCCTTCATAGAAATTTTGTGCCATGGAATAACTTTTATATGAGGAAGAAAAAAAGCCATTTCTTCTACTCAGATGCACAAAAGCCATTCATGTGGCTGAATGCAGACAGGTCCAAAGCTGAACTGTAGGCTGGACCAAGTTATGTCTACATCCCCACTATCTGACACCAAGTGCAGCTGCCTACTCCCGTATGAACAAATCTTTTCCCCTGTGAAAAAGAACAGCAACATCCATGGTCCCGTGGGGAATGACCCTGGCTTGTGTCTGCTCCTCAGCTGTGTCTGGCCTCTGTGTGGGAGCATGTTAGTTGATCCCAGGCAGAAAATGCACCAGGAATCAGCACTGTGGAGAATCAACACTGTTAATAGCACAGATGCAGCCTGAGACTCCTCTTCCAGTTAGACAGAAGTAATAGGCACGGTGCCATAAACACCAAAAGTAGATCATTCACGTCTTTAGCTGCTTATCTCTCTCCATGACTTTAAAAGTACGAAGAGAGACTAGAGAGAGACAGACATCTACGTGGTAGAAATCTAAAGGTAGATAGGATGAATCTTTCTGAACTGCCAGCTACACTTGCGACATAATGTCCCATATTAAAGGCAGTGGAGCTTAATTAATAGTTAAGTTTTACACATGCACTTCAAATGTCCTTCCTGCCCATCAATGATTTCTAAAATCAAGGCCAAATCTTTCAGTCCTGGTTTTACTGAAGCTAAGGGCAAACTCCCATTTCTTCATTGGAGCCTGAATTTCCTTGTTAGGGTTCAAGTCTCCAAATGAGAGATGCTTGTTTTAATTGGATTACTTGCCAGTGTCTCTGCTGATAGGCAGTAGAGACTGACAAAAACAATTGTAACTCTGATATTCTGGACAGCTCTGCTACTCTAGCTCTCCCTCAGCATCTGAAGAATTGGCAGTTTTTAGAAGAAAGTCCATACTAAATTAGGAAATGTTCCTTTCTGCTCTATATTAACAGCTTGCAAGCAGCAGGACACCAAAGAGTTTTGCTCTATGAATTATTTTTTTTTAAATGCAGAGAATTAGTTCTTTTCTTGTTCTCTATTTTTATTGCAACACTTTTGCCAAGACTCCATATGCCAAGACGTAATTAGCTTTCAGAGAAGACATTTGGAGATCTGGCACAGACCATGGAGAGTTTAACAGCTTCTTTTCTCTTTCTTCTGAATATTAAGCAGGAGCATATAATTGCTTGTGACTTCTTCCAATGCATCTCTGGAGTTTAAATCATTTTTCAGAATTAAATAAATTAAAAATAAAAATAAGATTATCACAAATATTATTCAAAGAAGATATTTTAGGCGCATACAAAATCAGGAATTCCTACAATTACGTGGTTCATTTCAGTGCAAATTCAGCCTTATCTTTTAATTATACGTATATTCAATCTCTCTCTTTCTATATAAAGATGAGAAAAACTGAATAAAAACTGCCAGGTGTGTGCACTAGAGAAGAGCTGATTTTCTGAGAGCAACCGTCTTTTGGTTTTCCTTGTCTCTGGAGTGCTTAATATCCCATTCATTTCTCTTTATATTTTGTGGCATTTTATTTGCTCAGCAATTTGGTGTTAACCAGACATCTGGAGCTAGCACAATATTTTCAATGAGCTGGAAGATCATTGGAGTTGTTGAAAAATTTTACTGACATCACTGCTTTTCACATCACCCAAAAACTGTGCCTGCTCTCCATGGTACCAGCCATAACTACACTGCTCCTCAGCTGATTCTTGCTGTTTTACTTCCCACCATCTTCTGACTCACTCCTAGACAGTCTGAGGATAAATTAATGTCTGCCCCACAGATGGAAGCTGCTGGAAGGTGTGGTACCAGTGAGGTGTTGGCTGGGGTTCTCCTCATATATCGTATTTGTAAGGAGCCCCTCTGACTACAACAGCCCAATGAATAGCTTCTGCAAGCTTGTCTGTGTCTTTTTGATGAATTTTCCACAGCACATCTTCACCTCTGTTTGCTGGACCATGTCCGGCTCTGTGGGTCTGTGTTCTCAAAGGTGATTGGCATTTTGAAGGGCTTTTTTCCATGCTTCCAGTCTGGCTCCTCCATACATTCCTCCCCTGGCTCCTGTGCAAAAGCAACTTCCAGTGGGACTTGCAAGAGCTGCTCTCAGTGGCAGTGAACTTACCTTTACAGTTTCCCAGCAGAAAATAAAAAATATTAACAGGTATTTTACTTCTGTAAGACTGTCCGGAGTTGGACTCAGTGATCCTTGTGGATCCCTTCCCACTCAGGATGTTCTGTGATTCTGTGGTGACTGCAGTTGTGGCAATGCACATCTCAGACAGTGCATCACTGGAAGGTACTGAGGCATGGGACACAGGATGGACAAAGGGGTGAAGTGACCTTGTGTGGGTCATGCATAGGCACGAGGCTGCTCTGTGCATGGCACTGCTGCAGGAGAGTGCTTAGGATGTGCTGCAGCTTATGCAAAGAGATGATTAAGTTTCATATAAGTAAAATTTGGGTGAGGTAGGGAAAAAACTTGATGAGTAATGAAATCATAGAATGACTTGAGTTGGAAGGGACCTTAAGGATCATCTAGTTCCAAGTCCTCTGCCATGGACAGGGATGCCATCCACTAGATCAAGTGGCTGAGGGCCCCATCTAATCTGCCCTTGAACACTTCCAAGGGTGGGGCATCCACAACTTCTCTGGGCAACCTATTCCAGTGCCCAATTAAATAAATCTTCAATTAAAATGGAGTGTTTGCACATGTCCAATTTAAAGACTGCTTAGGATTTAAAACTAGCAAGGGTGACTTGGGCTGAATACATGGAAGACATAACCAAATTCAAATTCTTTCATAAAACACCTAACTGAAACGTTCTGCTGCTTGATATCACCTTGGCAATGCACCCAGAGAGGAAAAAAAAAAAAAAAAAGGGGATCTCAGTTTGCTCAGCAACTAAATATGTAGAGCTATCAAACAAAAAAGATGTCAGTGTTCACTGAGCTGGTAACAGAGACTAATCCATTGCAAGGCTGGAAGAAATGTATCTTGGGTCTTACATAATCTGGACAACTTAGTTTCAAAGGGATGCATTTTTGCATGTCAGAAAGTCAGGCTCTGGTTAATAAGGCATTTAACATAAATGACATGGTTTTGATAAAGCAAAAGTGACAAACAAGCAGAATGCAATGCCTCCCCTGCCCTTTGGCTCCCTCCACAGGCTTTTTCAAATCCCATCCTAACGAGATGCATGTGCAAACAACAGATGTGTCATGCATTTAACAAGCAAAGGTTTGTTTTCTATGAGCTAATTTCACCAAACATTCATGCAGATCCTCCTGCCTCGTCAGAGGGAAGGGATGCTGTGGATTGCCTCCCTTCAGCCTTCTGGTGTCACTCACAAGCTGACTCCCACTGACTCAAGAGCACAAGGTGAGGCATCCACTGTCAGATTCCATCCACTGCTACCAGCCAAAATTCTTAGAACAAGTGCCTGGGATGCTGCAGACTTTCTTCACCTCTCCTGTATGAACACTTCAAACCAGAAGGCTGGCTGTCATCACTGGGTTGTGAGTCTATGGATATTGCAGTGGGAAGCTTGTGGAAAGCCATGGGTGTTTGATCTAAACTGTATTCTACTTATGAAATCCAGTATAAGCCAGCTGAAGATTGTCAGCACATCCAGCACTCCACACGTCCCCTCTTCCTACTTACTTTCAACCTTTCTGTGCATCCTCATCCTCTGCATATCTAAAGAGTGTGGAAAACGTGAATTTGTCAGACTGCCACAGTATAGGCACTACAGTGCTCTCTATTATCACCACTGCAGGAGAAATTTTGTTGCCTTATGGCTCACATGTTCCCACTTCAAAACAGGAAGCAGAGGGAGTGAGGACTGTGATCAGGTAACTCCACCAACCCTGTGAGAATTATACTAGTTCTTGAAGAGAAAGAGGCAGGCATAAGTGACCTTGGGAAGATGCAGGGTATATGTTAAGATAATAAAATAAAATAAAATGGGGCAATAAGGACTAAACTTTTAGCAAGGCCATTGTTTGAGTCTGAATACAACACCAGGAATGAGGCTGGAGCAACAGTGAGGCTAGAGCAGCAGTAAAGCTGAAGCTTGAGTCCCCAAACTGCTGTCAACTCTGCATGGGTGCCTTCCTATGCAGCATGAGCAGCTCTGCACAGGCCTGAAGGATGCCTGCAGGGTGGTGGTGAATGAACCAGGACCTCCAGCAGCACTACTGATTGTGTAGCTACAGCAGGAGAAAGGGAGAATGAAGGAGAAAGTAGGAGGAAGAAAGGTCAACAGTCCTCTTCTTCCTAGGCCACATTAAGGGTTAAATTATTCACTTGATGGGCAATGTGAGGACAAAGCCAACAGAACTGACACAGCAGATACCCACAGCAGCACCAGTCATTAGGGTGTTACTTGTTTGAAGCATGTGTCACCCAGTCATGGATGGCACCGACATGGGAACTGGAGGAGGAACACCAGCTGGCATTGCCTCTGTTGGATTCTGCAGCTCTTGGGGTATGACAGCAAACATGGGTGGAGATGCAGGGCCTCTTCAGGCTCCTAGAAGGGTTGAATCCTCAGATGGACTTTGTTTATCTAAACTGTCACAGGTTAAAGCTGCTGACTTCAATTTAACTCTAAGCAAATTTGTGAAAGGAAATGAAGATTCTCTTCTTTTGCACCTAGAGGACATCAAGAAAGCTGCAAAGGTCTGCAAGGCACATCCCATGAGAAGCAGTTGAGGGCTCCGGATTTGTGTAGTTCAGAGAAGAGGAGGCTGAGGGGCAACCTCATGGTTCTCTACAGCTTCCTGAAGAGGGGAAGGGGAGAGGGAGGTGATGAGCTCCTCTCCCTGGTATCCAGTGACAGGATGCATGGGAAGGGTTCACAGCTGGGTCGAGAAGTTCAGAACGGACCTTGAGAAGAAGCATTTCTTTACTGAGAGGATGGTCAAAGAGTTGAACAGGTTTCCTAGAGAGGTGGTTGATGCCTCAAGCATGTCAGTGTTTAAGAGGCATTTGGGCAATGCCCTTAACAACATGCCTTAAATTTCGGTGAGCCCTGAATTGGTCAGGCAGTTGGACTAGATGGCTGCTGGAGGTCCCTTCCAAGTGAAAGAGTCCATTCTGTCCTGTTCTATTCCTTTATGTTCTCAGCTATCCTATTCTGTTCTTCTTGTTCCACTTGAGCAGGGTTTGACACATACAACCTTAGTGGTGCACCAGTGGGTTTATATGGATAGGTTCTGCAAAAATTCATGTTACACCTTGTGCCCAAGGATTCAACATCTATGCATACAGTGCAGCTGAATCCTTCACCGCTCAGCCTGTCTGATATTGAAATGCCAGAATGAAGCAGAAGGCCAATAAAAATGACTCAAATTCATAAGGATTTAGTGCAAGAATTAGCAGCTGTTTTCAACTCCTGTATTCAGACCACAATTCTTTCTCTTGACTAATGTTCTCCGGTTCACTGATGTATTTCCCTTTTAAAATGCTTTTCTTGGACTCCCAAGTCATGCTTCACTCCAAAACTCTTTACAATGGAATTCACAATTAATTTCTTGACTAAGGTCTAAACAACTCATGCATTTTTTATTGTCTGCCATATTTCTATATCACACTATCAGAATAATCAAGGTTAAACTGTCAAGGTCTGAATCCCCTGACAGACTGCAGTAATAAATTTAGTGGAGACACTGTAATTGCTTCACCCTGAAATGCCAATGAATATGTTGAATATGGTAAAGCTTCTCACTGACCTCTTACCATTTCCCAGAAAGATACATTATATGCAGATACTAATTTGTTAATTGTCATGCAGTGAAAGGCATGCAAATGATGTACAAAGTGAATCTACTAAATACTATTGACATGCAAATGGAAAGTTCCTTCAAGTCTAAAGGGAACAAGAACATTCCGCTCTTTCCATCTTTAGTGTAGACTAAGAGTTCATTACCTTTGAAAAGAAAATTAAAAAGAATTTGAATATGAATGTCTAAAGGTAAAAGTAAAAATTTGTACTGATAGCTGTTGGAGAACTTTTCTGCTGGAGTGACCTTCCAATTGAAAATGACATTTCTGAAAATCATTGTACAGCCAGATTGCTGTGGAAGTGAGGAAGTCCCAACAATTTACTGTCAGGAAGTGACATGAACAAAAATGCTTGAAAGGTTTTTGCACATAGTGTCTCTGGCATGTCAGCATGTTCTGCTTTCTCCTCAACTCCAGTCCAGAAGAAGGGAGGATGCTCTCTCCTCTGGTTTCTCTGCAAGTAGTGCTGTCTTTTTTCATCCCATCTGCCTTCATGGGAAAAAAAATCTTGTGCGTTTAGCTCATCTGACTTGGTAAAAGCTGGATGTCTATTTTGTGTTTCTTGAAAGATGTGTCTTTGAAATTCTTGCTTTTGTTTTTTGTGACCCGTCTCTGTCCAGCATAAATCAGAAATGCTGCTGTATTCTACTTTCTGTTTGTATATTTCCACAGAGCCAAACGACGTTTTTAAGCAGGAACTGGTAAATTCAAGTTTAAACTTATCCAAGGACATGACTAAAGGTAGGGTCTGATCACTTACAGAAAAAGTGAAAAATCGCTGCCCTTCAAAGGCATCTCAGATTAGATTCTAAATATGGAAGCAACTGAAATGGCCAATCACTTGAAAGTTTTACTGTATTTCAACTCAGAGAGAAATACTTTTAGTGAGCATATAGTTGATATAAGGCATTCATTTTTTCAGAAAACTTTTGACAAGGTTGAAAGATTAGGAAAGGAACTAAGCTGTCATGGCATAAAAAGGAAGGTCACCTAAAGGATTAAGAATTTCTTTGAGACAGGAAATGGAGTAAAAATGAAGAGTTTTCACAATGGAGGATTATCTGTGGATCCCTAGAGAGACCTGGGCTCAAAGTTGAGCTGCTCAACATCTTCTCAAATGGTCCACAAAAAGAGATGAACAATGAGATGATAGTATTTGCTAAAATAAATGTTAGGGTGATAAAATGGCTTGCAGGAATTGTATCTCAAACTGCCTGCAAGGAGCACAAAAAAGTCTGAAAATCCCAAGGAGTTGAGTGACTGAAGAAAACAATAGCTCAATGGCTCTAAATACAAAGGGGGAAATAACTCTGCCTAAACCAGCTTGATCTGTCAGTACATAGCGGCAGGTTCTTGTCCAGCTATTGAAACTCAGGAAATAAAAAATGAGCTCCCTGTAGGCAGTTATATAAATATGTGGGCTCAGTGCTTGACAGTATTCAAAAGATAAGAGACCATTAGGAACTTGTAGGAAAGTGAGAGATAACATAGTCCTGTGAAAAACCACAGAGCAAACACTTAGATTTTGTCCCAGTCAGGCCTGGATGTAATACAAGTAGAAAAGGTTCTGAGAAAAACAACGGGATGAATCAAAGGAACTAGGAATCCCCAAGGATATGTTGATAGGCTTAAAATAAACTGAGGCCAATATTTACAGGATGCATAATTAAAGCATGAAGCTTGTAGCCACAGGATACAGAATGGAAGTTTATAAGCATAGTTAGTGTGAAATAGAAGCAACACAGATTCACAGAGGAGTGTTCCATCAAAACTAATTGAATGTTAGCCCCTAGGTCAGGCTTTCCAACAGCTGCTGACTGTCTGAGATTGTATCAGGGAAGAATCACTCTTTTCAACATTTCTTATATAGAACAGCGTCAAATCTTACCAAGAGGAGATGCAAAATTGAATTTTACTTCTCCCAGAATGAGGGGAAGGGGCTGGGTTAGGTTGGAATGTGTGAGAGAACCCACCTCCCTCAAGGGTTTTGTGCTGCGATGGAGCAGCCACACACAAACCTCCAGAGTGCTGGGTACATTGCTACTCACTGCATCGGCCTATGAAATGTCCTGCTTGAGTTGAGGCACCTCTTGGGCTAAATGGATTTCAAATTTGGCTTCACTTGGTCTTCCTAACACCTACTGCTGTGGGCAATGGCATAAGAAATGTATTGGTGTATTTGTGCCCTCAAGTGATGGGCTTCTGAATTATATCCTCAGCTCTGCCACTGTTGGATAGAATGACTGAGGTATGTCTCTTTATCTAACATTCTTCATATGCTCACCCAGAAGATGAGCGTATCTTTTCCCAGTTTTGACTCTTAGTTCACCAATAATTTCAGCATCAATTAAGCTGAACTACACTGGGAAGCTTTCAGGCCTCCTCAGGAAATGAGCAGAGACTAGACTAGACCTTCCTGTGAATCTATGGGTATGATATATGGGAGCAAAGCACCTGTGGATCTGAGTGCTGGGGATCTCTTATTGCAAAGGCATTTTTCCTCATTCATCCTGACAATAAACCATGCTAGATGCAAAGTTTAAGAGTTAGTTTGCACATCAAGTTGTTTACTCAAATTCCTTTGGCAGAAGCAAATGGCAAGAGCTCCTATGAACTTTAACCAAGAACTCTAAAATCAGCATGCAAGATACAAACCAGCACCACATTCACAAGGAACAGTAGCCTGTAAACGGACTGGTGGGGTCTGGTTTAGTTCAGGACTGGATGATAGTTTTGAAGCAGGTCTCCTGCTTGTCTCCATTTGTTGTTCCCTTGTTTGCAATGTCAGGCAACAGATTCTTAGAACCACCTGAAAAGCCCCACTGTGTCCTGCCCCAGCATGGGCAAGGAAGTACAGAAGTAGTGAGAACATCGTGCAGTACAAGCAGTGGGGAGGACATTCATGCTTGTGCTCAAACACAGGTGTTCCTTGCTTGAAAAGACTGAACAATACTTTGGATCCTCTTTCCGAATCTGAGAAAAGATCCAGGTCAAAGAATACCACAATCTTTACAATCAAATGGGAAACCTGGAACCTCAGTCTGTCTGACCAAACTATGCATTTTTTCTCCTGATTCAAGATCCTAGTGATAAATTCAAGGTCTGATATTTCAACAGCTATCAGTTGCTGAAACTAATTCCATAGCTCATATAATAGGCAGACTTCTCTGTCTCTAACTAATTTGCTTTAATCCTGTGATTCAGATATATCCAATAATAAAATATCTTCCACTTCAGTCCTGAGCTGATTTAAATGGTCATTTTTGCCAGCTGTCCTTGAATCTTCTACAGTGAACCCTGAATTAATACAATGGGAAAGAAGAAAGAGCTTCTTTGTCTATCAAAAGAACATGAACTAGATTTGAGATTTTCAGTGACGAGATATCAGGGTTGAGTTGACCCAGGGAAATTCATTTGTCTGAATAGCTGCAACTTCCATGCCACACATTTCCCTACTACTTATGAGCAAATATTAGACTAAGTAATCCCTTTGAAACAGGCATTAAAAAGCTTCCCTCAGTCATTAAACCCTTTCAATGCTTCATTAATTTTAGCAGTATAATCTGGTTTTGATTAACCAGGTTGTTAAGAATCCAGTGTCAAACACTGACAAAGAGGGAGAATTTGCTTTACAGATCACAGACATGTAATTATGTGTCACATCACAGCTGATAAAGTGTGAGAAATTACCTTCAGCCCCACAGAAATCCCCCCAGCACAGTTAGCATCAAGTGATCTGATGACACCTTCACTACTAGAGGTACATATTAATATGTCACAGGAGCCTTTGATACTTCAACACCACTTTGAGAATGGTCAGACTGAAACACAGGTTTTGTAGGAAAAAAACTGAAAAAGTTTAATTGATTTACCTAAGATACTCTAGACCTGTACTGGAGACACACTTGGAAAAGTTTAAAGTGTGTTTGATGGTGTCTTAGTTTCATACATGAATTCCCAGATTGAGCTAAAGCGTAAGCATAAATTTTAAAGGATGCATATTTTTCTTTAGCATATTGAAAAAGAATTTTAGTGAGATGAATATAGCTTTTACTACAGACATAAGGAAGTGTGATACTTTTAAGCATTTAAATAGCTGAAGCTATAACTAGATACTGAGCATAAGCACACTTAAGGAAGTTCTGAAAATGGTGCAGGATATCAGCATCTTTAAATATTCAAAAGTACAGTACAGAGTCTTAGGTTCATGGAAATTAAAAAAATGAGTGAAAAAAAATGGACTTGATTCCCTTAAAGTATTTTGGTGCAGGAAAAGCAGACAGATTGGATTTCTTCCATAGCTGATGTCATGCTTCACTTCAGTTATACCTCATAGGTGACTGATAAATCTCCATGGATGTTTTCTCTTTGAAAATTTTATACTGCTGATGCACTTTCATTTAAATATGGAGGCATATTGGAACTTTATTATCAATCTCTGTGAAATCCTTAATTAAAAAGTCAGATGGCTGCCTGCCTTGTTGCAAAACCAGAGGAGCCAACACTAATTTATGTACGCTGTCAAACAGGCATAATTATGCTGCTGGTAGACTTGCAGATGGTTAGCAGTGAGAGCACAAAAACATGGGTCAAAGCATAGCCACAGCTCACATCTTTCTAGCCAAATGTTCACCAGTCAACTCTTCTATACACTTATTTCCTATGAAGTTTCTGAGGAGAAAGATGATTACAGTTTAGAGCTGTGGAGGTTTTAAGTGCTTCTGTCCATATGATACAATGCTATAACTTCTGAGATTTTTTTCCCCAGCCACTCAGGCTGTACTACACTTAATGTTGTATTTCCACTAAAAGCAGTAGAACTCCCAGCATGGACTTAGGTATTATGATTTCCCTATGCTTCATGGTAAAAAAGCAGTTGTCAAATGTCAGAAAAGTCCCATATAAGTTGAGGCATCTCCATACAGTGCCCTATATGGAAAAAATGTCACTTCATGCAGATCTGAACTCATCCAAGGGCAAGCTATTATGCTAACACCTAGACAAAGTAGAGGGCTGGTTCTGTACTATTCCATCTCCTTAAGGGAATGGGCTTTTGACTCTTGATCCTTGGCCAATTCCCACCCCATCAGGGCTTCTATATGGAGGAGCTGTGGAGTTTCTTTAAATGAATGTGTGGCTCACATTTCTGTGCTCTGTGTAAGGGGGTAGTTGCTCCTGTCTGTAGGAAGGGCTTTTAAGGCAGAAGGAACTATGCCCAGTCTAACATTATTTCCTTGCTTCCCTCCCCCTTCTAATGTCTGTAAGTTTTATAACTAGCTCACCTGATCCATGGTGAGTCTGAAACCAATACAGTAAACAGAGACCTGCTGTACTCTCTGTCTCTCACAGAGTTTTGATCGTGACATTTTTGATGCAGGAACAATTTGTACAAAACCTGCCCAGTTGATTATCAGATAGTTCCAATGCACAGCTGTGCAACCAACAGCAGCACCTCTGCCACTGATATTATCTTTGATCTGCTTTTTAAGAAGTAAACCATGAACTGTCACTCTCAGAGCAAGCTCTGCTTTCTAAATTATGTCATACCTTTTGTCCTCAATAATTTATATGCTGTTTTCTCAGATTTCGGCTTCACTGAGCTTTCACTCTGCCTGGGTGTATCAGAGGTGGAAGGAGAAAGCAGTATTGTGTCAGTATTGCTCAGGTGCTACAAATGAGAGCAAGAAGGTTCAGCATGCTACAGATAACTCTCTAACAGAAGAAATACATTTATTCACAACTAACTTACAATTAAACAGTGACTAGGTAGTGCCCAGTGACACGACCAGAGACAGTGGGCACAGACTGAAACACAGGAGTTCCCTTTGAACATCAGGAAACACTTTTCAGGTTTAAGCAGAGAAGTTGGACCAGATGACCACCACAGGCCTCTTCCAACTTTGAACATTCTGTGATTTAGTTTGGGTGAAGTTACAACTACCCAGTCTAGCACTGACAGAAAACACCTGGTCTTTAGCAACTGTTCAGAAAAAGACTAATGCTCAGGCCATGCTATGGCTTTCTTTCATATTCATTAACCAGCAAGAAATGTATTTGCTACTGACCAGTTCCCCCTTATGGGGATTATCATTTGATACCTGCAGTGGGAAAGCACATTTTGCACGTCCAGTACTGTTACCCATACTGAGTAAATTCAGAAATCCATCTAAGACTGAAAGACAAAAGGCAGTTTTGAAACAAGCTTTGCTATTTTATTGCTGTTTCACTGCACTACAGCTGTAATTGGAAATGCAGGATAGCTTTACCCTGTCATAGTGTAATAGATTTCCTTCTCCTTTTGCTTTTTTTGACCAAGATGAATCAATTTAGTGCTGGAGGGAATCAGACACCTTCTGCTTTGTGCATCAAAAAATTCTTGTTCTGATTGCAAATCCAAAATTTACATCCCATCCCAGTTTTAGAAGAAGAGGAAGATTTTATGGTAAATCCAAGGGCATTCCTGAACCATTACACATCTTCTTTCCTCTCAGTACTGCTAGAATTTGTCATTAACCCCATCCATCTCCTGTCTACTGGATGATGAATAAATCCATCAACTGCATACTGCTAAAATTCATCCAGTCATCTAGTTAGAGGTGAAATATCACAACACACACTGAGTGCTTTGTGAAATTTTAATCTACTTAACCCAATTACATAGTAAGAGATAATGCTGTACATACAACTGCTGAGTCTGCAGTGGCACAATGAGGCAAGCGGCAAATCCAAAAGCAGCATTTTTTTGTCTGCTCTAAGTAGGAGAATCGTGCTGCAGATGCACAATGGCTTTGATCAGCTGCCACGTCCTTAACTGGGGGAGACACTACTCGAGTTTCCTTCTTTGCTCTTCCTGTTTCTGGAGGGAGGTCTGACTATCTTTTATTCCTTTTGTTATCTTCTTTTCATTTTCACTATACAGGGGATGTTTTATCTACATTGGCTGCTTTTCCTTTGTCCTCTTTTTTTTGTCTTCTTTTCTCAAAATTGCATTACCTTAGTGATCAGTAATTTTCTAAGGTGAGTTTATGCTCTTGTGGGCCACTGGTGTCACCTTGTGCTTGTGCACTTTTTGCTTCTCTGTGATCAACCTCTGCTTGTGTTCTTCATGGCCCAGGCACAGTTGAGAGGTTTATTGAAGCAGATTCTCAGAATACACTCACTTTTCAGACTGGATCCCAAGATTATGTTATCACGTGAAATAACTCTTTCTTCAGTCGTTCCAAGTATATTGTCATAGCTGCTATTAATTTTTCTACGAGGTGCAATTGTAGCTCAATATATATATTTTTTTCCCCCCAAAAAAAGAGCAAAATCTATTCACTAGAAACCAGGTGAAAAAATGATCTGAGTTGGAATGGGGTTTTAACACAAGAGATTAATTTTTATAGCTCTCTTTATAAAAAAAATAACCATATATGACCAGGCTGCATGGACGCCTGTTTTCCACAACTTTCTGAAAGTCTTGACACATTCATCCAAATTGGCTAAAGGTCTGAAAGGTGGATTGTCCCTAAAAGATTTTCAGCAATGAAGAAAAAGAGAAAAGCCTGCAATGGGTTCACCTCTTAGAAATATCAGGAAATCCCCACAGCAATCAATGAAATTAGAGGAAACAAATTTTTGTATCTGCTGCCAAAATTTACTGATTTTTGACTTCAAAAAGGTAGTGAAGCCTTTTCTCTTCACCCGTCCCAAGCTCAGCAAAATTCATACTTCCACACAAAACAAAAGGAAGTAGACTTAAAAGGAATAAAAACATAAATTGCCCATCAGACTGCTAAAAATTACATTATCTCTTGCCTGTTTTCCTAGTAGGGCTGCACAGTTACATAAAATAGCACCAACCTTTAGGACCCCCAGGCCCTCCCTGGGTTGCAGGAAGCCTCTGCTGCAGGGAGGTCTCTCCAGGGCTGCTGGGGGAGATCCCTTCTCTGAGCCTGCAGCCCCTCCTGCCCTCCTCATCCTCCAGCCCCCTCGGGGTCCCTGTGCTGCTGCTCCCTGCTCGGCTCCTCCTCCTCCACCGCTGTCACCTTTGGCCCTTGCTGGAACCTGTTGGTCCCTGACACCCTTCAGCCCCACTGCCGTGCCCGCGGCAGGGACACCCCATGCAATCTCAAATACAGACACTTTGATGTGCAACCCAGAAAATGATCCATGCTCACCCTACAGGCATATTACTACTCAGTGAGATCAAGAGATAAGATTTAATACCTCTTTAACATAGTTAGCTGGCACAATTAGGCATTCCTAGTGAATAGGGACATATTGCAAAAGCAGTTGATGTTTTTAAACTCCATTAACCAGAGTAGAGCTGAGTAAAAAGATTTCAGGGCTGAGAAGCTTGTATCGTTGAAGAATTTGTTCTGGAATTGGAAAAATTGAGTCAGTGCAAAAGAAAAATCCAAGATGATTTGACAATACATCAGATGATGACCAAATTCAGCTTCAGTTTAGGTCTTTGTGATATATAAATTTTCCTTTCTGCTTTCAGTATATGCAGCATTAGTATGAAACTTCATTTTTTTATCCTATATCCATTTCAAATTGCAACCGAAGAAAATGCATCAGTTCAGCCATCAGCCTAAGCTGATGGATATTTTCTGCTCCTCTTCAGGGCACTTTAAGATAGACTATTTATCTTTATCTTACATTAAACATCTGTGAAGAATCATAAAGTACTTTAGAGTGGCTAAAAATTCCCAGAATTCAACTGAAATATTTTCATTCAAACTGCTGAGTTTTTGCACAATGTTTTTCACAATTAGGGATACAGCACCTTCAAAGAACATGTTATGAACTTGACTATATGCAGAGGATACTATGGGCACTATCTGAACCTGAACTGCTACTTAAACATATTTTGGGTGGCACTTTAATGGTTCAGTTATAAATGCAACTTGTTAATTTTCTATCTTAAGGCTGAAAACAAGTTTTAACCAGAAAATATTGTTTGATTCTTCCTGACTTAAATTTGCTTGCTCTTGACTAGAAGTAAAAGCTGATTTGAATCTGAAGCATTTTCTTTCTGCAGGATGTAATTAAGTTTTCCTTTATAAAGACACTATTTCAAATGCATAAGCAAGGTAATGTAGGTCACTCAACTTACTTTTTTTCTTTAGGTTTCTCTTTATTCTCTCCCAAAATCTTCAAGGAGTGGCATTGTTAGACGAGCTCCAGAATTCAAGAGCTGTGCATTATGCTGGAAATTCAGTGATGTATGGTAGATTACAGCAACACTCTCACTCTCATAATATCCTTCTTCTGTTGTCCTTCATAAAAATGAAAACACTGAAGGAATACATAGAGATTTTTCCTATCCTTAGTTTAATGAGAAAAATCATAGATCTTTCTACAAGTGCTTTCTTCCATCCTTTTCTCTTTTTCTACAGTAATATATCATCTTTCAATCCAGACAGTAAATTCTTTGAAGAAATTACAATCTCTGATATAAGGCCTGCATTCTGATTTCAGACTTACTAAGTAAACAATCTAGGAAAAAGAATTTATATAGCAATATACTAACAGAAAATGCAGCAGAAAACACAGGCATTAAAAAGTTATTGATAAGAAATATAATGATATTGCCAACTTCGGCTCTATTTTATTTTATTTACACATAGGGTCATGAAATCAACACAAGCATTCACGCTACATATAGAGGGACTATTTCAGAATGTTTCAAATTAAGGGAGGAACATCTTCATCATTTTTAAAATCAACACAGCTGTTCTTAACCTCTGTAACCTTCTCTGGTTGTAGCTTTATAGGTCCCTGTCCAGTTTGTTTCTTTTCTTGGATTATCTTTGTCACATCAGGGAACGAATATTTACTAGGATCCACTTCTAACTTCTCAACTTGTCCACTCCTGAGACAAGAGGGAAAAAAATGAAAAAAACCCTTAATTTCAGCGTCAAATATAACAGAACTATTTGATTTTATTATGGAATTCTATGATTCTATTTTGGGTGCCTGTTTATAAACACATTGACTTTAATATGAGGGTTGTTGCTGAGTCCAATTAAACCAAGATCAAGAGTTCTTGCAACTTGAAAATTGATTGCTATAAAAATCCTCAGTATAAACACATAAAAGTACTACAAAACCTCTAAGATTTTGTACAAAAGAATCCTTAGTCTACGAACATCAAAAATTAATTTTGGTAATTGTCCTTCCCTTTATATGAGAACATGGTGACTGCGGGTATCACAGTACAAATGGTTGGCTTTTGATGTAAGATCTTTTTTAAAATCTAATGGTTTTTTAATTTGTTTTTGTTCATTTTAAACACAGTTCCTTCACACTGTCTATTAATTTCTGTGTGACAGGTCCATCTTTGGAAAACAGAAATACTTTCATTTAGAGAGAAAACACAATTGCAGGAACTTGTTTGCCTTGATCAGCTAATTTTTATATTTTGGCAATATGAATCTTCACCATGTTTTTATTATGAAAAAATATTAAATTATAAGAAAAGTCAGAGTTTTGACACATTTTCAGATTCTATTGCTATTAAGGATACTCTTTCAGATCACGCTTAGAAGGCTACTCATTAAGGCAACCTATCCATGTCACATCATGATCAAAGATTTGAAACATACTCTCTGTCTTGAAGCATTTAATCTCACTGTTCTTTTCTAATAAAGGAGCTCAATGATTAAACGGGAAAAATCTAACCTGTTTTCATGCAATTTGTAACTATTTACATGAAAAATGGCAAAAAGGAAATTTAATTGTACAATTATGTTTAATTTCTTCAAATTACAACATGATTTGTCCATCTTCATGCCCCATTTTATACTGAGTGCTACCTTGGGTCACAGCTCCCAGCTCAGCATTACAAAAGGTGCCTCACCCTTCAGAGATGTGAGACAATTATGTGTTTACCCAGGAGATCAGAAAGGCTCTTTAGGAATAGAACAAGCAAAAAGGAGGAAAAGTCACTGCATGACAGAATGCATTTCTTGGATGACAACACATGTAATGAAAATATGTAAATAAAGGATAATAAAAGATTTTAAAATGAAAATACACCATCTTTAGCTGTTAAAACAGAGAGAGTTTTGCAAAGCAGCTTCCAAATTCTGCCAGTGCTTCTCCGTCAAGGCTCCGAGAGATCTGAGCAGACATCCCAGCCCACATCTGTGTGCAGGATCTCTGTCCCAGAGAAGGACATAGAGGGGCTCGTGGGAGGTTTCCTCCTCTCTTCCTGTGCTATGCTGAGGAAAGCATGAGTACCAGAAGAGGCAGCCAGCAGCCTTGCCACCTCTTTCAGTTCTATACCACTAGATTTTTCTTGTACTAAAAGAATTCCTTGATCATTTTTCTGAGCAGAAGACAACCAGAGAAGCTGCCTGCTTTAATAATCTGGATAAATCTTTTTCAAATGGTGGCATAAGCAAAAACTGCTCAGAGTAGAATTTTACAGGTCATGAAAACAAATACATGAAAAGTCTTATTTCTTTACCCTGAACATTCTTCAATTTGTAAAGCTAGATTACTTTTCCTTATATTACACTATAGTATTTAATGAAATAAAAGTGTATTCAATTTGTGACAACATTCTGAAAAAGGTTCATCCCCAAAAAGCAAGGGACATTTTTGTTTCCTGTGCAATTTATGAAATGTGCTGTGACCTGGAATCACTTTATCAGTAGCTGTTGGTGAGATTGCAAAGAGAGCAGAGCCTGTCCAGAACCTTAATATAATCATTAATCACTAATCTGAAGCGCCTCACAAAAAGCTAAAAAAAATAAACATGAAAATAAATTAGGCTCAGCCTGTGCTTCCATCACATGCTAGGAAAGAATTTTCTTGATTTGAAGTATTTTAAATAGCAATGATGTTTCACATCAACAGCTCTAATATTGTACAAATTGTTACTCGTTCAAATACAGTAAACTCCACAGAGTTTAGGTAGCATGTAATCTAGAACTATGTTAGCACCAGGCAACAGGTAAAACTGAGAATCAAGCACAGGTGAATTTTTCCAGACAGAAAGTGGATTTTTACGTACTTACATGAACATGATCAAACATTCTGTACTTGTTTAGCAAAGCTTCACAGTGGTATCACAGCCACCATGACACAACTACTGGCTGACAGCAAGACAGTTCCACTGAAATCACTGCAGCTACAACAGAGATCAGCTGCGAATCTGCTGCTCTCATCATGCAGTCTATGCAAAAGGGGCTGGGTATTGATGAGGTCAAGAGTAACCACCTGAACATTTCTGGGAGAAACAATGACTTTTTTTTTCATGTAATTCTACCTAGCAGAATAAAAATCATCTTGTTGCTGAAGCTTTCCATGAGCAATGGTAAAACAACTGTGAAGGAAACAAAAATATTTCTTACAGGACCAGCTATAGAACATATCTGAAAATCTCAGAGTTTGCAAACTATTTCAAGTTCAGGTTTAAAAACAGATGAAGTTCACAGTTTTTGGCACTGCTACCTGCTGCTGAGTGTTCTCTACTTTAAAAATTATGGTCTAAACACTAAAGCACCATCCGAAAATAAATAGATTAAAACCTTTCTTTCTTCCTGACATTTTTTTTCCCTTTGAAAGACTATTTCTACCTCCAAGCAGTTTAATAATGCTTTAAAAGAATGAAATTAGAAGACTCCACAATAAAGTTTTGCACAACTCTAGCTGCCTGATGAACAATCTGGTGTGTGACAGAGCCAGTATCTGATAATTTGGTGATTCCTGATAATTTACACTTTTGTTTACACAGTTCTTAATCCCCATACTTGATATTTAAATGGTTTGACAGTTACAGTTCCCTGTTTCAACTTCTGAATTTCAATAAAATTTAGATTGTTAAAGATTTCTCATATCTTTGATCCAGAATATGTTATTACTGACATCTGATTGAAAGTTTCATTTCTAGCATCAGGATATTCAAAGATATTTAGAAATCACAACCAACAGCTTTAAAGAGGCATTTTTTCATATCTTCTAACATTGTGACTGAAACAGCACTAAAAATTATTATCATCCTAGAAAAAGTACTAACAAATCCTTTTCTTCAATAAGAAAACAGAGTGATTCCAGTACATGGAATCATATCTTATTTGAGAGCTTAGAGAGAGACAAATCTTTATTTATGTATGTTAAAAACTGACGGTGAATGTGTGACACTTGCCATACTCAGGTCTCAACTTCTGAAAATACAAGCTTAGAAACATCCAGCAGGTAATCTAAGCAAATAATAATGGTTTTATAAGTACCTGGAATATTAATTCCTTTTTCATTGTGTAAGAGGCCTTTCAAATCTCCCTACATGCATGTAATCTGAAATGAAGCTCTAACTGGAGTCTTCAGAATCCGTGGGAAGATATGAATATTGGTAGAATCAAATTCATTTTTCAGAGATTAACTACAGTGAAGAAGAACTAATAAATCACTGGTAAAAAATTCTGATAAATAAAAGGCTGATGTTATCTAGGTCATTCTGTTATAAAAGACAAATATATTCCACTAATAGGATTCATCCCACTTAGAATGTATATGTTATCAGTGTCCACATTTCTAGAAGTTAGACAGAAAATCATAGTCACTGTGACATTTTCAACTTCACTGTTCCATCCCTTTTCTTCTTTTGCATAATCACTTCAAGACACTGAATTTTAAACTGACCTTGTCTGTTAGCAAGAAATATGGTACAACACCTGCACTATGCAAATTGACTCTGAATTTCAACATGTGGCTATATTATCATCTTATTTTCACTCCTTTCACTGTTGAATTTGTCAGCCAAACTTGAAACCCTTAAACACACTAGGGAAACTTATACTGAAAACACACTTTATTCTAATAAAGTTTTTTCAAAGTTATGGAATGTTAGAAAGTGACTTTAAAGTCCATCTTTGTCCTCAGTCTTGTGTCCTTGCCACATATGCACAACTGATGATTACTTTTGATTGCAGTGATCAGGAACTAACTGAACTGTCCTCTTGAGAATACTTTCTCCAGAAGGGCACATTTCTGAGGTTTTCTCACCCTTATTACAGTTAGGGATTACCAGACACCTGTGTGCAAATTAATTTTCACATCACTTGTGAGGCACCCCACCTTTTGTTCTCCTCATTAGTCAAATGACAGCGATGTACACGCTCTGCTTTTATTAGATCGAGGCCTCCGTGGGAATGTAAATGAATCCATACTTTTAGATTAATTTGAGTAAAAAACCTTTTAAATATGTTGCTTAGTCATACCTGGCCACACTTTCTAGTTATGAAGTCAATTGAATCACTAACTGCGTTGCCAGAAAGTATTAATTCTGCAAACTATTCTATTCTCAAGATTTGTGGTCTAATCCAAGGTATTTATCAAAGGCATTACATTTCAATAGAACTGATAACTGACTCGTCATCTGTGATCTTTGAACACATTTACTCATCTGTCATTCAGGCCACTCTTCAGCTGCACTCAGCTTTCTTCACATTAAAACGCCAGTGATTGGTTTAGACATGAAAGAGACTTTGGGTTCTGAAAGATCACAGAAATCCTCTTGCAGTTCTTTCAGATTAGTTTGTCTGCAGCTCCATTCACTTTCTGACTTCATTTTACCTCCCATTCCGAGTCTTGAGGAAATGACTCCTTTTGTTCTACAGTATTTCTTTTTGCAACATGGTGTTCTCTCTTTGCTACACGAAGTTCTCTTCCTTCCAACCCATCACATCTCTATCCCTCTGTGTAAGCTGCAGGAATGTAACACTGGGAGAGATTTTCAGCCATTCAATCTGTGGAAAGGGAGTAATCCGACACTTCACAAGCACTGCTTCAAGAACTCAAATTGCAACTTCTCACAAAGAAAAATTCTTACCCTTACATCTACAAATTTTTCCCACAAATTTGCTCTTTGCCTCTTCTCCACCAAAATGAACCAAGCTTAGTCTGGGCCATCCAGTAAAACAGAGGTTTGCAGTATGTTTCACCTTCAGCAACACTGTTACACCTCAAGTGAGACAACTGTAGAGAATTTTTTAAATAATCAGTCTTTTATTCTTTATTTGTTAATAAGCAAAAAAAAGCTCAAGAAAAAACAGACTTCTCCAAGAAAAGCAAAGTAATGCTTGTTTATCACTGTGAAACTGCAAGCCATAAAGGAAGTTCTGTTAATGAGTCTTACCATGACATGTTTGCTAGCAAAAGGTTGGAATTAAAATCGGATGCAGTGATTAAAAACATTCAAGTTTTCTCAGTCTCAAGTTCAACATAACTTACAGGTTATTCTATATGTTTTATGTCTCTCCCAATTAGTGAAATTTGTTGAAACTGGATAACCTGTTCAAAGGCATTTATGGGTGCACCAGCAGACAGAGGCGGACATTCCAGCAGCATAGTTTTCTTTTATTTCTCCTTGAGAATCCAGATGAAAAAAAACAAAGCAAACAAACCCAAACCAAACAAAAATGAAACAAAGCAAAATAAAAACTTGCCAAAAGCCATGCATTATGGACTGCCACTAAAAACTGATTCCAGTAAAATGTAAGTCAGATTTCCAACTTGATGGTATTTTCTAGAGCACGTGATGGTTTAGTCCCCCAGTGCACTCCTGCTTAGCTAAGAGGGGAAAAGATACTGAGGGCAGTCAGATTTGCAATGTCTGAGCTACTAAATCAGAAATCACCTCTACCTTACATTTCTTATTTCATTATAAAAGAATGTGTGTATAGTTCACTACCTGCTGATTAATTTTTAATTCTGCTTTGTGAAGTAGAAATTGCCACTCCATTCTTTCTTCTCTTCAAATTAAACCACTTTCTGGCTGCAACCTCTTTCTGTATAAAGATCTACAGTACAAAAACAAAGCAAAACAACAAAATGCCAAAAATGAAAGGAAAAGGTTGTATTTCTATGTATATTTCCTTACTGGAGGAATTCAAATGTGTGTATATTTACATTTAGAGACATTTTGAGTTCTATTTCATTTTTTTTTCTTCTCCATGCTAAAGGAAGAATAGCCTAAAGCTGAGGGTATGAATCAAGGATTATTGACTTTAAGTAACTGTTACTCTTAAAATTTCCAGTGTGACTTCAGAAAAGTCAGTTCCTACCTACCTCTGAATTTCATCTATGTATCTGTGGAGAACTCAGCTTTGGTATCTTACAGCTGAGCTGTGAGGCCAGTTCCAGTAAGGAATGGCATACTCAGCTACTGCATTATTAGAGGCTTTGTAAATGTAATAGATCAATCTGTCAAATTCCTTCCATAGAAACTTGCCTCTTTGAGGATTTGAAATACAGTTTTGTATACCGTCACAGAAGAAATCTCTCATACATGGTATCATCATGTAATCTAGCTAACAAGAGTTGAGATTTAAAGCACTACATTACAGTTTGGCAGATTATATGTCTGACAGCATTTAGCTAAGACATCTGTAGCTGTCAAGTGTAATCACTGTAATGAATGTTCTTCTGTAATCTAAGAGACAACTATTCAGCAAATCTTTAACATCTGGCTAGTCAGCGACTTTTCAACTAAAGAGGTCAAAACTTACTATTCTTAGAAAGAAGTGTAATTCAAAGACTCTTTTCCTACTAGTTTTGTGATACATATTGTTGTAATACTCTAATCCTCAAAATCTGCAGGAAGCATAATCGTAATTACTTAAAACTTCATAGAAATCAAACACAAATTCTTGGAGTTTGGCTCTGCCATGCAGTATCTTTAGTTCATCAGTTGGCAGGAAAGGGGACCATTTCACATTATGACTTCCATGACTTTCATGTTACCGTCATTACTTCTATTTAAACATTTACTGTGCAGCCAAAACTAAAGGCAATCAGAACGTTCTAAGGATATATTTTCCTAATCCACAAGTTGTTTTTTAAACTTATTTCTTTTAATGTATTTAAAGCTTTAGCTGTATTTCTGTGGAAAAGCACCATTACTTTTGCAAAGAAGAGTCATAGAACAGAATCATAGAATGGTTTGGGTTGAAAGAGAAATTTACAGGTTGTCTAGTCTGACCCCTCTGCCATGACCAAGGGACATCCTCCACTAGATCAGGTTGCTCAGAGCCCCATTCAACCTAACCCTGAATGTTTTACAGGGATGGAGCATCCACCACCTCTCTGGGCAACTGTGTGCCTGTGTTTCACCATACTCAATGCAAAAATTCTTTCTTATATCTTTCTCCTCTTTAAATTTAAAATAATAATGGTTTGTTCTATCGCTAGAGGACCTATTAAAAAGTCTGTCCCTATCTTTTTTAAAATATCCTTTTTAGCATGAAAGGCTGCTAGAAGGTCTCCCTGGAGCCTTATCTTTTCCAGACTGAAGAATCCAAACTCTCTCAGCTTCTGCTCATAGGAGAGGTGCTCCAGCCCTCTGATCATTTTTGTGGCCCTCCTCTAGACTGACTCCAGCAGGTCCATGTCCATCCTGTACTGAGGATCCCAGAGCTGGATGTAGCACTCCAGGGAAGGTCCCAGTAGAGCAGAGCAGAGAGGAAGAATCCCCTCCCTTGATCTGCTGCCCACTGCTTTTGATGCAGCCCAGGATGTAGGTGGCTTTCTGGCCTGCAAGTGCACAATGCTGCGTCATGTCCAGTTTTTCACCCACCAGTATCCCCAAGCCCTTCCCAGAACTGCTCTCAAGCCCTTCTTTCCCCACCCTTTTTTTATACCAGGGGCTGCCCTGTCCCAGTGCAGCACCTTGTATTTGACCTTGTTCAGCCTGATGACATTCACACGAACCCACGTCTCAGGCTTGTCCACATCCCTCTGGATGGTCCTGCCTTCAAGCATGTGAACTGCACCACGAGCTTGGTGTCGCCCGCAAACTTGCAGAGAGCGTCTCGCTGTCCATGTCACTGACAAAGACAGTAAAATGTACTGGTCCCAGTATGGGCCCCTGAGGGACACCATTTGTCTCTGATCTCCATCCAGAGATTGAGTCATTGCCTACTCCCCTCTGGACACAACCATCCCACCAATTCCTCCATCCATCAAATCCATATCTCTCTCCAAGTTAGAGAGAAGGAAGTTGTGGGGGTCCATGTCCAAGGCCTTACAGAAGTCCAGACAGATGACACCTGTACCTGCTCTCTTGTTCACAGATGTAGAAATCTCAAAGGTGAGGCCGATGCGTCACTAGTTCCTAACATTCTCCTTTCTACTCTTTTTTAAAATGGGTGCAATATTTCCATTTTTCCAGTCACCAGGCACTTTACTGATTTCCATGACTTTGCAATATATATAAGAATATGCAATATAATGAAGAGTAAGTATCCACCATTTGGCCTGGACCTTCTAAAAATATTTGAAATACTCAGTAATCCAGAAGATGAACTGTTGTAATGACTGCTGCCTAAGGAAAGGGCGCAGTCCCTGGGGCTCATCAGTAACCTCAACAAATTCTTGCAGGTGCCCTATCATCTTCTCATAATGCATCAAGAAAAGAAGTTAATGACTGATTTATATTAGAAATAAGAAATTAAAAGTAGAATTAATTACAACTGACTCTTGCAGAACCATTTTGCCAGTGTCCTAAATATTGAGACCAGGAACAGCCATGATCCAAAATGCTATTTTTTACTAACTGCTTAGCCTTTTTGACAACATCCACCACAATGAAATCAAACAAGGAAACAAGTACAACACTTCAAATATAAACAGATAAACAGCTAAAGAGACTTTGTTGTTACCATATCTTATTCTGATATGAACACTGTTGGCTATAGCGAGAGGAAAAGGAAAGATTAAAAATAAATCATGGTGTTTGTACTTGGGCCAAGTGTCCACGAACCCTACTGTCTATCTGCAGGAGCACTTGCTAAGGGTAAAATAAAAAAATAGTGCACCCTGATATTTGCTTGCTTCTGGCAGCCATTAACGACAAGATTTCAAGAGCTGGAGTTGACATCACATTGAACAGGATGGATCTCTGTTACAAAACTTTGCAGAATTGCTTTTTGCTTCTATTTACTAATGCAGTAGCTCAACCTGTATACCAGTAAGGAAATACATTCATGAGAGAGATTCAAAACCATTGCTTTCTAAAAAGTCTTCAGACTTGGGTTCCATAGCAAGGAGCTCTGCAGAGGCCAGTCTCAGTAGGTCATTTAGTTTTAGTTAATACTAGTTATTACCAGTTAATAACCTGAATGAGCTGATGGAAAAAAGTGATGGGCAGAAAAAAGAGCTTTTTTGGCTCTGCTATTGGAGGAGATCACTTCTTAATAAACAGCATCAGACAGACTATTAATTTAAAGCTTTTAGACATACTTTTACTCTACACTAATCAATATTTCATATTTTCAACAATAACATAAAAGCACACATATTTTGGCATGTGAATAACACACTGACAAAATAAAACTAATGCAGAAGATAAAAAGGAATTACCTTCTTGTGTTTTTTTGCTGTGTATTGCAGTCAGAATGTTTAACTGAAGCTGAAACTTTTTGCTTAGCCAGGATTATTTCTTTAGCCTAAAATAAAAATAGACAAAACATAATTCTCAAAAAGGTTGACACTTTTGCTTGCAAGCATTTAAATAATCTTTCAAAAATAGAAAATTGAGAGCGTCTGCATAAATTTTCTCTTGTGACATTTACTCTTTCTGTTAGATTTTAACACTCTTCACTCAGCATGAAATACAGACATAAGGTAAGTTTAACCAAATTATCTGAATGGAATTATAGTCAAACATTTATAAAATTACATATCTATATGAGTATTTGAATATATACATCTACTTGTATTTAAATGTGTGCACTCTTGTTTAGTACCATGTTAATGATGCACATTACTAATTGCATTTCAGTTCTGGTGTCCAGGTTCTTGTTCAGACGCTTTTATTAAAGAATCAGCTACAGTCTGGACTTCACCTCACTCTTTATAAAAATGACAAGTGACCCCAAACTCCCTCAGTTCCTTTGCTTAAACAGAATCTTAAGTTCAAATTTCAAATGAATTCCCCTTCTCAAAGAAAACATGTCCACCGCCTTTTTTTGGAAGATGTGTAGTTGACAAAAGGGTATCTCACTGCAGAAGAATCTCTTTCCCTTCTTAACAACAGCATAGGAGGGTGATCCCTTAAGCATTTGAAAGAAGAACAGAAACTATACCAAACAGTTCACTTTATTGACTATTTCATAGAGCAATTGATTTGAGAGCAGTCTGTTCCAGAAACCCTGTGAATTTAGAGTCTCCATTCTAAACCCTCCATGAAATAAAGACAGTGTCTGTAGCTTCTTTCATTTGATTCTGGAATTCAGTGTGAAGAGGCTGATCCCCTGTGATTCTGCACATGTTCTGATGAAGGAAAGTCTGTTTCGTTATACCTTCCCTCTTTTCTCAGGAGGCCCTCAAGTGTTCTCTTTTTTTAAAATAAATTCATTCCAGTGATCCCCTTGAGAGTCGTGCTCCTTACTTTGCCCTTGGAGCAGTACATCATCAACAGCACACCATCAGGGATGGTGAAGAAACGTGCTGGTTCTGCACTCAAAAGAAAATACATCTCTGAGAAGAATTGACCTTGGAATTTCAGAAAGGGCTAGGATTTGCCTACTAGAACATCTATCAATTATTAAATATTGTTTGATATAAAAGCTCTCCTGTTCAGAAGATGTCCTCCTACCACTGTTCAATTTAAAAAAAAAATGGATACACTAGTTTTTCTTCTTTTTGATACAGCAATGGTATGTGAGCTTCACCAAGCCAGTAACTGACTGTCTATCTCTTAGTGATGGTGATCAATGTGGAAAATTATTCTCCAAAATAGAACTGCCACAGAACTGTGGCCAAAGATAAGACTTTGGGTTCAGTAGAAAGACAAGTGCGAAATTTAAAGCCTGTGGTATTGGAAGCCAGGAAGATGGACTAAACTAATATAATGAAGCTTTCTGAAAGCTATTCTTTGAAACTTTTTCTAATATTTATGTTTTCGTGTTCAATTTTGGGCACCACAATATAAAGAAGACGTGAAGCTATTAGAGAGTGTCCAAAGGAGGACCACAAAGCAGGTGAAGGGTCTGCAGGAGAAGCCATATGAGGAGCAGCTGAGGTCACTTGGTCTGTTCAGCCTGGAGGAGACTGAGGGGAGACCTCATTGTGGTCTTCAACATTCACATGAGGGGAAGAGTAGGCTCTCTGGTGACCAGTGACAGGAGCCAAGGGAAGGGTTAGGTTGGATATCAGGAGAAAGTTTTTCCCACAGAGGATTACTGGGCACTGGAACAGGCTCCTCAGGGATGTGGTCACAGCACCAAGCCTGAAAGAGCTCCAGAAGCCTTTTGACAATGCTCTCAGGCACTTGCTGTGACTCTTGGGGTGTCCTGTGCAGGGCCAGAAGTTGGACTTGATGATCCTGATGGCTTCCATTCAACTCAGCATATTCTATGATTCTATGATTAATTAGAAAGGACATTCTTTTTAAGATCATTATCAAAGAATTCTAGAAATAGATGTTTTAAATAAAACTTGGGAGTATATTTGAGAAAACAGAAGAAATATGTGAAAACCATATTTTCATTCATATTTTTAGTACACATTTTTTTCCTACAATGGCTTTCTTATTCTACAATGGGAATTCCTATGAGTAACAAATTTTCCCTGAAACACATTTATGCTGAAGGATTATTAGATTTCTAGGGTTCCACAGCTGTGTTTCCATATCCCTTTGATAGTAATGAAATATTACTGCATTTACCATACCTAGATAAGTGAGAATTATATAATGTACTTCTATCAAATAACACCAACATGCATAATAGACATCACTCCTATTTTTAGATTAATTAAGGAGCCTAACTTTCATTGATCTCTACATTCCTAATCGCTTTTGAAAGCCTAGGCAATAAAAAGCTGTCAGCATTCATTTGTGACTGGTAATATAAATAATTAATCAAAATTCCAAATTTTTCTCTCTGATTCACAAAAATAAGGACAGTTTTAAAACATGACACAGAATGTCTCAGAACTCTAAACAAAACCTGCTTTTAATAACACTGGGGTTTGATGCTTTTACTCAGACAGTAATTAAAATGCTGGTGTAATCTACTGATGACATTTTATAAAATCATTTATTCAGTATGCCAATTTTAGTCAAAGTCTGTTAAAGAATTGCTCTGTTTTTAATTTTCCTGCATCATCTGCAAAGATGATGCTGCCAGAGCACAGAGGTTCAAAATCTGAGAAGCTTCATATTGCAAATATTTTTCCCAGAACATGATACATGTACAATGTGGTCACTATCAACACCTGACTCATGCAAAATCTTTGTACAGATGACTATTACAGTATAAACATTACACTTTAAAAGTGTTCTTCAGTTTCTTTTGATGACCGTTCAAGAAATGTAGGTAGACATTGCCTTAGAAAGGCACCCATTCTGTGGTGATTTGCTGTGTAGCAAATAGTATGGTTAAAAAAATGTTTCCAGAAAAGAAAGTGAAAATTATTTGCTTTCTTTTATTTTATGTGGAATTTACTATCTCCAGCATCTGTGGTGTGACAAGGTCATCAGAAGCAAGGAAAGAGGATTTAGTTTTGTTTTTAAAGGCTAGGGAACTATAAACAGGCTGGAAGATGAATGGTGAAAAGTTTATTAACCTGATCAGAAACTCACTAAAGCAAGTGAAAACCACATAGATTTCAGTTAGTTTTCTGTTGTGTTACTGAGAAAAGAGAGATATTTTTAGGATACTATTGCAAGAAGCATATTATAGGAGACCATTTTTTGATTAGTGGACAACATTTCAGTTATATAAGGAATGTGCTAGGCCATTTATGTAGTTGCAAAAAAAATTACTTTGATAATAGTTTATCAGGAAAAAAAAGGGTTAAAAATAGTCCAATATAGTCATTAGGCTTGTCTTGTCACTGATACAGCCTGAAGGAAGTTATATGAAATCTGGTTTTCCTATTACCTCACTAAGAGGAATTCACATTAAGTTGGTGATCTCAAACTAGTATTTTCAAGCATTGTTGATAAAACCATACGTAATAGTCTACAAGAAAAATATCTATTGGCCTTTCTGTGGTTAGTCATTATCCATTATACCTCTCTTTCTAGATTACATCCCATTAATAATAATAATAAAATTGTATGGATCGGTATCATCTGAAGAGGATATATATCCCAAAAATTTAGCCTGAGCACTCTATTTCAGTCCTGGGGGAAGAGAACAGAGTCTGTGACTGTAATGTAGAACAATGAACAATAGGTTAGTATCTGTTACGTGCAATTGCTGTGAAGTAACGCAAATCAATCTTTGGTCAGCAAATCCATGAAGTTCACAGGATCACAGAATGTTGAAGATTGGCAGGGACCTGTGGAGGTCATCTGATCCAACACCCACTCAAGCAGGGCCCACTTGAGCCAGTTGTCCAGGACCATGTCCAGACGGCTTTGGAATATCTCCAGGGATGGCAAATTCACAACCTCCCTGGGTGACCTGTGCAGGCACCTGGTCACCCTTACAATAAGAAAGTTTCCTGATGTTCAGACAGAACTCCTGTGTTTCAGTCTGTGCCCACTGTCTATGGTAGTGTCACTGGACACCACTGAAAAGAGCCTGGCTCTGCCCCTTTGCACCCTCCCTTTAGGTATTTATATGTATTGATAAGATCCTCTTGTTCCTTCTCTTCTCCAGGCTGAACAGTCCCAGCTCTCTCAGCCTTTCCTCACAGGAGAGGTGCTCCGGTTCCTTAATCAACTTCATGGCCCTTTGCTGGATCCTCTCCAGCATGTCCATGTCTCTCTTGCACTGGAGAGCCCAGCATGGACACAGCACTCTGTGTGTATCTCACCAATGCTGAATAGAGGGGAAGGATGGCCTCCCTCAACCTGCTGGCAACACTCCTAATGCCCTCAAGACACAACTGGTCTTCTTTGACAGAAGAGGACATTGCTAACTCATGTTCAACTTAGTGGCAACAGATTCCCAGGTGCCTTTCTGCAAAGCTGCTTTCCAGGATCCCTTGACAACAAGGATAATAGACCATGCAGCACGCCATTCATGCATCTCTTGCTGTGTCCAAACTACTCAAGTAGTTTTAACCAAACCAAGACCAAGCTGAGAACATCAATCCAGTTATTCTTTAGTTCTCTCTCCTCATGTCTTACAAACATCTGAGAATCATGTATTCTAAGATGAAGCATGGTGCAGACCCTCAGGCTAGGTAAAATACGTGGGTGTAGCTAAAATATCAAGGTAGGTTAAATACAGAGTTAATAATGGAATAAAGGCAGTTCTCAATAACCATATGAAGAGAGAATATTCATTTTGCTGATTTAGGTATGACTTTACAGGCAGGCAGGAGAGTTAATCTGTATCCAGAGACTCTTGAAAATATTTACATTTTCTAAGGCACTGATCATCCACGAAGAGATTAGCAAGATGTATGAGTAATAAAAGGAGGGTATAGGATAGAAAACTGACAGTACTTAAAATATCCCAAAGACAAGTAAATATTAAACACAACTTTTCATATACATTTGAAATGACACTATCCAAAATGGCAAATGTCAAGGCCTCATTTTCAGTCTATGATTAAATTGTCTTTATTCAACATTTTTTTTTTTTGGAAAATATGCTGTGATGGGAAATGCTAGACTGTGTATCTTTAGCTAGCCAGATGTTACCTGTAAGTCAGAAATGTTCCCAAAGTACTCACAACATTTAAGGACCTTTGTGTGATGTCTCCTCAGACTCTTTTACATACCTTTGGCATGGTGACAACTAAATGACCAGTTGTTTGTGATCTTTTAGCAGAGCTGCTGTCTGGCTTCACTTCCTCAGGGAGCACAAGCTGAAATGGCTACGAGACAATATGGGATTGAAGTATATCATGCTAAAAAAATTTTTTTTCTTTCTTTGACATGGACAGAACACATACAAAACAATCACAATCCCTTGATTTTAAGGACACTATGGGTCTAAATTCTTTCACCTTATGTATTACTAATCCTAATAAATTATTAGCATGCTAAATAGCTTTTACTTATAAGTATAGTCAGATGTATGTTCCTGCCACTCCTGAAATGACATTCCTAAAGAAGATTATAAAATGATGCTTGACTTTTATTAGCAATTAAATGAGAAAGATTATCCAGTCTATTTTAGATGTAAAGCAATTCTCAAGTTTTGTTTATGCAGTTGGTTCAGTCAAAAATAGGGATTTTGGTTTACTGTGTAAGTACTTTGAATTTTTTTTAAAATGGTGATGAAATTAAAACCACTGAGAATTGAGAAAACTGGAATGACATTTTAAATGCCCTTTCAAAAGAACATACATCCATTGGTTTCTGTCAACTATAAATTCCAGATTGTGAAATTGCTAAATTCTAGCCTAGGGCAACAAGGAAGCTCTCTTCTGAAGTGAATTATGGTATACTGTGTGGGGGGAATAAGAAGAGAGGAGAGAAAAAGAGCAAAATTTCATTTCAGGCTTTGCACATCTTCTGGTTAGGACTTCCACAGTTTATGTGTGATCCAAAGTAAAGCAGGTATTGAAAGAACATTCTTTCTGCATAGATGCAAATGTTTGGTAACTTATAGAAGTCAGATTCAGAGTCCACTGAATAACTACAGTGAACTTTAACTCTTGATTTGAAATCAATGCAGTAAGAAACCACTAACCTTTCCCTTCACCAGTACTCGTATGTAAGTTGGCTGCACATCAACATCAAGTAGAGAAGTGTCCAAATGTCTTCAGAATGAAATATAAATAAATGGATCAATCTACAATAGATCATAAAGCTCTTTCATGATATCACAGCTTATAAATTACAAGCTTCAATTTCAGTTATTAAGTTATACAAAATACTATTAGGATTTAAAGTTTTTGGGAAAAAAACCCAAGATCTTCCTCTGAATGTCAATTAAAATAATATCTAAATTCTGTCAAGTCCATGACATCAGCTAATTGCATAACTGCAAGAATTCAAAATTTTTGAGGAAAACAAAAAGGTCTTTCGTCTATTAGTTCAGTGCTTTACATTAATAGGAAAATTAATCTATATGTTATTTTAAATTGCAAAAGTACTTTCCTACTTTTCTTTCTGAATGCTTTACTAATAAATTTGTAATAGAAGTTCCCTTTTTTATACAGAATTTGCCAGAAAACAATGAACAGAAATACTTTACATTCCCAGAAAATACAGTAATTTTATACCTGTCAAACAAAATTTGTGACCTGTATAAGCTCCTTTAACATCTGCTCTTTGTCATGTGACTTCATCACCTGATGTGACTCATGTGAATGCACAAGTATGTATTTCCCATTTCCCTTCTTTTATGACATTACAGGTGAAGTTTTCAAATGTTTTAGTCCACATTTCTTACAAGGGAGCACAGACTATTACAATACAGACTGCCCAGGGTCCCAAAGTGTTTAAAGTGTTCGAGAAAACAAAGTGTTTGAGAAACGACTGGATGTGGCACTTAGAGCCATGGTGTAGTTGACAAGGTGCTTATATGTCAAAGGCTGGACTCAATGATCTTGAAGGTATTTTCCAACTTAAATGATTCTGTGATTTTGTAGTACATCCAACAATTTATTGCATCTGAATAGATTTTCTGAGGTTCCAGAAAAACTTATAATTCAGAAACATAGAGCAAACCTCTTTTGAGGGAAATTAATGAGTTCCAAGGGCAGACCACCTGGCATGAATAGTGCTTCTGTGCTATAAAACTACTTCAAGCTGTATTTAACAAGTTCCTGTTATGGGTAGATAAACTTGTGGGTTTCCAGCCCCTTCCTGAAGAACGGAAATGGTCATTGTAAAGCTTAGCAGTATATATACTGTCAATTAGTTATCAGGACTCCTTGGCCTGGTTCAACCAAATTTCTTCCAGGCAAAGCCCTGGTACAGTTCAAGAATTAGCAGGAGCCATGGACTCTTGCCAGTGAGTAAGGAAAATAGGACAAGGCTACCCTACTCTGTCTCAGGGAGGAGAAGAATTTAAGTAGAAGGACATGAACTTCTAGAGCACTTCCAGAGCCAACGAAGGAGCAAAAAATCCACTCCTTACAGCCCTTATCTGCAAATGAAGAATGGAAAAGATTTTACGTAATTATAAAAGAACAGGCGTGGAAGAAATCTGCCTGTGGACTGCAGAAAACATCAGTTCCCAAAAGAACTATTAGACACAGTCCGCATTCAGGAGAAACAGAACAATCTGAAGGGTCTTTGGCTTATTCAGCTTCACTTCTTTGGCACTGGCTTCAAGATTGGTTCCATTATCCACTATGTTATTTGTTTTGCTCTTGAAAAGTCCCCGTTACAGAGAGCAATATAATTGAAACACTCTGTATTAGATTTTATGAGCAGCAAAAATTAAGAGGAAAAAAAAAATCTGACCTGTAAACAGCAAGATCCAAGATGATCTGGTTGTTTTCTTCATCATCTTTCAAAGAGAAATGAAGCCTAGTAACAATGACAAGAAACACCTCCAGGATAAATACAACTGGAGTGAAAAAGCAAACATTACAGCATACTTCAAATGTTAGCAATTTTAGATTAATACAAATACCATTTAGACAATATGTCATGTGATCATTTTAGAAACAGTTTCAATTTGCCCCATGAACAGAAAGAAATACTGGCATTTGAACCAAGGTCATTCTTACATTTATTTTCTGTTCTCCCTACTCAAACCACAGAAAAAGAAGAAAAACCTCTCTGCTGAAGGTCAGTTAAAATTAAGCTCATTCTGTCAATGCAGAACGAGAGACATCTGCTGGTGAAACCTGTCTGCTCTATTACATCTTCAAAGAAAAAAACAGTTACAAAATGCACGAAAAACACAGAACTTGGTAATTCTAACCTTATGATATGTTAAAAAAAATACGGTTTTGTTCATAGCAATTAATTTGCCTAAAGTATAAGTATCTGTCTGTGCATTTCGAAAGTAAAACATGATTTGCATAATATCCTTGATTCCATAAGCTTTATATTTGTCTAAAATGAGCCTGTAGATTGTATTAGCTGCATGTTTGTGATCTGCTAGCTGTGTTCTTAAGGTTGTGAATGAATCTTATCAGTTATAAATTGACATCATCTATTACTGCAGCTGTAAGGAGATCTAGTTTAGACCTCTGTTTTGCTCATAGGCTCAAACATTTCCCATGTATGAAAGTAGAGAAAACCAGAATAAAATCACCTACAGATATGATTTTCATAAATTAGTTATTAGTATAAAATGAGAGTGCTTTGCTTAATGTAATTTATCTGGACTGTTTCATTGATATTAAAACACTTAGGTACATTGGACTCAGGTAATGGAAATATGCTCAAATGTTAACAGATTAGATGACATATTTTTCAGCAATTAAAATATTTACCAGATACACTTTTCACTCTTTGCTCTCCTGTATTCTGATACAGTCAATTTGCAAGAAAGTTTACAGAGGTTGTAGTTTACGAGTATTTTTTAATGGAAAACTGCAAAGAATACAAAACGGCTTTCTTTCCTGTTCATGCTTTTTTGTCTTACTGCATCATTGATTCTGAGAATTCACTAATACATGAAGAGTGAACAAGAGAACAGAATTGTAAAATTTTCTAGGAGGAATCTTAATCAGAGCTAGAGAAGAGAAATAGTCTGTCCTCAGCAGCATGCATCCATTCCTCTTGCTAACATTCCAAAAGAACATCAGAGAAGCTTGGACATTTTTATGGACATGAAACTTCCACATGGAAGCAAAAACTTTAGAGAACACCATCTGCTTACTTGTGTCACTTTCTTTATGTCTCTCCAATACACTGCCAGATTGCACTGAACAGCTGTGATATTCTTGTTGAAGCCATGACAAAAAATGCTTATTGGTCTGGGTTTACGTGGGCACATCCACAGACTAAATTCAGAAAACTTGGGTGACACAAACAGGGATGCTACTAACAGTGAACTCTGCATTTCTTCTGAAAAAGACAGCTAGAGATTTAGTCTAAAAGTCTCCGCTTTTTAGAGACATAATCAGCTTCTATTAATACAAGATTTAAATTATTTTAGGCTTTTTTTTTTGGACTAGAAAATCATATAATTTTTTTTTTTCAGTCAACACATTTTTACAGAAAAAAGTACATTGATACCATGGAAAGTACTTCCTGGTACAGACAGACTAAACATCTCTCTACATGACACTAAACATGACACTAAACTCTTCCACTACCTTTAATTCTCTCTGTTCTACTGAAAATTGTGCACTACAAATAATTATTTGAATTTGCACAGATTTCTAAATTTCCAAGATTTAGAAAGCCATCATGTTCACAGATTTTGTTTTGCAGCTAAATCAGTCATAAATGGAAAATCTTCTTCAGAGGACAGCAGACAGGTAAGTGGCCACTTTCTGATCCCCGTGTAAAGAGGCCGTTTGAGGAGCTGTTTGTAAGGAAATAATGTTTGCACTCTCAGTTCCCTGCTTTCTCTTAGAAAACAAAGGTTTGTTTCAAGTGAAACCAATGATAATACAGGGCTGATATCCCTGGAAACTTGTATGTGCCCAAGTGTGCCCTCTGTCAGTGATAAAACACAAGACAGTTCCCTGTATCACCATCCTCTATTGCTGGAGACCTCACAGAGTCAAAGGGCCTCATGCCACAGAAGCTGATTACATATCCTTCCCAATTCTGCCAGTTTTACATCTGCCATCAGAGGACAGAATAATTTTGTCCAGAAATATTACTTGGATGTATTTTTCCACATTTAAGTGGCTGCTCATACACATTTATCTTCAAAAGTCAAACCAGTTAAACTTTTTCCACTATTAGGAAAATGCTCCAAGAAAGAGCTTTACCATAGAAGGAAAAAGATTAAAATATCTTATATCTTCTACAGAAAAACAAATTCTTCAATCATTAAACACAAAGATGTTAAATTAAACAATCTTCAACACTTTACTCACTGAAAATTGATTCTTTTTTCAGCATCAGAATATAAACTTAGAATACAGTTTTCCCATGGAAAATAAAATACTGCAACAAGAATTTCTCAGCCCTCTTATTTTTGTATTGTCACATATCCTGAAGTAGTTGCCTACATCGAGTATAGAGAGATTAGACTGTTTAAACTTTTAACCTTACATACTTAGGCACATTCACATTCAGCACTTTTCCTTCTGCAGTGACCAATGTCCAAGGAGGCTTCTCTCTCTTTTTTGATTCCCTTAACAAAACAGAAAGAAAAAACTGTTTATGGCTAATGGTTAAAATTTTGCTCTTATTAATAGCAAAAATAAGGAAGAGGATGGCAAGAGGTAAGAATTATCTGGTATTTGATGTTAACCCTACAATTTATTTCAGGAACAAAACAGATTATTATCACAGATTATTGTCCAATTGCACATTAGGAGCATAATCTAAAGATGAGCAAATGCTCTGTAATGTCATGTTTATATGGACAATAACTTCCTCTGCATGACACAATGTCCATTACCAAACAGCAATATATCAAATTATCTGGTATACCATAAGAAAACTGTGGATAGCTTAAATGTATTAGATGGGACATTTTTCTAGTTAGGAATGGTCAAACTCATCACGAGGTGTTGCTACTGATAACTGGTTTGATGTACGTGCAAGCAATTCTAAAGAATTTTTATTCATGTTCACTTGATTACTCCTACTGAATGAGTGCTTGGCCTATCTCCAAACAGCATCAGTTCCTCAATCTCTCTAGAGCAACTATGCTCTAGCAAAAAGAATTTTTATGGTCAAAAGACTACAAGCAGCACCAAATAGGAAATAGTAGGACCAAAGGGCAGACATATAGTTTATTTGTTGATGCATATATTACATTTTCATTGTGTTCCTTGTTCAAAAAATACAATATATATTCCTGATGTGTTGATAAGGTACTGATGTATTACTTTAATATTCAGTATCCATTTCCAGCTATCAGCAATTAAACTATATCTGACTTTCATTTAGTGCAATAAACAAGCTACCTTAAATTTATTTGCCCAAACAAAGCAGATCACAGTAGGATCATTAAGACTTGTGGCACTGGTATTTTCCTCTGTAAATGTTTCGATCATGAGCAAGTGAAGGGAGAGTAAGGAATCTTAGTAACATGAAAAAGAAAAGTCTGCTTGCACCTAAGTGAAAATATGACTGCTTTCTTTAAAAATACAGCACTGTAATTGTCATGTTGCATTAATCTACTCTTCAGCGGGTCAATATAGTGGGTATGGCTACTTCAGTCAGCATATTAAAATGAAAATATTTCTCAAAAAAACACCCAACAGCAATGCATTGCTTCCTTTTGGTTCCTGAACCTAGTTCTTACTGTAAGTTCAAGATTAAGAGAATGTTAAAGGTAAATCACTAACGAGGGATAAAAAGTATTTTATAATTAAAACACCTTGGGGGGAAAAAGCATTAAAATAGATTTGTTCTTTAAATACAATGGATTTGAAGAAGAAATAAAAACACTCAAGTAGAGATACTGGAATGACTACATAAAAAAATTTTATGATTAAGAAAGATAGGCAATTATCCAAGGGTTAAATACAATTCTATAGTATAAATCAGCTTTCATGTGGGATTCGTGGGCTGCCAGTCTCTATACATAAATTTCTACACTCGACACTTAATGCAAAGTGAATGAACCACCACTCTGTTCTAAAGATGTTCTCAGAAATACCTCACAAATTATATCCTACTACTTGTTAGCTCTTAATAATCTGTTCCCAGGTGAAATCTGTCTACTCATGTGAACCATTTTATGGCAAATTCATTCATGTCATAATTATTAGAGTCTTCAACTTGTTGAACTTTGAGCTGAGCTGAGCATCCTTGTTCTGGCTTTGAGCATCTAAAGGAGATGCCATGCACCCTTCAGCTGCAAATGATTTTACACTTGCCTGAACTCCTTTTATACTGAGTAATTTATATTAAAGTTGTATTTTAGTTCTTGTCCACCAGCAAGGATGATTTGAACTTGTCAGGGGCAGTTTTCTGTTCCCACCTCTCTCATGCTATCTCACAAAATCTCAACACCAAAACAAAATGAACAATGAAAGGACTTTTAACTCCTTTGAATGCCTTGGAAATTTAGAAAACTCCTGAAATGAATTATTCTATCTTTATTATAACACTGTTTGGATACTCCTTGAATCCTTAAAGGGAAGCATTTGGAACACATTTGCTTTTGGCTAGAGCAAGGCACTTCCAAACTTAGCAAAATTCGAACTGGCTAGAATCTGGGTTTCACAGTAGTTCTTCCAGGAAAGTGCTAGAACTTGAATTAATAATAGCAACAAGTTATGCACATTTCCAGATTTCTTGGAGAGTTCCCTAGGACTGACTTTTTCAATACTTAGGCTTGATAAAACTTTTTCAAAGCATGCCTTAAAAAAAAAAGCTAAAAAAATTTCTGGCACAAATTTAAAAAGAGAAAAAACAAGAGAAAAACAAGAAAAAAAAAGACATAATTTACAATATTTGTGGAACTGATAAGACAGCAGCAATAAAATACTGGCGTTTTTTTGCTAGCATCTCTATGAATTTTGCATGTTAAGCAAAAACAGTGACAACTTCAGAAAATTTTAAAGGCTTATCAGGGAACAGACTTCTTCAGATTCACCATGCCAAATAGCATAGATAACATGAGGAATCTTATTGTTCAAGACAAATACCTTTGATAAAGAATGAAAAAAAAATTCACAGTTACATAGAAAAGGTGCCTGAAATGCCACTTGTGCAAAAAACTTGTAGCATGGTCTGTATGGCATTTACGTAATGCAGTCTACGTTCTGGATAAATGCTTTTAGCAGAGTATTAAACGTTGAACTACACAAAATATATTAGCTGACTGACAGAAAAGTGAAACTGCTAAATTCCATAAAATTAAGTTGAAAAGAGAAATGATATTTAAAAACTCTGAGGAAAAATAAAATAAAGAGTACCATAAATGAAGTTCAGAAAATGAAACAAAACCAAATGAACAATCTGAATATTTAATTTAGATTTTATAAACATATTTTCACAAGCAACAGGAATTTAAGCAGCCAGTTGTCAGTAATATCTAATGTCAGGCAGTCACCTGCCTGTTCGCTGTACCTTTGACAATTTCTCCTTCAATTCATAGAAGATATTAAAACAAAATGTACCTTTTATTGTCTTTAGCTTTCCGTTTTTCTTCAATATATCTGTGAGTTTCTAATCTAGATTCTGGAGTATATGGTGTAGGCTCCTCCCAAAATCTTCTGTCTTCTTCATCTTCTTCATTTTCAACTGTTTGGCATCTTTCTTGCTCTCCATCTCCTTCTGCCTGATAGTTTTCTTTCTCCTGTGGGGAGTCTGAGCTACACAAGATCACTGGAATATTATACCAATGAAATGAAGGAAGAATAACAGTACTTGCTAATAAATTACTGCAATAATATTTTTTCAACCCAATAATAACAACTGTATAATTCGTACCAAGAACAGTATCTTATATATTTGGAGAACATTCTCTTCTCTGCTTCTTTTGTCAATCAACAAAACATATTTTGACATGTTTTTCATTGACTTGACTAAAAAGTGATAGTATGGCTATGCCTAATCCCCTGAAAACCCTGATAGGTAGTTCAACAGATTTAATTTCACAAGCAGAATTTTCAGATACCCTCATAATTTTCATGGAGAGAAAACCTTCAGTCCATGTGATGCTTAAGTATTCTAAATATCATGCAGCAACAGATTCGAAATTTATAAGGTTGCAACAAGCATCTCCTCAAATGCCATCTTAGCAGCTGGATAATTTTTTTCCCCTAGCTCTAAGCCTTTGCAATTCTCTTATCAATAGAGAGAAAACTAAATTTTTGATACAGCTGTGATCTATGAGGACAAAGTTCTGCAGTTTCATGGAACTTAGTCTCTCTATTGGATTAAAAATAAGATGAATGGCAACTGCAGTAGAAAATGACCCCAGACAAAATTTCTGCTGCTGTCTAGGTAATATCAATGGTATGAAGTGGAAGTATGAAAATCAACACTGCATGGCCTTCTACACCTCCAAAGGCCTGCAGTATTGCATTTCAGACTTCAGATCTTACAATGCTAAAGCAAAAGCAATTATAGGTGAACAGCTGCTTTCTCTGGAACCCCTGCATTACCTTAAATAATAACTTCCAGGTGTTCTCCTGAAAGAAACTATCAATTACACTCTTTTGGCACCTAGACAACTTAGCTTGGAGTTTTGGGACAAAAATTCTATTGTACTGTCTGCAGGTCAATAACAAATTATGTTTGTAATTAATTGCATTTTTCATTAGAGATAACATGCATGAGGAGAAATAATTCTGCTTCAATCAACAATAAAGATTAAGAAAAATATTTAAGTGTAATTATATAAACTCTTTAATTAGAAAAACCAAACTTCTGAATAAAGAAAGAGAAGAACGATGTTTACTGACAAACTCTTGTTGCTTACTGTTACCTGTCAAATCCAAGACAGGTAGAGTCTGTCTGGTTTTGTTTCTTGTCCTTTCTTTCTTGCATCCTTCTTTGAGCCTCTTCCTTTTCTCTGGCCCTTTTGAGAAGGTAAGCTTGTTCTTGTTCTCTGATTTTCCATTTCACTTCTGGATAGTTTTGAAGTGCTTTAATCCTCTCTGAACGTTCTATTTCTTTACTATCCAAATACTTCCCAAAGGGGAAAAAAAAATCAACATAGATATGTGAGAAATTTTAAAATTATATTCAAATCAATAAATCTATTAAATTGTAGGTTTTGATAATTAACTTCTGTATATAATTAGAAATGCATATTTCACACCTCTATAGCACTAGGAAAGTTATACTTTATTAAAAAGAATTAACAATAACTTGCAATTCAGATCTGAAAATGGTTTCTTGTGTCTAAGATCTGCTTTTAGCTTTTAGCATTTTCCAGGAATTTTAATTGGTCTTATTAGACTATACAGTAGACGGAGTCCCTTCAGCCATTTCTGGTATTTGTCTGACCTTGATTCATCCCAAAATTATTTCTTTTGATGTGTAAGTTTATTGCCAACTGAGTGAGTTGAATCTACTCTTAATAATTTAAGCAAGTGCCTGTGCTTCTCTGAGGGAAATTGTGAGAACATATTTCAAGACCAGGACTGTTTCACTGACAGGAAATCATTACATCAGTTCAGTCATAGCACAAAACCACAGTCTCAAAGTATCTCTTTACAGCCACTGCAATGTAGTCCATTTTTCACCAACTTGTATCTTTCTACTGCCTTACACTGCAGGTTTAGTACATATTGTTGGGACTGTACCAACAACCCACTAACTTTCTGCAATCGTGCTAATAATTGTCTACATAAAAACAAATGAGAAAAAAAGCCAGAACCGTACAATACATTTATTTGAAAAAAAAATTGAAATTTTGGGAAAAATTTGAAAAAGAATCTGTTTAAGAATCTCCAGTAAAGATGACAGAAAAGTTAACAAATAATTGTGGTTCCATCAAAACAAAACCAATTATTATCATATTAGTTATTGCAGTCACTTATTCTTCAGAATAGAATTTAATTTCCTCTGGACAGTAAGAAAAATTCTACTAGTTTTCCCAGTACAGGTGTTTACTTTGTTTAGGATGATTATTCAGTCGACACTGCTCATTTTTTATTTGGATTTAAATTTAAGTTTTAAAATCTTACTTTTAATTGATGAAGAGTTGCCACTACAAATTGTCTATAACCTTCAAATTCAGTACATGGATTACCCACTAGAAAAAGTTCCTTCAGATGTATATTGTATTTTAGGGATTCAATACTGGAGAGTTCACCAATGAAATTTGCTGTCAGGTCAAGTTTCTTCAGTTCTTCACAGCCTGTTTGAAAAAAACCTTAATTCAATTTGTCCATAAAATAAATGTACACAATATACATACACACACATGTACACACTTGGATATAAAACTGTCTCCATTTGTGTTCTGTAAACTGATTTCACTCTATCAGAATACATCTTTTCCAAGACTCTGAGAGAAAGAGTGACTCACAGCTAAAGTTTATGAGGTCATAATATTTATAGGAAGAAAACAAATACAGTAAAATATAAAATACCAAAGTGTTACTGGTTTTATCAGTATCAAGACTTTGTGGACATTTTGAATGGGCTATTAAATGTTTCATTTTCACATAAGCTGAACTTCATCTTTAAAAGTCTGATTGCTTTGATACCCCTTCTCAACTAAGTCTCAACCACATGGCTAAAATCCTATCTAATTGCTTCAGGACAGCAGAATCAATTATGAGTTTCATTTCTGTGTATGGTTAATCTCTGGTAATATGATTCAAGTACAAAGTTAGGGTTTTCCAAAAATTCACTCCAAGTTAGGAAGAGGCTTTCCATTCTACACACTCAGATACCATTGTAAATAATTTACCACTTGTTAAATTGCAAATAGTGGTGAGAAAGTGTTTGTTTACTAAAACAATTCATTACAAACAGAAAGTCTAAATTAGGTAACAAAATGCTCTGGAAAACGTGGATCCAAAATTGATCAGCCTCTCCTTTTATTAATGTGTCCATGAATCATAACCTTGACTCTAAGAGTAAAAAAGTTAGGCTGAGAGCAAGCTCAACTTTTATTCTCATCACTGTAATCACTTCTTTTCCTCTCCTGGTATATTTGTCAAATGTTACACACAGTGGAGCAGTGGGAAAGTAAACAACATAAACCAATTTATTAGGGGATTTAAATAACTCAAATTTGTGCAAGGGCCAATCCCAAAGGTTTCAACTCCTAAGTAAATGACAAATGACAGTAATAAATAATGCAGCCTGATAGACGAATTTAAAATTTAGTGGCATGAAAACAAATGCAAGTTTCTCAAAAAATTGCCAAATATATACTGCACTACCTATTTCTTCAACTTTCTCAAATTTGTGTTTAGATTATTTGCTTGTTTCTTGTTTGATTTAAGCCACTCTATTGAATCAGCTTGCAAACTTAAAAACACAGACTAAACCAACCAACCACCCAACAAACCAAACAAAAACCCCCAACAAAATAAAAACAAAACCACTCACACACACACACACAAAAAAGTAACCAACCAACTAAAAAACAGGTTTTTTTTTTTTAAACTGTTCCTTTGTCAAGGTAGATATCTTAAAGATTCAGCAACTGGCCTAATCAGAATCAAGAAACAGAAAATAATTGAATCATAAATTATTCAAGTAATATAGAATGTATTTATGGGTGGCTCTAGGTCTTAGATTTTAATCTTGGAAAATGACACATGAAATGTAAAAAAGTGACAGGATTAAGGATTAAATACAGATAAAGCAAAAAAAAAAACCCCAGACCCTCAATGCAACCTGTGCTCAGTGCAGAACCTTCTTGTGTGTGGCACTTGATTGCTGAAGATGATTCGAAACGTGACCCAGAGACATTTAGCAAAGTTCAAAGAGAAAAATTCTGCAGTAGGAAGCACTTGCTACAAAGAAGCATTTATTGAAACCCTGCACCCAAAGAGGCCATGAGTATCCACAAAATACCTCTACTGGTGGACACGCTTAATGCTTTCCATCCTCTTTTACACCAAGTCACACCTGAAGTGTTCTAAAATGAAAAGGCAAAATAGTTTATTTAAAATCTGACCTTCCAGATTTTCAATTTTTTCAATGTTGTTCAAAGCCACATTTAAATATTCCAGCTTCTTTAGTTTGCCCACATTCTCTGTAACAAAACATAGATCAATTATTTCAGTTTTCAACACTGGAAAGAGAATGATCATTTTACTTGCTCACTTCAAAGCAACAATAAAGCAGAAAAATAGGAAGGACAAATCAGAGTATGTATCACATTACTTGGCAATAATATCTTAATATTAATAAAAAGACAAAACAAAAAAAATTTTCTGAAAACACGAAATTAAAACATAAAAAGAAATAAGGAAAGTTATAAACACATTTTTATCACAAATCCATAAAACACTTCTAATGGAAGAGGACTGGCCAAAAAAGCATGCTGAGACATTCCATTTCTTGGCAAGCTTGGAAAGGATGAGGCTACACTTAGACAACCTTTACAAAATTAGACTTTTACACTACCTACATAGAAAATACTGGCCTTTTTCAATATATATTTAAATTTTGAGATCTTTAATTTACACATTTAAATACAAGAAACTTCCTCTTCTTCCTTTTTAAAAAAATTTACAAATAAGGATTTGTATGGATTCAGTATGAACAAAACAAAGACACACACACACACACACACGCACACACACACACACACACACACACACTTCTCTAGCCTGGAGTCTAATCTGTATTATATTCATCATGACCTACTGAAATCAGCAGGTTCACAGTGAGTGGGGAGTAAGGAGGGTAGCAACAATCTTCATCACTCCCAAAAATGTCTGAAAAATGCAAATAGCACTTGAGATACATGTCACACAGTCAGATACATAAACCTGAAACAAGATACACAATACAGCTTGTGTCACAGTTCACCAATTTTTCCTCAGTCACCAGATGTGCTAAAGATCTGACAGGAAAGTCTGTCCAAAGTCTTCATAAAGTTTGCCTCAAATTCTAATTCACAAGCTGCACTGAATAACTGCTGGACTAACTGTGCCTTCTGAGTCAAAGTAATTCAAGGAGAGGGAGTGATCTGACCAACACAGATCACATCTACAGATGAGTTAGTTGTCCAGGCTCTTCTATGATCAATAAAGAGAAATAGACTGTTCAAGGTGCAATCTTAAATTGGCTGTCTGGAACCAGATTAAATCATGCTCAAATATATGCCTTTTCTTCATCACTGGTCATAAAGGGAAGCTACAGTAACAGCCTAACACATAGATATCTGCAAATTTGGCAATATGAATCCTACCACTTAGGTTACTAAGAACTCGGAGAGGTATTTTCTTCATAATTCACAAACAAGTGATGACATTAATTTCTCATCAAGAACTTGTGCAGCTGTCTGTTTTTCTTACAATATTTCTGTAACAGCAGTGCTTGCACACATGATGGTGATGATGATGATATGAGAGAGTTGAGTGTTGAAGGCACTGGCACATTCATCCACACAGTGGCTGCCTGACAACCTGCTGCCTGCTTAGGAGGCAAGTCTGATCTTGAGAGCTGCATAAAGGTTTTCTTTAGAAGAGAAAGGACACATCCCAGTAGAGCGAAAATAAACCATTCTGCTATGATACTCAGACGCGTGCTTGGAATTTGCAAGGACATGTTGGTATCGTCCGGGAAGAATTTCTTCTCAAGTTCAATACTTTGTAACACAGCCCCTGTTGACAATGCGTTTGGTCACCACTATAGAGGGGGGCGGGGGGCGTGGTGCTTGTTTTGGTTGGTTTTTGTTGGTTTGTTGGGGTTTTATTTGTTACTAAGGTATTATCTTGGTAAGCTCTTACATTATACAATAATATATGAATCACTAAGTTGCATACTTTTTCAGCTCCTACAGTTAGATTACGTTAAGATAAAAAATGCTTGTCTCAAAAATGAAATTGATGAAAAAATCTATGCCCAAAAAGCAACCATCTGAATACGATATCCTGTACTAACCTGAAGGAGGCCTGAGTGTTGATAGGAAAACCACAAGATGAAATCTTGTGCCTTATTAAGGACACAGAAACAGAAAACCAGCTTATTTTAGTCCCACTTTTGATGGAGCAGAGCAGTATAAAGCAGTTTCAAAAAACTTATTTTCTCTGATAGAAGATTCCTCCCCTCTAAGAAATGCAGACATTATCCGTACAAACAGTTTCCTGATGAGCCCCTCGAGAGAACTTAAAGGACTTGTCTACAAGTTCAGAGCACAGAGTTTCATCCTAAACCTTTAGTATTTTTTTTCTTCCTCTTAAGGAACTTCAGAGATACACTAATATAATTTCTGCACACTTCCAACTTTTCATTGTTCTTCTACACAGTATTTGTAGAATCTAAGCTTTTCCAGTCCAAGGCTTGATTATCTTTCAGTATGAAACATATGGACCTATCCCACAAAACTCAAACCATATGAAATTGTATCTTATCCTGTGGTGCAGAAAGACCATTGAGGCTTTGCTGTAGAAAGTTTGGTTTATGCACAAAAGCAAGTATTTTATCTGAATAAAAATTATTTCAATGTTAACAAAAAAATAAGATTTGCATAAAAATGGAATTAAAAAATGAGCCTGAAGAGAGCTAATTTTATGATATCACAGTCCACGGTATATGGTAAACTCTTTGTCTCTCTGTTTGCCACAATACAGGATATTTAAGCTATATCTTGATTTTAGACATTTTAATCAATAAAAGGTATTCCACACTCATATTCTAGAGACTTGTATCTCAGTAGTATCTTTTTCATTTAAAATTTATCTTGTAAATTTCTGAGCTTCTTAGAAATTTAATAAACCAGGAAAGGAACTTTTGTAGGAGCACGCCCACAAAGAACTTTTCAGTGGTTGCTCACTGTACATTCCCTTAAGTGTAATAGAATGCTTTTTTCTTACTGATTTCAAAATTATGCATGTAAATCCATTATAATAGAAACATATCCAGAAAAGACTTACCAATTTTTGGAATTAGATTATTCTGAAGATAGAGAATTTTTAAATCTCGACACCATTTGTCAAGATGCTCTAGTTTTTCTATTTCCTGCTGATGTAAAGAGATTTCTTCCAGTGAAAAAATTTCACAGTTGTTATGTTCTGCACGTCTTCTAACAAGATCTTCAGTGACTGCAAGAAACATTAGATGTCATACTTCACTTTAGCAATTTTCTGCCATCTGACTCATCACCAAATTATAAAATCATTAAAATACTTTGTTCCGCCATACCAAATAGCCTGATAGGAATGACAACAAAAATAAAATCTGCAAGAAAAGATATCAACTACCAAGTAACTTCAACCCACTCTGCCACAGTAAACATAATTTATGAGACACACTCATGTCACCTGTAACATTTGGAAAAATCCATATGAAAACTGCTGAGTCTTCCATAAGAGTGTGATACAAGCCTTGCAGAAATTAATCCAGCAGCCACTATTTTCAGCATAGCTTGGGTTGCAGATTGATTCATGTAGACAAGCAATGGAGTGTTTTATGCTGTTTTATTTCCAGATGCCAGATGTTCACATCACAGATAGCAGCAGGGGGTGGGAGGGAAGTAAACTACAGTATGTCATCATATTCTTCCACCAGAACAGCGTGCACAGAAATAAGCAGGATAAATGTTGAAAGTAGGAAAGTATTTTTTATGACAAAGCCATAACTAATACATATTTATAAATGTTTATGTTAGAATGAAATGTATACGTGGTATTTCTTAGGCACTACCAGCTCATCAGAGCCAAAGGCATTTCAGTGGCTGAAAAACACCAGAGACCAGGGTTCAGAGCAATCATGTAGCAATATTTAATGTCAGGCAATCTTTCAAACAGTGAAAAGGCTGTGTAATGAAGGCAAAGAAATTCTGTGAGAACCAGTGCTCACTCTTGAGCTAGATGTTAGTACCTTTTTTCCAGCCCACTGCATCAGAAAGTGCTAGCATTTTCCTCTCCTTGACAAGCACTAAACTACAGTGAAGTACTGATGAAGAAAAGAGGGTTTTATCAAATTAGCATAGGTGTTTTCGTGATTTTTAATGCTGAAAGAAAAGAGAAGCAAACCTTTCAAAAGCAACTGAATAAAAATAAGTAAAAAGAAAAATTATTTAAAGATGTGTGAAAACAAACTGTTCCTACCAAGCATTAATTGAAACAATTCTTTCACTTCTTTGTCTCAGAGAGGTTTTGTGAAATCATCCAGTTTCATTAGTGGTCCTAGACTGGCTGCACACATTCACACAGACCAGCAAACTATGGACCAATACAGCCCAAACTCACATGTATCCGTGCAGCTCCTCTACTGCAGTCTTTGGGGAAGGGGTGAAACTGGTTTTGCGCATATTATACTATTCATAGATGGTCAGTCTTCAACCTCCCTTCTGCTCAAGACAGTTTCATCTGACATAATTTACAGAATTAAATGGGGTCATACTGATATTGATCTAAGGGGGGAACCTGTCTGCACTTAAATCATATTGGGAAAGGTGTCTTTGTCTTTTTCAACCATGTTGAGCACATTTGCTGCATCGGAACAACCAGCTTCCCTTCAACAGACCATTGATTGAACTTGATGAAAGTAACAGTGAAAAGAGAAAAAAACCCAGTCAATAATCATAACTAAATACTTCTGTTTTCACAGTAAATATGAAAAACATTGGCATTTCTAATAAGCTACTTGGCAAATCTGCTGGAAATTAAAAGGAAAAAAAAGGCCTGCTTACTATCGTGTTTGGTGGCAGATTCTTCAGTGCCACTATTTCCAGGTAATTTTGAGGAAGAAAACAATACTCCATAATCTGCATGCATATACACTGGTGGCAATATTGTGCTCTATACCCTTTATACAAAAAGAAGTCATACGAACTATTCCTGACAGCTTAATTACAGCCAGATTTCCCTTTGTTGATGAAAATTGAAATTATTGTCACAGAAATTATGCAAAAACGTCCACTTTCATTACCAGATGGTTTGCAAAGCAGACAATCATTCACAATAGAAGCTACAGTGAAGCTTTAGAGACGTATTTTGGCATCCTGTTGTAGGGAACTGACTGAATATTTGACATTTTGTATAAGATCTAGTTCATTTAAGAGTAATGGGGTAAATCAGCTTGCAAGACAAAACAAATTTTAAATATGATTTTAAATGACAGCATTTTCAGGACATTGACAAGACATACTGAACTCACTGAGAAGTTCATTAATCAGATTTTCTGGTGTTGTGCGCAGTAACAGGAGACTGGACCAGTGACCTGAGAGATCACAGCTACTCCCAGGCTCCCAGCAACAGAGAATGAAATAAGGGATGGCCTCAATCAACTGGAGAGAACAGATCTTGGCGTTCTAATACCTGGGCTTCCAAAAATTACATGTTTTACTCAAAAAAGGAAGCAGATATGAAGGATAACATTAAAGAAATTGAAAGAATAAGCAAGTGGACAGCTGCAGGTGTATCACAAAACAGTGGGAGAAGCTCCATTTCAGAAAGTGACGTATGCAACCATTATTTTAAAAGAGTCAAATTCATGTCACACTGTTCAGGAGGTAAGGCCATTCTCCTTCAGGCAGTGCCTGCTCAAAGAGGCATCTGCCAGCTTCATGCAGGGAGAAGAAGTTTCTGTCCAAAGCTCTGTTTTAGCCTAGCACGGGGCTGGCAGCCCAGTGATAATAGATGACGAAAAGAGATTACAGGAAAAATCACAGAGGAAGAGAACTCCTCAGCAGCTTTCTTCATGAGAAATAGGTGTGAGCACTCAGTCTTTTAGGTCATACTGCTGTACATGCAAAAGATGATTGATTCGTAAGTAATATATGGAGTATTTTGACCTCATTTGATTTTTTTCCACATCTGACAGACTTGGGCTCAGCCATCCTGTCCAGCATCTCCCCTTGCAGGGGCTGCTCCACACATGGAGGGGTCCCTGCCTGGGCCACCCCAGTCCCCACTGCTGGCCCTCTCAGGGGCTGTTTAGAGAGGCAAGTGCAGCCCCGTGCTGTACGTGGTGAAATAAAATGGGGCGCTACTGCCAGGGAGGAGGGAAACCTGACAATCAAGCAAAGGAGGCAGGAGGGGAGAGGGCTGCCAGGGGAGTACGGGGATGATGGGGAAGAGAGAGAGTGAACATGAATCAGAGAAATGTTTAGGTTGGAAAACACCTTTAAGATCACGGAGTACAACTCAGCACTGCCAAATCCTCCACTAAACTAAGCCGCTAAATGTCACATCTACGTGAGTTTTAAATATCTCCAGGGATGGTGACTCCGCCACTACCCTGGACAGCCTGTTCCCAGTGCTCGACAACCCTTCCATGAACAAATTTTTTCCAATATCTAACCTAAACGTCCCCTGGCACTGCTTGAGGCCATTTCCTCTGGTCCTGTCACTTGTTACTTGGGAGAAAAGCCCGACCCCCACCTGGCTACAACCTCCTTTCAGGGAGTTGTGGAGAGCGGTAAGGTGACCCTGAGCCTCCTTTTCTCCAGGCTGAACACCCCCAACTCCCCCAGCTGCTCCTCATCACACTCGTGCTCCAGCCCCTTCCCCAGCTCTGCTGCCCTTCTCAGGACACGAAGGAGGTGTCCGGGGCGCGGAGCACGTCCTGAAAGGGAGAGAAGGGGCCGCGGAGGGAGGGAAGCGGCGCTCACTGACACTCACTCCGCACCATGGCCGCCCCCCGGCCGCCGCCGCCATTCCCGGACGCCGCCGCGCTGCCCCAGCAACGGGCGCGGGCGGGCGGCGCCGAGGGCGGCGCCGGGGCCTTGCTTTAACCCTGAGGAGGCGCTGCCCCGCCCCGGCGGCTCCGGGCCCCCGCCTTCCCTCGGCAGTAATGTGCGAAATGCCTCTTCCTCAGGCATAAACCTCACGTCTGTCCTTTGCGCGGCACTTCTGTCCTCCTCCTGCGTATTCGTTAACTAGTTTGCCTCACACATTTTGGGCTGAAAGCATGTTTTCCGTTGTTTATGTTCCCGTGATTCATAGTCTCATAGAATTTTGGAGTCATGGAACAGTTTAGGTTGGAAAAGACCTCTAAGATCATCAAGTCCACCCAAGTTAAACCAACACTGCCAAGTCACCACTAAATCATGTCCCAAAGAACCACATCTACACCTCCTTCAAATCCCTCTGGGGCTGGTGACTCCATAAATTCCCTGGGCAGCCTATTCCAATCCCTGATCACAATTGCCATCAGATCAAAGCGGAAATATCAGGAAAGTCAGTCTGTATTTCCTACCTCTTTGCTAACACAGGTCTTCATTAACCTAAAGGTCTAATCAAGCCTAAACGTCATCTTCTACTGACAGGAAATTCACTTATGAGTTTAAATAAGTCTGTAGGATTTTTTAAAATGATCAAATTCATTTATTTAGTCATTTACGTCTGATATAAATGCAACTCCCCACAGCTACTCTGCACCTTTCCACACGTATTGTGGATCAGAGGATTGGAGTATGAAGGTGCCATTGAATTAAGGCTCCCGAGTCTTGTGGAGATAGAGACACAAAGGAGCAGAAGTAGTTTATGCACTTTAGTTTAACTGCATAGTATTTTCCTGGCCTATTTGACTGGATAAGTAACAACTCCACTGGGAGGACAGGGATGTTTACACAGCTGGTTAGACATCACCACTGTGGCCCAAAGCCCCCGCACAGAACCACAAGCATTAAAGAAGCACCACTGGTTCTGCTACCTACACACTTATATCAAATTGCAGACCTCTTGAAATAATGACTTTGTTGTTAGTAATATTAATTTTTTACTTGGGAGCAGAATTCACAATCAAGGTAATCAATTCTAGTAAGTAAAAGAAGAAAAAAAATCTTGTTCTTGCTATGTACAGTATTTTAAATCCTATGTTTACACTGTATTACGTTGAAATGCCTATGTTATTTTGCTATGCTAAAAACAAGGGAGGAGAGCGTTCATCCCTTTTTCAGAGATTCTGTATGATAGTTCTGAAGAAAGAAATATAAAATCTGCAATTAATTACATTCCCAAATACTAAGGTGTGGTGGGTTGACCTTGGTAGGATGCCAGGTACCTACCAGCTGTTTTCTCATTTTCTCAACAGAAGACAGGGAGGAAATACGACAAGAAGCTCATGGATTGAGATGAGGATAGGGACATCACACAACAATTACCATCACAGGCAAAACAAATTAAACCTGGGGAAATTAATTAAACTTTTTGCCAACTAAACAGATTAGGATAGAGAGAAATAATGACAAATTTAAACCCACCCTCCTTTTATTTCTCCCTTCCTCCCAGCTAAGCTTCATTCCAAACTCTTGTACTTATATGTCCCAAGATAAGCCACTTTTTGTTTTAATCACTATATATATAGGTCCTGTTTGACAAATCCAGTTAAGCTGCAAGACTACTTGTTTCAGCAGGTAACTTCTCACTTGTAATGAGCACAAAAGAAGCATTCTCTGTACAGCAGTGACTGCAAATCTCTCAGAGTGTGTTTGTTTTTCTCTTGTGAAGAACAATTTTGTTTATGACTCAGGGCTAAATTATTCAGGAAAACAGTAAGCAGCACTTTGGAGCATGTTTGCAACACACTGGTCCTAACCTGGTGGCCTGGCACAACAGGGCAGAGCTAGGTGCTGAAGTAGGATATTTGCTGTGTTCTTTATTTTCATACAGTTATTTTTCACTCAAATTATAAGTGCAGCTTTGAGCTGCACAAGCCTGAAATCTTAGCGTGAAGCAATGTACATGCCAGAGATAATGTAAAGAACCACATTACAAACAGGAGAGTGGAGTTGAGAAGGAAGAAAAAGGGTCTCATCTGACATGCCTTTCCTGAAGAAATTCACTTTACTGCTTTAATACATTACAACTTTATTCATTAATGTGTAAAACAATGCAATATATATTTCTATGTCATGACAAAAATAAGCTTTATAGCATTATTATTATGCATCAGAAGTATTTTGAACATGTCTTGACTTCATCAGTATATACTCATGTAAGGTGCTCCAAACCCAGCAAATTGATATCCATGGACAAATCTCAGCTGTCAAAATGCTGCAGCTCAGAGTCTCAGCTGGTGTAAATCAGCTGATTGATACCCACTCAGAATTTGAAACAGTTTATTTCTATTTATTTCCTATTAAATTACTGGGCTTTAAAATATTTTTTTTATTTTATTTTTCTATGGTGATAAGTAACTTAATAACTGGAACAAAACAATGCTTTATGTTTGCACCACAGTACCAATAAATCCTCCCTCAAAGAGCACACAACCTGCAGGGCAGGACATAAACTCACAAATACCAATATCACTCAAATATATACAATTCCTAATAATAATAATCTTCACTACTGACAACACCCTCAAATACAGGAAGAAATGAGAACAGGAACAACTTTACTGCTTTGGAAATGCCAGACATAGGGAAAAAAAAGGCATCATGAGAAACCGTAAAAAAAGAAACAATATAAATGAAGAAACAGTTTTGCTCACTGTATATTAAAATGTTCTAAGAGGTTTACAAAACAGCGCAGCCAATTAATACAAAATGTACATCAAAAATCAGATTTTGCAGAACTGGACTAAATGGTCATAACCTGTATTCTGTACCAGTGTGGTTTATTCCATATCACTTAAAGAAAAGATGCTAATCTTTGTGTGGTTTGGCTTCTTTGAGTAATGCTTTCAGGATAACTACAAACCAGATTTGCTCACAGACCACGAACATTATAAGCTAAGAAATGGCATCAATATTATAAACTTCCACGTGAACATTCCTGCTATAAAGCACTACAAGATATATTCTTAGGAATCACCCAGAATTCAGCTGAACACAGATGAAATAAGAGAGTATAAGACAAGGTGTAATGATAAAAATAATAATTAAAAAATTAATAAAAGAGATAAGAAAATACATGGGATTATAAATCTATATCTCAGCATTTCTATTTTATTATCTTTTTCTAAATTAGGTGCTATATTAAGGTGGAGTAAGAGTTTAATCACTGGCAACAAAATGATAACATTCTAGTTGTTTTCTCTATTTATAGATTGTCAGTTAATTACTAATCAATAACTGGATTTACATTGCAAGAATTACATTTCACAGTTATCCCAGGCTTGATACTGTAGTAAACAGGAGCTGCAAATACTAATTACTTCTGAAAGTCTGGATTTAAACATTCAGGTTGGAAAATGCTGTTTTCAGTTTTTCATCAGACAGATCCTGGCTTCAATTTTTCATCCAACAGGAAGAAACATATGATTGTGCCTCTTTTCAGAGAAAAAAGACGAGGCTTGTTTTTATGTCCATTGGAATATATGGAAGGGATCTGCCAAAGCCAACCACTCTGGTAACTGAAGAGAACTTTGTTAATTCAGCATTAATGAATATGATAGAGGGCAGATCTCAACAGATCCTGAACTTTAGCCCTTGAACTCCAGAAATTCCCTTTCCAGATCAGAACAATTCTAACTTACAGTTTGTATTTTTTAATAGACAGATTATAGCAATTCATTTTAGACCAATTTTATTGCAATCTCAATCAGATTTTTCTTCACTAGTTTACAGCGAACTCTGTTTTTCTAGTTTTCGGCATAATTGCTTTGATGACTTCAGGGTAATCACAGTCTTAGACTTTTCTCTAATTATGGGCTTTAACTTTCAAGATTATTACAGGAGATTATTTAAACACTAAAGATCTTTATAGGCCTTTAGTTTTAAAAGTGATTTTAGTAAAGGACCCTTTATAATAGGCATAAAATAGGTAACAAAATATTTATATGCTTTACGTAATTATATTCACTCTCACTTGTCTCTGTACTTTAGATAAAGAAGAGGAATTATTTAATACTAACAAAATTATTCAAGTGCATTAACTACAAGTAAATAAGAGGGTGAGTATTGTAAATAGTATTTTAGTTAAATAATACATCAGTTATCACATGTACTCAGCCACTATCCAAATCTGTTATGTTTGATAGCATGTTGCTACAAGAAATTGATATATAAAGTATGGGATAATATTTTCATTTAAAAAATATTTTACGGGAATTAGAAAACACTTTTTACCATCAATTTATTATCAAAATGCTTGTAGGTCCCATGCCTACGTAGGACTTCATTGAGATAAGAGACTGTAGGTACAGAAATTTTTTGCATGATTGCTTTCAGAGAGTCACCAAGAAGTATGGCCTCACTCACATTTGACCAGAAGAAAAATAAAACTAAAAATAATTGTGTTTTGGAGGAAGAATGCCAAGAATTCTGTTATTTCTGTTTCCACAGGAACGTATGTACCGATGGCCATAAGGAGCTATCCAGAAGGTCGATGCTGAAGAGCTGAGGAAAATAAATTTGAGGAGGAGGAAAAATGAAAACTGTTAGTGAACTCATTTCAAAATATACAGAAGTCACAACTCTGCTTTTAAGTTTTTATGAAATGCAAGAGAGAAGCTTGTTTTGAACTGTGGGAGGTCCTGTCTCGCAGTAACCTGTGACAATCTGTATTTAGTTTACTCCTGCTGGGCAACAAGTGCCAAGTTCTCTACTCCATCCTGTAGTACCTGTTTTAGTTAACACTGATACTGGCTTTCAAAACCAGAGTCAGCTTTCAAGCCGTGGTGATTCAGCCCTTACATAAACAGTTCCACTGACTTTCAGAAGTGCCATACGCAGTGTCCCCAGCTTGGCACACTGTGAGTAGGATCTCTTTTTCACCATGGGCAAAGTGATCAAATGCCTGCAGTCCTTTCTAAAACGCTTTGTTCTCAGGATTAACACCCTCCTTCTAAGGGCTGACTGAAAGGTTTTCCGGGTTGGGTCTGCAGCTGTGCAGATGCCTTTAGATCTCAGAAGCTGAACACTGAACCAGGAAACTGATGAAGAAGGCTGTTCTATCCACACTATAAGGAACACGAACTGGGCAGAGCTCCTCTCAGTTCCTTCTTTTCATTTTTTATCTTTACAAAGTAAAGACATATAGGAAATAACAGAGCCAGGACTGGGATGATCAACTCCAAGAACAAATAAATCAGTCATCTCGTTTTAAGGGTTTGAGCTGCAGCAAACCTTAGAAATGCCTGATAAACAGAAACTGGAGTCTGAGGATGAGGCTTGAGTGAAAAAGAATAGTGAATAGAAGAATGTATAAGTGTTTTGCAGATAATCTGGACCAATTCATGTTGATGCTGCTTCAGTGCTTCAGTGGAATGCTACCAAGTCGGAGCAGCACAGCACCTGGTCCTGCTGTTCAGCTCAAACTTGGAAAAAGGAAGACTTGTTTTGCCTGTTACTGGAAAATATGTTTTCTCTGGGCTGAAGCACAGCAATTGTTAACAGATTACACTATTTAGCCACTGCTGTCAAACAATACCAAAAAATATTTAATCCAAATGCAATAAAAAAAGAGTTGTAGACACCAAATAGAGTGATTTGCAGTGGAAACTGGCAAGGGTCCTGCAGCTAAACCTTCTTTTAATGAAACGTCCATGGAACCTTTCTGGCATGCTTGAACCCTGTTCCATAATAGGCCTCATCCCTAAAAATATGGAATTCTTTCCAAATTTAAACATATACTCACCAATTATACTTTAGTTCTTACTATTTTCTGTGGGGAAAAAAATAAGATACATTTTTGTATGTCTTGATTTAAATCACAGTTTCTTATAATTAGTATATATTGTAGGTCTTGGTTAACAAATTTAGCTAAACTGTAGGACTACTTGTTTGAGCAGGTAACTTCTCACTTGTAATGAGCATAGAAGAGGTATTCTCTGTATACCTGTGACTAAAAAGCTCTCAGAGTATGCTTCTCTCTTGTGAAGCAACTTCGTTATGACTCAGGGCCAAGCTATTCCAGAAGATGGAAAGCACCACTTTAGGGCATGTGTTTGCAACACACTGGTCCTAACCTGGTGTCTTTGGTAAACACAAAGTTTTAGGGTCTAGAGACATAGTAACAAACTGTGACACACCATCCTTCAAACAGTGAGACTATCAGTGCAATAGGGCTCTCCAAGTCGTGCCTTGCTGTTTCTAACACACAAATCAAAGGCTAAGAGGTGTGCCAGACTGCCTTGTTGCCCGTGACATACACCGAGCTCCCAAACCCCGATAGCTTCAGAAATAAACAAGATCCTCTTGAGGTTCACTTTCACCCCAGAAAAATTCAGATAAGCCCAAACTTTTTAGTCCTAGCAATATTTTAGATTTTGGACATTTAGAATTTTCTGATGCAAAAAATGTGGAAGAATGGTAATTCATAAATCCAACACATCCATATGTGCTTTCAGCGTGAAGGCCTATGTGTGAGCTTCATCTAAAGCTAAAATTCAGACCTTCTAAACATGCAAGTACTTTTCTCCAGAAGGATTTAAAAGCTACAGCTCTGTGCAACACTTATAAGTAATGCAGTCTGAAATGGCAACATCAGCATCTTTATTCAACTGATCAGACTGATTTAATTCTTCTAAGAAATTTATCTGAATGCAGTATCAGCCAAAGGCAGAGCTCTGTCCTGAAACTAATGGTGCATTGGGTTAGTGGGGCCAAATTACATCAATTCTGTAGTCCCTGGAAGGTGGTGATGGCCTAGCATCATAATTAGCTGGTTTTATTTTTTACAGTAAAAAAAAAAAAGGCTAGGTCTGGTGGCCTGGGAGTGAACTTCAGTGCAAGGCTTGAAAGCACACTTCTGGAATCACAAGTAACTCTTCTTGGTCTGTCTCTGCATCATGTTATGGCATATTAGGTTTACCTTCCTCTTCTGCTAACAACCTAGTGCTACAACATTTACTGCACATTATGGAAAGGCAGGCTTTCAAAATAAACAGAAAGTTTCTATGAATACAAATCAGTAACTGGAAAAGCCAAATACTCCATCAGTAACTTCAGATGCCGATGCCACCTTCTATCTTCTGACATGGAAACAACAACAGGAATCTCCCTCCTCTTCTCAATATAAAATTTCTAAATTCCTCTATTCATTACGTAACACTGGAGCCACTTACCAAAACTTAGTTGTTTTGAAAAATGTATCAAGACTGAAGAAAGATGACACAGCAGCATCTTGGGACAAAAGAACTGTGAAATTCAAATGCAAAATTCTGTAATGGATTGAAGGTTACATTCGATTCCCATTTGACCATATACTGCTCTTATTAGCATCAATAAGAGCCACGGATATACATCCAAGGATGGATTTTGGTCCTCAGATGTGACTTAGTAAAAAAATTGTGTTGAAAATAAAGAAATTCTATACTTACAAACTAAAATTATCAGCAACAAAGTGGCAGACAATCCTCCCAGAAAATATCTGAGAACATAACAATATCCAGAAAGGTTAGAAAAATCCAAGAGATGTATATTGGGTTAAAAGAGGTGAAGCCTGGGTGGGAGGAGGAGAGAAGGTTCTTGCAGATGAACCTTCTGAACTCTGGTAGGTGAACTGTAATTTGAAACTTTAAATTACGTAAACTATTGAAGATAATCTCCTGGAAGGAAAGACCTCAGCATTCAGACTGAGAGAAAAACCCACCTAGGAAGACATGGATCCATTCTGATTCTTCTCAGCCTGCCAAAACCCCTGTCAAAGCACACTTGACAAAGTAGTTTTCATATCTGCATACATATTTCTTATTTTTGTGCATATCTATATAGCTCAGATATTTGCCTGTATCGGCTATCATGTGAAAATATATTTTCACAGTAATATACATATAACTTTGAAAATGTGACCCTTAATTTAAGTTTTATTCACCAGTTGAAATGAAGCAAGCAGTCATGTCAGAAACAGAAAATAAAAGAAATTACCTTGTACATATTGAAATGATTAAACACATGATCAGTGCAGCCATCTGAGAAGTGACATTTTGCACTGTCCTGGATTCTAAAATAAAAATCAGGAAAATAATGGGTTTTAATTAAATATATGACAGGAGGTGTTTGCAAAGAATACCTTCAGCCTGTGAGACTAGTCTCTTCAGTTCCTTTTAAAGAGAACTCCCCGGGAGTGATTCAAAGCAGAAACCTAATTTTCATGCTCTGGGTGTCTCTCAGGAGTCTTTTTCCCCAAGAACCACAGAAACAATGTGCCCTCCATGCTCTCAGACAACAAGCATTTCTGCATAATTGCCTGTTTCAGTTTTTGCTCCCATGCCCTTTCCTCCATTTTCCTCTTCACTCCACTTTTTCTTCTGAAAAATGGGCAAGGAAAAGCTGTGAGCAACAAGGAGTAAACAAGTAAATACCAATTTTATGATTTTGTTATTTTTAATCATTCATTTAAAATATATGTTGTAGTAAATAAATTCTATTCTGCAAGGGGCCAGATCCATATTTTTACTGTATTTTCAGGTCACTCTAAAAATGAGACATGTCAGAATAAGAACATAACATACCTGCATTGCTCAATGTCTCTTCATTTGCATTTATCATAAATGAAGAGCAGGATTTTGAAGCACAAAATGATTCCTCAAACTGAAGAAACTCATCATCTTTGGTGAGAGATGCTCCATTAGATGCTGGAGTTTGCCTTTGTGACACATGGTTATTATATTCAGAAGGGAAGTCTGAATCACCTACAAGAAGTGCACATAAAACTGAGATTGCACAAAAGAAGAGCTTTGAGACTTTGTGTTAATGAATTTGGGGGGGGAATTAATTACTTAATCACAGGAGGGGTTCCAACTTGTTATGGGTGGGGAATTGGCAGGTCCAAATGTATGCAGGAAAAAATATGCAGAGTAAAGACAAAACTGCATAGAGCATAACACAGTGAAGTTATTGAAAAAGCCAGGTGAAAGCAGACAGTGCCAGGTATTAATCATACCAGAATAAACATCCCTGGTGATGACTTTAGATTCAAATACAGTCAAAAAATGCCTTTTTGGCAGAAAGGTCTTTGCAGACTCATACTCTGGTTTAATGCAAGGAGCTCTATTTACCTCTTAGAATTTTGTAGTTCATCTATCCTTTACCTGCACACCTTGGCAGACAACACCTGCAAAACCTCCAGAAAGGGATACACAATTCCCACTAAATACTAACGGTAATGTTGTATCTTGATTACCTGGTACCTGATCAGGACTTACCAATATCACTGTGACTGGCTTCTAGGTTAGTGCATCCATCAGGCCAAGGATCCTCTACATGGGAGGAGTCCATATTGCTGGGAATGGTGGAGCTGAGCCATGAGCTGGAGGCACTGAGACTGAACAAGCTGTCAAGAGAGCGACGGATTTTCTTCCTTCGCCTGAATACACTAGAAAGAAAAGATATGTTGCCAAGGAATAGAGCTAATGATTCTTGTTGAGCAGGGACAGGCTCTAAAGCTTGAAGGAACAACATGAAAGAACCAGGTTCTGGGTGCTGCTCCTGTTCTTGACCCTGGGCATGTCACCAGGAATGGCTGCTGCACACCACAGTACGTCAGGGGATGTATTAACAGCAGGGCAGAACATGCTGTTGTGATACTGGATACTGTGATACCAAATGATATCACAGCTATTGGTCCCTGATACTACTGTGAGTGTCTCATGCTACCCATGAGTTTTACCCTGCCATATCCCATTTGGGGAGCTCTGAATCCATTGAACTTCAACTATTTTGAACTACATTTTACTATCTTCCTAAACTTTTGTTCTTCTGAAATCTGGAGGTATTTTTCCTTGAGTAAGAATTCCAGGACCAGACCTCTTTATTTACATATATATATATATATATGTGTGTGTGTGTGTATGTGTGTGTGTGTGTTTTACACATAGATATTTATATATACCTTTTCTTAGTCCTTGTCTGAGTAACACCCCATGGGCAAAATGAGCTGTAGCTCTCCTTTTACTTTATTGGACACAATTTCAATTACAGCAACAACAGTGCACTGAAGAGTTTTTGGGTAGTACGACAGGACTGAAAATCAGGTTATTTCAGTCACTGCACTCTCTAAACTAAAGCAATTGGGATGTTCCCATTCAGAAGCAATGCTGATCTTATGCCAAGCAAAGACACAACAACACCTCTAGATACACCTCTAGATAAGTCAAAAGATGTGGAGGATATTGCCAACGTGAAGTAAAATCTGCACATAGTTCACTTACCGAACTAAATTCTCTTTATAGGTAACACTTGTGTGGGATGGTGTCAGTGTTATGTTGCCCTCTTCATCAGACAGAAAACTGTCTTCTGTCAAAATGTAATAACCATTAGAAAGCAGTCGAGGGCTGCGGCGACACGTAGGAAGGGAGCCTGTCAGAGGATCTGTGGAACACTCAAAGGCAGGATCATCTTCCAGAAAGGCACAAGCACAACTGAAAAGGAGAAATCAAGAGCAAACCCATGATTTAGTAGTAATGAATTTACATTCCCAGCTGATGGGGCTGGTAGTAGATAGATTTAAAATACGTGGATGTAATGATATTACTCTGTACTAGGGGGTTTCAGCCAGCTGAAGTGTCCATCACACTTTCCAGAGCTTCAGATTACAGGAGGGATATGTGCCAGGGGAACATTTCCTGAATGCATGGAGCCAGCTTGAGCTCAGAGGCGCATGGTGTGTTTCTGTGGCACCGCTCCTGGCCGAGCAGTCCTGCCAGACCTACACCTACCTGGATCCACCAGAGGCATTCCAGTATTTTGCTTCTCTGAGTTACATGGCACAAGCTGGGTGCCTCCAAGCCAGGCAGGATTTACTTGTTTAATGTAGCCATACTTAATGAAGATTAAAAGATACATGACTTTTAACTCTCATAAATCCTAGAATGCCATTCAACTAGAACATCTTGGGATAAAGCCTACACGTTGTAGGCTACATCCAGCACTAAAACATGATTGACTTTGAGATGAAATATAGCACAGAAAAAGATGCTATGTGGTGTTTCAAATATATGTGAATAGTGACAGAGGTGAAAGAATCTAAAAGTTGTAGTCATTTTACTTAGTCCAAGTGAAATTGAATTTATGGTTAGTCCTTTCTCCTCACCTACAAGTTCCAAATTGCCATGCAGTGACATCATGGAAAGAAAGGAAGACACCCGATTGATTTAGTGGCTGACCTGCGTTTCAGTAGCAAGTGCAGCTATGCTATATGGCATGTCACAGAGGGATACCATAATTTAGGGAAAAGCAGATGGAAGAGGGATATTCCAAAACCTTGTAATTGCAAAGCCAGTGTTTCCAACCTCCACAGCAGTACTTCTAAACTTCCATTTAAGGCAGTAATTAAATTAATATCAGCACTACAAGTCTTGGTGGCCCAAAAGGGATTTTTACAAAATCAACAACAAAACAAAACTAAAATTAAGCAAGTGTAACTTTTCTCAATACCTTGGAAAAATATGTTGTGAGAGGCTGCATCTGTGCCCTCCATTAAATGCTGTTGAACCTGCAGAGGCAAAGGTGAAATAAGAATGAGTTGTTACAATATTTACTGACAGGTACCTTGTGAATACCAGAAAGATCATAAAAGAAGTTAAAAATGAAAAGGAAATTAAGGGAGGGATTCAAGGAGATAAAAAGGTGAAAGAATGGGGGAAAGACATAGCGTTTGTAGGAAACTCATCTCAACCAGGACAACAGAATCAGAGCCAATCAAAATCAGATACTTGTCCTCTGCCCAGATAACAGAGTTACAGAGAGAAATATTTATGGACAATAATGGTGTTTTACCAGAAATCTGCTTCATGCCATAGCCAGTACTGGCACTAGACACAGAATAGCACAGTAAGGCCACCATTACAATTATATTATACTTTTCAGATGAAAATTGCAGACATAGCACAACAGGCACAGGGACTGCAACAATGACAAATATATGACAGCAATATTGTGGCAGGAGACTAAGGAGATAGGATTTGTCTGGATTACCACGGCTCAAGTGTGCAAAGTGCTGCTGGATCTTCAGCACCTGACAGAATCAATCTTAAAAAATATGAGCAATGGCTGTCTATAGGGAGAATTCATATCTGTTATTACATGGAAAAAGATATGATCTTTCCCTGTATTATCTTGCCTCTCTTGAATCTTTAGAGCTTCAGACTAACAATAGTGTTAGTACATGCCCATTATTCACCTCTGAGAGGAGACAGGGTTGAGATAATTTTATTTTTTTATGTTCAGTTATGAGCTGAGGCAAAGAAAAGACATGAAGGTCAGGGTTTCCACTTTGGTAATCATGTTTATCTTCATTTGGAGCTCAGTCAGTCGCAGGCTGGATGTGAAGGCTGACTCAGCCTGGGACTGGGGAGGGCCACCAAAGAAGAGAAGTAAAACATTCAGGGTAATTTTTACAAATCAGTTCTATTACCCTGCTCCCATACATACTGTTTCTTCTACCCTTTGGAAAAAAAAGAAATCACTTTACCATGAGAAAATGATTCTCTAATGCTTGCAAAAATACCTTGAGGAAGAGACAACTGAAAGAATTTTGGTGGAGATAACAGAGAGGTCAAGTAGCACTGGTCAGAATGCCACAGAGCAAGTTGTACAGACAGTGAGACCAGTGGTGTATTTCACAGTCTGACACGTATTAGAGCTATTTTTCACATACAACTAGCTCCTGAAATAATTTCTCTTACTTTAGGCAAAATCATGATTTTTAAATGTGCAAAAATATTATATTCAAAACCAAGAAGTCCATCCAAACTCTAAAAGAAAATACAGGAAGGACTCAACAAATAGTTTGTAGATCTGCATATAAACTAAAACCACCAAAATCCAAAATCTTATCAGTCAAACAAGATCCTCTCCACAAGAATTTTCTTTTCTTAAAGCTCTGACAAATGTGTCCAAGTTTACTTGCTCCTGGGGTTGATGCAACATGTGATATTCCATTCTTGTAAAGGACTGTTTCATACACCCTGGGGTAAGAGGGAATATAGATTATCTGTAAAAGAGTTTATAAAGAAACAGAAGTATGTTTTGTTTTCTCTTGCTTGAAAATCAGGATGCATAAGATGGCATCACAAAATATATCACATAATTAGTGATAACATATTCTTTCTTAGGCAAAAGTAATTGATTCTAGAGTGAATTTGTTTGAAAAGGGATATAGAAATATATCTCAGGATCAGTTATACCTAGTACAACTCTTTAATAATCTGAGAATGAAACTTTCCAGCAACTGAAACCCACAGCACAGCTGTATTGCCCGTGATTTTTTCAGTTATGATACTATAAAGTAGCTACTTCTAAAAACCAATAGCTTTTAAGAGTAGCAGTTTTCGTATGGGGTAGTGATTTCATTACAAAGTGTAGACACAAACTGATCACAGTGGCAGCCAAACCACAGTCCTTCTGTTCCTCATTTGAATTGTCTCATAACTTTGCAAGGTAAGTCTCTGCAGGATGCTTGTTTATCTGCCACCCTCAACAGAAATGAAATTTAATATAAAGTCGAGTGTATACATCTATTATAAAAGAAAGTGAGCAATATACACATGCAGATATATTACTGGGAAGGTGATAAATTTCCCTCTTTTCAAGAACATTTAATAAGCAGTTAATTTGCTTTTAAACTATTTTAAGTAATGATAATATCAAGCTTCTGTGAACAGTCAAAGAACAGGCAGTCCAACAGATTTTTTTGCTGCCCTTGATATGAAAATTTTTGTCTCATGCATAATGAAGAGAGTTCCTGAAAATCATAATTCAATCAGTGATGGAGAAAACATGGAAACATCATATTGTAGACAATGCAGCACAGTGTTCTGCTTTCATTTAATATTCATTCGTATTTCTGGACTATTAATAGCATGACAAGCTATAGTAATGACATCACAAAACAGAGCATCTCAACCACCACTGTACAATGAAGCAGTGGTATTGTATCTGTAATCCACAGCCATCAACACAGCACCTTTAAACTATGGCATGAGAAAAGGCCAACAGCTCTATGAAATCTCACTAAAAGTGCATCTGTGGCAATCTTTTATGTTAAGAATTCAAATAAAAATTTAAGGCAACAACCCCCCTTGAGTTTCAAAACACACAAAAGTTCATGTTGTAATATAAACACTCACTGTCCAAACCAGTCAGTTTTAACTACCTTTCTCTTCAAAAGTCAAATTAGTGTTTAAGCCAATGATGCCCTCAGTGTACAGTCTAAATATTTACCTTAGTACCTACCAAAATATAGTGCTAATTATTAAATAGCTGAAACCCAGGCAACCAGTTTTACTCTATTGTACCTACCAAGCACAAATATCTGTAAAGAGAGTTTTATTTGTTCACATGCATCAGTAGTTTTTGAAGAGCAGTTTAGTCTTTTCTCCCTGCAGGTAATGGTAGCAACATTCACAAAAATGCAAAACTTCCTGAAGAACAGCATAGAAATGAATCGGAAGCTTAGCTATTCCTCAGCTGATAAATATATTAAGAGATAAATAAGTCTAGGATCCTTCAAACCTGGAAAATCCATTTCACAGTTAATATAGGCGCGCAAAAAAGTTTCTCATCATCCGCCCGAGAGCCTGTGAGACGGCCGGTGGAGGGTGTTCCTTCTGCAGCTTCCTGGGAGAGCTCAGCCCTGGCTCTTCGGAAAGGCAGGTCTGTGAAGTGCCCTGTTTCCGTTTGAAAACAGCCCGCGCAATCAGCGGCACAGAGCCCCAGTGAGGTCACGCTTCCTGTAAAGTAGCCGCACATCAGAAGCACTGGTTTTGAAGAGCAACCCGAAGACAGAGGCTGGCCCCGTGCATGCTCTTGCCGGCTGTTGTGAAACAGAAGATACACTGCAAATAACGTCTCGCTCCGATGGTCATATAGAGAACAAAGGCAGAACCTCTTCTCATAAGTGACACAGATTTTTGTTTCAGATTTACTTTGCTAACACACGCAGTAAACTTTCGAGTTGTGTATACAGATCATTCCATTTTTTGAAATACTTGTGAGCCTGACAGGCTTTGATGGAAGAAAATGATCCAGCTACCAAAAAAATAAAAAGATATTTTGCAAAAGCACTATTGTATAGAAGATGCATTTGGTGAGAGTTCAGAGCTAAGCTTCATAGCCAAAAACATTATTGTAAATATACACCATGCAATGTTAATCTAAATTCCATTGATAGCAGAAAGGAGTGAAGGCATTTGTAAACATATTCATTGTTACACACTTTATGTTTCATGCTATGTAAGGCATCAATTCACCATACCTTAAAGTACACAAAAATAAAGTCAAATCCACATAAGAGAAATGAATCCTGAATAAGATGTCCTGGCAATCAAAAGGATTTGGCTGTAGAACTAATACAAAAAAAAGTAATATAAAGCAGCTGCTTAACACTGAAGAATTGTACAACCTTAGGGGGTAAAACTTCAAATAGATAGAGTAGTTTTCTCTCCTGATGTATGTATCACTGACAAAAAAAGACAGCATAAATCTAATAAAATATGATTGATTTGATTTGATGACAGTTTGTGGGTTTTTTCCCCCTGGAGAAGGAAAAATACTTTCATTGATAAAAAGAATGTAAAAATCTCACCTCTCAGAAAAGGAAAGAAAATAGGAATTAGGCAATTAGGATGTTGCAAAAGACCTTCTGTTTGCAAGTTAAAATAAAATTAACATTTTATGATCCATTTGCTCAAACAGGAAAACAGACATATTCCATCTTCACAACAGTTCTTTTAATTTAGTGGAGTTATGTCAATGAGGAGATTTAGTCCAACAATATTTCTATGGATGCATGGGCTTCAACACAGCAGCATTTCCCTGGCCACCCTATATCTCTACAGGCAATGAATATAAATTCCCAATGATCTTTAAAATTAGGTCACCTACAGAAGAATTTACACACACACACACACACACAAATTTACTCCTTGGGCATATTTTTCGTTTCTTTTCATATTCTTCTCAACAGGAAGCAGTTAATTCCGAGCTTGGACTGCTTTTTTGAAGGACATTGGCATTTCATGTTTATAATTAAAATATATTATGTCTATATCATATTTAGAGTTGGAGGTGTTTTCTTTTTTATTTACTACTGTTTGTATCTGAAACTCACTGTTTCACAAGCTTTTGATGCATAAACTTTGTGCATTGGTGAATATTTTATAGGTGAATGCTAGACTACAGTTAACACACACACACACATACACAAGGTTTTGTATACAGCTTTTTTTGTACGCCTCCCTGTTGCTCCTCAAATTTCCCACCCCACCACAACCTCTTTCAACAATAAAAACCTCAAACCAGGTTTCAAATTTTACAAAATGAGTACACCAACAAGCTTACTTGTAGTAGTTTTTATGCCTGCGGCACTCGTTACCATTCAAGCGACAAAAGGAAGGAAATTAGAAATTACGATACTAAATACCACCCATCTTTCTACACTTCTCCAAGGCTTACTCTGCTTTTGATGCAATATATTGTGCAGGGTCTGACAGCCCAAGAGAGGTGGGGCTGGGGCAGCTCCGTGCCTGGCGTCCCACCAGCAGTGAGCCCGAGCACGTACACCCTGTAGAGACAGGCACGGAGTGCATTTATACACCACGCAGATACACACACAAACGGCTGGCAACACCGGCAGCAGGGACTCTGCGCCACAGCCTCATCCTCCTCACCTCTCTGGCTGAACAGCACACAGGTCCACCAGTGAGAATGCACAGGCAGACACATCTGTACACATCCCTCCAGCAGCTGGGCTCAGGCACTCCATCTGCCCGAGAGCTGCCCCTAGATCCCAGCTTCACCAGCTGCATGCCCCTGGACATTTGAGCCCTCAGGGCCACAGCCCCGCAGCCCTGGTGCTGGTGCAGACCCTGTCACACACGGGTACAGCTGGTCAGGATTGCCCAGGTGCTCACCAGCCCGCTGACACCCCTGTCCATAAGGTGTCCCATGCCCCAGGCAGCAGCTCCTCCCAGTCCCAGAGGTGCTCTGGTGCTGACTCAGCTGGGTGGGTTTCATGGCGGGCCACAAGGCCTGAGACTCCTCTGGGACAGCCCTGGGAAGGGCCCAGCAGAGTGTCTCTTCCTCTTACATTCTTAATTCAGGTTCTCACCTGCCTTTGTGTCCCTGGGCTCCTCTGGCTGATGCAGAAAGGCCTTTGGAGGGCTGATGGCTCCTGAAATGGGAACAGCTGGGGCAGGGAATTCTTTGGGCTCCCACTCACACTGTCTGAGCTCCTCTGTGAGTCTGCAGATGAGCTTTTAGCAAATATTACACCACAACTTAGCCATCTCAGTGACCCACTACAATGCAGTGCACTGTTATGCTAGAGCACAGAATTTTCAGGAAGATATTTTCCTCATAGAGTGAATCAAGTGGCCATGGTGGAGAAAATAGAATGCTTATTGATTGAATGTAATTGAGAGTAATGTGATGCTACTCTTTGAACCTCCTGGAAACCTCACAGCCTTTAACTTTTCCACCAGCTTCAGTGACCATCAAATCAGGCCACTTGTTCCATAGCACAGATCTGTGTCAATACTATTTATACCGTACTCAACAAGTGAAAAATATTCCGAAATATCATTAATTGAACATTAATTGAAAAATTTTAAAAACCTCTAAAACAGTAGAGGAAGGGCTGGTCATGAGACTCTCCGAGCAGCCTCAGTGGATCAAAATAAAGGTTTATGAAACTCTCCTTGCCTGCAGTCTTGCTACAGGGAAAACTAAGACCCATTGTAATTCACCTTTGTGAATTATAACATTTTAAGCTAAGTGCATTCCTTTATGCAGCAGAAGCACTTAGCAATATTCGAGGTACCCTGGTAATTAAAAAAAAAAAAATTATCACAAACCTAGAGTTTTTATTTCAGTTTTAAGAAGAGGCTGACCCTGCATAAAGTTAGCATTTCCTTGCAGGTTACAGAACTGTCATATCATATATGATTTTAATAACCTTATCAGGTCAACTGTATGAACAAAGACTAATTTGCCTGAACAAAGATTAGTTTACCTTAAAGAGAAACAAATTCATTTTTAATGTTATCAGATGGAAATCCCATCAGACTCTATCAGAGACTTTCCGAGTTTCAGGAGTGATTGTTTTCCCCCAAATTCATTATTTTAGCTTAATTGATCCTGCCAAACAGGCAACAAAGAACGTTTCTTGTTTGCGTGGTGGAGTACAATGAACAGACCTGTAAAATATGGAATTAGCTCTGAGCTTGCTGATACATCCATAGTGCTTAGATCTCAAGAGCTTACCTGCAATAATGCTGTGTCAGCTACTTCTGTACTATACTACCGACACAGTCCACATAGACAAAAAGTGTTTAAAAAGCATCTAAATCAAGCAAGCCTGTGGTGGACAATGATATTTCTCTGTACAAAGACATGACCAGTCTGTGTTGTATCTCCTTGCTCTTTGGTTATATGGTATCAGAGGGAAATTTCCTTGGTATCGAACCTGATGTAGACATTGGAAAATGCCACATCATTATATAAGAGCAATGGAAAAGTAGACACAGGAAAAATAAGAGAAGTGCTTTCTTTGAACCTGTAGCTCTCCCACCCTGCATCTGAAAATACTGCTTTAAAAACTATTTTATCAAAGAAAGAAAACAAAAAGAAGCAGTTCAAATCCATCAGCCAAAGCAGGATTTAGTCAAGATTTCTAAGAGAAGTCAGGTGAGTCCTCATGAGAATTCTTCATAAATTTTCTCACAAGAAGATCTGACTGTTACTGAACAGGAAGGTAGGAACACCAAGAAAAGCAACAAACACATAAATCTGTACTAAAAGATGTCTGACTCAATTTTATAAAGGATGACAAAAGTTCATGAATCAGCACACTGCAGTGTCTGCAGTGCCTAGAAGCAGCAAGGACAGAGTCAGCTGTTGGCCAATTGTGCTCCAGCAGCATCTTATTTGCAGAGAATAGAAACATTAATGCACCAGTCACTGGTCTGAGTGGAAAGTGAGTGGGAACAGGTTTGAGGTGACGTGTGAATGGTGTACACCCATGGTTCCTCTGCTCACAGGTCATCACGCTTCCAGCACTTATCTACATGATGCGTTTTGGGACACACAGACTGAGGGAGAAAGGACAGGGACTAAAGCAGGTAGGACAGTATGGGGACACTGCTGACTGTCAGCTCTAAAAGGTACGAAAGGGCATGTCCAAACTCATCACTATGTGGCCAGTCTGGGAATAACCCACAGGAGTCAATTGCACATATTCCTTGTCTCCCATATCACTGCAGTTAATGCTGGACAGACCACCTGCATAGCAGCACCTTGGTGGTTGAAAGCCAATCAGGCCACCTAGATACACATAGCTTTAGGGATCTTTTGGTGCTCTAACCAGACACATAAAATCTCAGTTTTGTTTGGGAGTTTCATTGTGACATTTTGAGTCCCAAAATGAAAATTAACGTTCTTCTGGAGGCCGCCATGCACTGCTGCTCACTCTACCTGAGAACTTGTGTGGTTTCTGTGACCCACATGGACCAGAGGGTCTTGTACTGATGTACAGTGAAGGCTTTTGGCCAACATATGATTCTAAAGGATCACAGCATGCTTTACATATACTGAAAAGCTATAGTTGAGAGGTGTTGGTACCACTGGTTCCTGAGACAAGAGTACTGGCAAAATACTGATGAGACTGGTATCATGGTCATTTCTATAATAAATCCTACTGAGTGAGGTATAAATGAACACAACTGACAGTGATACTCCAATAACATTTTTAAAAATGCCTGTCTTTATGCAGTGCCCTTATCAGTTGTCTCTCTGTAAATAACTACTGTAGTCTGACATTGTCTGAGTCCCTTTCTGCCTGTATACCAGTATTTAAGCAAAGTCTAAATTTGTGAAGCTTGTACTGAGAGCCCACAGGCCTTTCTGGAACTATTTGCAATTTTTCCAGCCATGCCTGTGCCAAATTCGCATTTCCAGCTGGATTCAAAATGATGTCCCAGACTAATTCAATGGCTAGGGAGAGGCAAAGGCACAGGCAGCCTTGGTATCCAGTGGAGGACAACGACACTCTAGAGGCAGAGTGGTTTTACAGCTTGAATACCATCCAGCATTGCATAAAGATCAAGGATTTGAATGTGGCCTACAAGGCAATTAAGGATAGAGAGCAGAACTCTGACAGCCTTCCAGGAACCTGCCCATGTGACTCCAGCACAGACCCAATGGCTAAGTATCAAGAAACAAGTGTCTTCTACCATGTACATGTGCTCCAACTAACATATGTTTTGCAAGCATTTTATAGGCAGGGTAGGGCACAGAAGCTAATCTTATAACCATCCTTCAGCCCCCAAGGACACCCCAGTTTACAGAGGACCACAAAGGACACAGGAAAATATCACACTAGTTTTACAAAGTGATTGGTATTGCCTACTTTTTCACTCCTGGACTCTACCAGATTGGACATGTGAGTTTTGGAGTTCCAAGTTGCAAATTCTCTCTACCGAGAGATCAGCTCTCAGAAATGGCAGACCATGGAAAGCTTCCCATTGGGATATGTTTGTGAGTCAAGTGCTTTGTTGATCCACCATAAAGTGTATGCTGAATTTCAATCTCATGTGGCAATAATCTAGGAAATCAGTGCATAGAGCAGGTATTATTACTACAGTTTTTGTTCAGCACTGCTCTCATCGAGGCTTTAAAAGAAAATTCAGTAAAATATTTACTGATGTGTTCCAATCTACGGAATCTCCTGTAAAACCAAAACACAATCCAAGACATATGGCTGCAATACGAAAGGCAGAAGTGACACATTGCACAGAACTGTTTCTGAGGCAAAGCACAATTACATCTCAAGAGGTTGCAAAAACAGTATTAATAGCGCAGCGAATGTTCAGTGTGCCCCCAAGAAATACCAAATGATACACAGAAAGTGGTTTAATGAGGTTGTAACATGACACAGCAAAGCTGCCTGCATCCAAAGCAGGGAGCTGCTCCCTTCCAGCCATGCACAGCATCAGGAGGTACCACCCTCGTGAGCAGCAACTACTGTTTCAAGGTAGAACCCCATTAAATGTCAGTATTTGCTCTTTCTTCTCTTTCTTTGCATGGATTTGGGACTCTTTCACTAATGCCAGAACTACCTGAAAAATTTCATTACCCACCTGTCTTTAGCAGGTCTCAACTCCTTAGCATCCTCACTGTTGTGGTTTGAGCCTGGCCGGAGGCCAGGTACCCATGGAAACTTACCCAGGCTCACTTCCTGCTCACAGCTGGACAGAGGAGAGAAAAAAATAATTCCAAGTGTTCATGAGGTTTGTGATTAAGGATTCGAGAGAGACTTCAACTTAAGAGATATAAGAGTAAATTTATTACACTAAAGCTAACAGAAAAGGATAATGAGAAGTAAAATGAGCCTTTGGAGAACACCTTCTTTCCCCCACTCCCTCCTCCCAGCTCTACCTCCTACCCAAAGGACACGGGGAGACAGACAATGGGGGTTTTCTGGTCAGTCATCATCATTCAAGGATTGGAGTCTTCCCCTGTTGGACGGTGGGGTCCCTTCTGGGAGACAGTTCTCCCATGTAAGTCCATCTCACGAGCAGCAGCCTTCTGCTAACTATTGCAACATAAGTCCATCCCTACAGGCAGCAGTCGCCCCAAGCTGCTGTGGTGTGGGTCACTCCCCACAGGGTGCAGTCCTTTTCAAGTATCCACCTGCTCTGGCTCTGGCATGGGCTCCTCCACGGCTGCAGGTGGGTCTCTGCACTCCTGTGATCCTCCATGGGCTGCAGGGGCACAGCTGCTTCACCATGGCCTTCACCACCAGCTGCAGAGGAATNGGCCTTCACCACCAGCTGCAGAGGAATATCAGCTCCGGCTCCTGTACCTGCTCCCACTCCTTCCAAACTGACCTTGGTGCCTCCATGTTGTTTTTTGCTCACATCTTCTCACTCACCCCCTCTTCCCTGGCTGGAATTAGAACTGCGCAACCAGGATTATTTTGAATTCCTTCTTAAATCTGTTATCACAGAGGTGTTATCACTTTTAATTGGCCAGCAGCACGTCCATCTTTGCAGCCAGGCAGACACTGGCCCTGCAGGACATGATGGTGGGGCTTCTAGCAGCTTCTCACAGGAGCCAGCCCTGTATGCCCTTCCACTACCAAAAACCAGGCCTTGCAAACCCACGACACTCACCTTACCATACTTCACCCTTAAAATACTGCCAGTAGGGAACCTTACTTGTGCTTTATAGCTTCATGCCACCTCTCCAGCATGCAGTGAAACACAGCACCTGTCAGCAAACAGCCAGCTCTGAGAGAAACCACTGATTGAGTTAAAGGCACTCTGCAAAGAACCAGTGAGCAACTGAGTAAAAAAAATGTCCCGTTTCAGTGTCTTTCAAAACTGGAAAAAACTGGGGTTGATGTCCCAAACCCACAGGGTTACAATTTTGTTTGGCATCCATGGCAATGGGTGTTAGTCTTTCTTTTCCCATACAAGGCCAGATGCTCCAAAACTTACCCACTTTAGGGTATTTCCCAACATCTGGAAAATTTAGAGCTTTAAAAGGGAAAGAGAAGTGTTTGGTGAGATAATGGAAATCTTCACAAAAGGAGGGAGGAATGAGGCAGGGGTAGTTCTTGGGATGAAAGAAGAAGAAGAGCAGAGAAACTGAAGAGGGAGCCATAGCAGCTTGATGTCAGAGATGGAATCAAAATAGACCAAGGAAGTGGCAGGAAACAGACAGATGACAATGGAGCAGAGCCAGATTATGACCAAGTTGCCCATGCAGCTGGATCAGGGCAGATAGAGCAGGGCAGAGGTGCTGCTGCATGTTTGCTAGACTGAGCTGTGCAGACTCCATTTGAATACAAGCAGCAGCAGTAATTTTAAATATGCCTTGCTACTAAAATAAGGGTTAAAACAACAATAAAGTTTTATTCTGTTGAATGTCACCTTGCAATTGCAATATCTGACGTTTAAAGTAGTTCTTTTATGGACTAACCCAACTGCCCACAGGAAAAAACAAATGGCAAAATAAAGAAATTGATGTCTGGGTTTCTCACCATAATATCTTTCTTTTCCCAGGTGTTTGATCATTCTCCCAGACCTTTCCTGAACCCTTCCAGTTTTTGGATGGGTTTTCTGAACAGTAAGTTATTTTAATAACATACTTGTGCCAAGTGCAGTGATAATGTCATCTCTCTACACCTACTCTGTGTTTCCATGTGCATGTGCTTTGCAAAGACTGCATTAGTCTTTTCAGCATCAACAGCATATCATGAGCTCATTCTCAGCTGATTATGAAATCCTCTCTTACCCCCTAAAAGTCTCAGTGAGTCACTGACTGGCAATATAAAATCTCCTATCCAGTTTGGTTTCCAATTTATGGTCTGTATATTCATGACAAAGCTGAAGACATGCTTCGTGACAAGATTGAACACCAAATTTTGAGAGGAGCAGAAATAGTGAAATCTCTTCTCCTGCATTTCTGCCTTGTCACATTCTGGTCTCTGAAAGAAAATAGGCACTGAGTCTTTCCATTCTGGAGACATTGACACAGCCACCCTCCCCTGCCCAGCTGAGCATTTTAACAGAAAAGGTTGGGATGATGGGATGAGATGTCTCTCTCTGTGTCAAGCTTGAAGTAAGTTTTAGGAGTATATATGAAGGAAAGGAAAATGGAAGGCAGACAGGCAATGCAGCCATGTAAGTCCTGTTTTCCTAGGAGACAAGACTAAATATCAATATGTTTTTGTGCTAAAAGAATAAAAAAGGTCTTCGCCAAAGCTGCTCCTTGCTGGCTTTATGGCAGAACAGTGGAGCTGAAATGGGGTCCTGGGCCATGGGCAGTGGTGGGGAGGCACTGGGATAGGCAAGCCAGGGCCAGCAGGGACTGTGGGTGTGTGTGGGGTACAGCAGGGCAGGGGTGGGTACAGGTGAAACGGCAGCAAAGAAATGGGGACACTAGGTGGAACTCTTTGTTTTCCTAATGTTCTGATAACAGTGCAATGAAATGTTGGCCTGTACTGCTGGACTACAAGTGGACTTGTGCTGTCCTGAAGGCAGCATGGCAGGAGTCACATACGGCACCTTGCATTGGGTGTCCTCTTCCCCTTCCCTTAATTTGGTTCCCACCTGCCATTTGCTCCTGCGCTCCTCTGAGCTTGAGGAAATGGGCCTTTGATGGGCTGATTGCTCCCTGGAGTTGCCAGGGCAGGGCATTATGTAGGTCTGTCCTCCTGTGCTCTTTTGGGAGTGTGCAGATGTGCTTTCAGCCCATATTAATGAATACCTGGGGCTTGCTGTGCCTCTGCAATCTTCTTTCAGCTCTGACTCCCTCTTCCGATAGCCTCAGCAGTGAGGGGATGCTCAAGGTGCCACACACTGCTCTGAACCCTTCTCACACCACAGCATAACCCAGACAGCCTCTGGCAGTCAAGAGAAGGATTCAATGACCCCCAGGTACCCAACCCCATCCTCACTGTCTCTTTTATCTTCCTCCATCTCCCTCTTCTTGGACAGAAGCATCTCCACTTTTCTAACAATATCCTGATGCTGCACATTCATCACCACTCAAAAAGATCTAATTCCCTATCCAACAACCTTCATCATCTTGTGACAAACCCTCTAAACCAAAGCTTGCATCAAAAACACACTCAGGGTAATAAGAGCTGGAGAATTCCAATGAATGAAATGGCAACTTTTTTACTAAAAAAAAGTAAAAACATTCTAATTTCCTTTCCTTTTTTTTTTTTCTTTTCTTATTTTGTTTCCTTTGTTTTTCTTCAAGCTTCCTTCTTCTTTCAGTTTCTTCTGTTTGCCACTACCTTCCAGAAAATGGTAACAAGGGAAAATCTAAGGAGGAAAAAAAATATAATAGCAAATACTCTAAAATATCCTACTGAACAGTCTGTCTATAAAGACTCTTCAAGTGGGAGGCAGCCTCCTGGGGACTAAATGAAGCAGATGGGTTGACCTTGAACAGCAGCCAAACACCCACACAGCCACTCGCTCACTCCCTCCGGCAGTGGCATAGGGGAGAGAATGGGAAGAACAAAAGTGAGAATCATAGAATCGTTAAGGTTGGAAAAGAACTCTACGATAATTAAGTTCAACCATTTACCCACCACCACTCTGTTCACCACTAACCCATGCCCCCAACTGCGACATCCACGTGTGGTTTTGAACACTTTCAGGGATGGTGATTCCACCACTTTCCTGAGCAGCCTGTTCCACTTTCTGACCACTCTTTCTGTGATGAAATTTTCCTAATATCCCATCTAAACCTCCCCTGGCACAACTTGAGGCCTCTTCCTCTTCCTTGAGGCCTTTTCCAAGTCCTATCACTTGTTACCTGGGAGAAGAGACCAACCCACACCCAGCTACAACCTTCTTTCAGGGAGTTCTAGAGAATAATAAGGTCCCTCCCTTAAGCCTCCTTTCCTCCAGGCTCCCCCAGCTCCCTCAGCTGCTCCTTACAAGAATTGTGCTCCAGACCCTTCCCCAGCTCTGTTGCCGTTCTCTGACACACTCCAGCACCTCAGTGCCTTTGTTGCAGTGACAGGCCCGAAACTAAACACAGGATTCAAGGTGTGGCCTCAACAGTGCCAAGCACAGAGGGACGATCACATTCCCTTGTCCTGCTGGCCACACTTCTGATACAAGCCAGGATGCCACTGTTCTTCTTGGCACACTGCTGGCTCATGTTCAGTCGCTGTCGACCAGCACCCCCACGAATGTTTGTAGATCCAGATGAAGACAGTTTAATAAATGAAGGAAAGCAAAACCCCCTCAACCAAACAACCCAACCCCAAAAACCCCCAGCAATTCAAAGGCAATCACGCAGCACTTCCCACCATCAGACCTATACCCAGCCAGTCTCCCAGCAACAGTCACCTTGGAAGACAAATGTCCCACCATTCTTCTTCTTCTTCTGCCCAAAGTCTTCTTGCTGAGGTCAATGTCCTATTGCATGGAATATCCCTTCAGCCCATTTAGGCCAACTGTCCTAGTTCTGTCCCCTCCCAGTCTTTTGCCCAACCCCTGCCTACTTGCTGAGGAATATGTGTGCAAAATACAAGTGAGCCTTGACAGTGTGCAAGTGTTATTCAGCAATAGCCAACACACTGGTGTGTTATCAACACCGTTTTAGCTACAGATCCTAAATGTGACACCATATGAACAGTGGTGAAGAAAATTAACTCCATCCCAGTGAGACCAGTACAATCTCCACCCCTTGCTCCACACCATTTGCACCATGCTGAGGTCCCAAACATCACCATCAATCATGACCCTCCTCGTTCTGTGACATATGCACAGATGTCATTCCCTTAGTCTGTGGGACACCCCCCAAATGTCCATACAAATACAATCAATTAATTTGGTCCATGACTTGTGCTCCACACAGCAGCTTTGTACGATGGTTTTGCATAACACAACATGATGCACTGGTAAACAGAGCATATTGCCTTTCACTTTCTGCTATTTATTATACTTTTGGGCTTGAGCCACCTCCTCAAGTGATGCTCTGAAACTGCTGCCTCCTGGTGACCTCTTTCAGCATTCAAGGGCACTGGGAGTTCCTCATTTGAGCCCACTCTCTGATCAGTCCTACCATCTTACTCCACGTAGCTTCAATTGCATAACGCGTAGAGGCGCCCCTTGCTATGAACATCAAGTGCAGCACAAGCACCTCAGACCCTTGACACCCTCAGCTCTAGAACACCAGAGGTCAACCTTGGGTCTTTCCAGGTGTTTTCTGCCAGAGGCTCCAGGTGTGCACAGAGCATGTTTCTCACAGCTGATACTCTCTGGAGAGGCCCAGGGGCTACCACACAAACCATGCTGTCTGTCCTGCTGCTGTTGAGGAACTGTGGTGGATGTCAGGTGCCCACCAAAGCCACACTGGACAAGGGGGAAAAAATATAACAAAAGGCTCCTAGGTCAAGCCAAGGACAGGGGGAGATCACACACCAGCTACCATTAGAGGCAAAACACAGTCACTGATGGGCTCAGCCTTGGCCAGTGGTGGATCCGTCTTAGACCCAGTTGGCATTGGCTCTGTTGGACATGGGGGAAGCTTCTGGCAGCTTCTCACAGGAGCCACCCTGTAGCCCCCCACTACCAAAATCTTGCCAACACAAACTCAGTACACTTTAAAAAGTTCTTAAAGGTCACTTAATGGAAAGGACTCACAAGCTGACTGTTACCCAGAATATGCAGTTTCCAGAAAGACACTATGCCTAGGAAAGCCTTATTAGTTGGTGTGAACTTGACAGTTATCTTACTGATCACATCCATGGGGCTGTGATGATGCTGATCTTGCCACTAGAAGCTTGGAAACATCTGTCCTGGAGAAGAAGAGGAGGAAGGTCTCCATGAGATGGCTCCCCGAGCACTGGGATGGCACCAATGTCAGACTTGGCTCATGGTCATTGCCTTTATCATAGCTCTCCCAGGCTGAGCAAAACACAGTGATAAGCAGCACAGCAAGCAGCAAGAGCTGACAGCAGTCACGAAGGAGCCCTGGAGCTCAATATGCAGCAAGAGGGAACAAATAAATCAGCATTAAGACCAGGAACACCAAGTAGCAGCTCTAATAGCTGTGTAAAACAGACAGACAAGTCACCAAAACACTGGGTGCCACAAGGACAGTGGTGGGCTGGTCCCACCAGCAGCCAAGTGCCCACCCAGTTGCTCACTGCCCCTGCTCCCAGCAGGATGGGGGGAGGCTGGGATGAAGAAGAGCGAGAAAATCAGTGGGTCAGATGAAGCTGTTTCATGGGCAAAAAATGGAGGAGAAGACACCACCATGAGGGTGCTGTCTGGCCAGGGCTGTCCTATGGCCACCAGCCACTGGCTGTGGCACCTCCACAGCCACCTCAGTGGCCTTCTTCACCCTTTTTTCTCTCTCTCACAGAATCACAGATCACAGTCACAGAATCGGTCAGGTGGGAAGGGACAACAGTGGGTCATCTGGTCCAACGTCCCTGCTCAAGCAGGGTCATTCCAAAGCACAAGGAACAGGATTGTGTCAACTTGAATGTCTCTAGTGAGGGAACATCCATACCCTCTTTGGGCAATCCGTTCCAGTGCACAGTCACTACAGAGTAAATAATTCTTTCCTATTCAAGTGGAACTTCCTGTGCATCAGTTTCTGCCCATTACCTCTTGTCCTATTACTTGGTACCACCGAGCAGAGCCTGGTCCATCCTCTTGACACCCTCCCTACAGATACTTATTGACGAGGCCCCCTCTCAGCCTCCTCTTCTGGAGGCTGAACAGGCCCACCTCCCTCGGCCTTCCCTCACAAGAGACATGCTCCAGTCCCTTAACCATCTTTTTTGCCCTCCGCTGGACAACTCCCTGCGCGCTCCCCTGTTTCTGTGGCGGAGACTGACGGCGTATGACCGCGGCGGGGAGAGCCGTGACGCTGTGCCGATGTCCCCAAAGCCGTCCCCAGCGCCGCCGCCGCTCTTTGTCTCGCTCGCCCCCCGCCCCTGCGCGGTCACGTGCCGGGGGCGGGGCGCGTCGCGCGGCGGTGACGCGTCGCGGGGCGCGGGCAGGATGGGGCGGTGAGGGGCGGCCGTGCCGGACACCCCGCGGCAGCCGCGCCGGGGCCCCGTGCGAGAGGAGCGGGCGGTAAGGGAGCGAGGGAGGAGCGCGGCGAGAGCACCGAGGGGGTGCGGGGGGAGTGCGGGAGAGCAGGGGCGCGGGCAACGGGGCTCCGGCGCCCACCGCACGGCGACCGGGCCTG